>NW_015149055.1:471601-586205 GCF_001465965.1 Polistes dominula | reverse complement strand
CCTCCTCCTCCTCCTCCTCCTCGTCCACCCATCTTCTTGTGTCTCTGTCTCTATCTCTGTTTCTTCTATCTATCTGTCTTTCTCTACGTCGCAAAGTCGCCGTTCTCAACGACTATGGATTTATAGTCTCTTGTCCGTTATTCGATCGGTCTTTTCTACTCTAAATTGTTGGCATCGCAACTGTCTAAGGATTTCAATGGGAGAACGATTATTGGTCAGGTTCTCGGCCCTGTTTTTTCTCGAGCCCTTCTTTCCTTACAGAAAAAATGGAGATGTCTTTCAACAATTAAATCTTTCTTGTATTAACCTATATATCAAGACAAGAATTTCCCTCTGCAGTCCTCCTCGATCGAACATCGACTTCTCTCTCCCTCCCACTCGTCTGACTGTCTGTCTGTCTGTCTGTCTGCCTGTCTGCCTCTCTCTCTCTCTTTCTCTTTCTTTCTCTCTACCTACCTACCTACCTACCTAGCTACCTACCTATCTACCTACCTAGCTACCTACCTAGCTACCTACATACCTACCCCTACCCACCCATTTATCTCTTTTTCTCTCGTATGTTCCATCTCGTAACGCATCGCATTATTTTCTCTGTCTCTCTCTTTTTGCTCTCCCCCTCTTCCGCAATACACACGCCCTTACACATATACAACATATATACTCTAGCTCTGTTTTTCTCCATCGACAAGAGCGTGTCCTCCGTCGGAAAGAAGTGTGGTGCACTTCTTCGATACGCACGCATGAGTGCTTCTACACTCGCGTACGACAAGTATTACAGATATGCGTGTCTTCTTCGTCATTTCTACTTGTTGTGTGCTTGTCAGAACGAGAAAGAAAGACTCTGATAGTTCGTCGTTTCTTGCGATAGGATGTCATGTCATTTTCGGTTAAGTTTCGGTTGTTGTCACGTTTATCGTCGCGGTCATTCATTATTGTATAGACAGCGATGTTTAATATTATTTTACTTTGATCTTTTAGATTTTCCATGGAAAAGTGTATAAGAGTAACTGAACTTGTTATTAAATTTTATTTGTTTACTAAAAGTAAAGTAAGAAAAGGAAGAAAGACGATCGAATGTAAAGTTGATAACGTTGGAGTAGTCGCGTTAGGATCGTCTTAGAAATAAATTAAACTGTGTCAGTTCACGTTGTTCCCTCTGTGCTTCTCGAAACCCCTACGAGTTCCTCCTTCCACTCTTTCCACGCTCTGAGCCTTTTTTCCTCCAAATTTAATAGGAAGAAGGTTCGAGAGATAGATAGAAACAATGGTGTACGCATTGCTAGTGCGCGCGCGCGCGCGCTCTCGCTCGCCAAGGTAGTTACATCGATGTTCTCCTCTTCATCCTCCTCGTCCTCCTCGTCCTCCTCGTCCTCCTCCTGGTTGGTCGTCGTGCGTCGTGCGTTGTGCGTCGTGCGTCGTGCGTCGTACGTCGTGCGTCGTGCCATGCATGACACCGAGGAAAAAGGACAGATGCAACACATTTTTCTTCTATTCGCAGCATTACCAAACACTACTAGATCCAACATCTTGTTTCTTTTATTCATTGTCGTTTTCTGACCTTTTTAAGAATCCCCTTGTTGTTCATTCGATCGCTGAAGAGGAAGGCTGAGGTTAGCTCACTTGTCCTTATCCTTATTCGTTTACTTCTGTCTCTGTCTATTCGCAAAAAGCGATGAACAATTTATAGAATTGCTTCATTCGTCATTCACTCAAATTCACGCGCGGCAGCCGTGTAGTTTTTAATTCTTCTTTATATACTTGAAGAAACATTGAGTGAAATTTCCTTGATAACTAGAACGTGATTTTTTTCTGAAATTTCTAATATGATCTTAAAGTTGAGGAGGAGGAGGAGGAGGAGGAGGCTTATGTTAGTTAAATTAATATAGTAGGCGATTGGGAGTAATCGCAAACGAGTGCATCGACTTGTTCTTAGTATTTATTTACTTTGTGACTTATGAACAGCATGGAAACAATTAAATAAAATTTTCGCTCCCGGATAGATTGTTTTTTAAAGGATAGCACTCTTCTTGTCCATCGTGGTGGAAGTAGGAGAATTATCATTTCCAATTAATAAGTTTCTTTTCTCCCACCCATGACTACGTTAGATATATTTTGTCATTGCAGTTTGCACGCAAAGAACGATTCACATCACTGAACGATGTGAGATGTAAGCTAATGTATTTTCATTTTTATATCACGTACTCAGGAAAAATTCTTTATTGTAAGTCAGTTTAGATGATTTTTATTCGTTTGTTTAGATACTTTAACTCTGTTGTACATTATACGAAGGATCAATAAAAAAGTCAACATAAAAGAAGTAACATAACTATTCTTTAGCGGTCGTAGACGAGATCGTGCTCTGCTTTCGACTTCTAGACTTCTCCCATGGCTTTCCCTTCTAGAAGTTCCTTAACTCCTCGATCTTTCTCTTTCTAATTGTTTGCACTCTCAACTCCAAACGCGAGGAAGAACAAACCATGATGGTATATTTAATACAGTTATAAATTTAAGATACTCGTTACAAGAGTGCCATCATACATGCACTTATTAACTTTAATGACAGATTAAAGGAGAATGTCACAGTAACAGAGCGTAATATTACAGACGACGAGTATACGTATGTATGGCTTGAAATTATACAGTAAGGTTTTATATTCGATATACAAGCGCCGCGCAAAGATAAAGGTTAACTTCCTTGGTTTGCCAATATGATGATGCCCTATATACTATTTGGTCAATGAAGATTTTTCAAAAGATTTTTCAAAAGATATTGAGTACCACTGAATCGGCGGCTTGAAGAACGGTGCGCAGGCGTATTCGTTTTACCATCGTGTAAACAAATGACCGAATGCCAAGGGAAAGCGCATGCGTGGCGCTTCCCTAGCCGCCGTTTTCGAGGTTCTCAACTTTAATCGAATGTAAAACAAAATGTAGTTTACCTTTACTACGACTCACTCAATGCTACGGATATATTAGGTAATGTTTATTGTTTCTTTCCTATGCAGTATTATTCTTCTACAATATACGTTTTCTTAGAATTATTTATGCGATAAAAACAAGATTCACATATAATATATAATAAAAGATTTAATTTGTATATAATACATTAATACTAGGACCATGAATTTAGTCTATATAGTTGATGTCGTCTAGTCCATTTATTGCTCTGAAACGTGTTTCAACTCGTCGATATATTCGGTCTTTGTGAAATCGGACATTTCTGTAAGATAGAGACAGGCAGACGGTGGGAATGGCTACGGTAGGGGAATGGGGGAGAAGAGAAAAGAGAGGTTAGCGTTCGTAGGATCGCCGTCCAGTGATCTCCGAAAGAGCCAAGGAGTGGGGAGGATAGGTAGGTTCGGTGGTGGGCGCGCTCGCAAGGATGGAACGAGAGAGGGGCACATAGGGGGTTCCCCGAGTTGAACCCACGCGGGCGGCCTTGCACGTCGCCTTGCTTGTATTGATCAGCAAAGCTTGACAGGCCCGTAACGCTGCTACGGCGGGGTACTTTTCATGTTTTCGTCAATGGACGCGGCCCAATGCTACCTAGCCTAGATGCCTAGATGCTGCTTAGCCTTTTTATCCTTCTATATCGATTAGTCTGTTATAATGGCAAATAATCGATTCATTAACAATACTTTTGATTTAAAAATTACCATTTAATTGTAGAAATGACTTTGTTTGTTTGATGGTTTGTTTATTGTAGACGGACCTCTGCGGTATAAAATGGAGGAAACTCGTGTGGGGCGAAGTTGCCGGGGGTTTCGGGGGTACACCACTGGAGGATCCGGTACTGTCGAGCTTCTCGCGTTGCCTCGCGGGTGACATTCTGTGCGTGTGGCGAAGGGTCGCCGCCACGCCGGCTGCCTCTGCTGGCGGCCCGGCAACCGCTTCTGGACCCGGCCCTGGCATCTTCGAACTGGGCATTGCGCCCTCTCCAGCTCCTCCGCCACTATCTCTGACTGCAGCCAAGGAACTCTGGATTTTTTGGTACGGCGAGGAACCCGATCTTTCTGGTCTCGTCTCGCCAGAACTTATTGCCTGCGGTGAGTGCCTGTCGTTGTTCGTCCTCTGATGCATCAATGCCAATCCTCTCCTTTTAAATAGAGAATACAGAAGTCGTCATGAAGCCAATCGACTTGTATATTTCCACACAACCAACCAGTACAGATTTTATATTACAAATCATAGCCAAGTGTTATCTTCTTTATTTCTTAGCTAATGTGAAATATTATTATGTAACAATTGGCGACACCTGCTGCGATATCAAAGAAAACCCTTATGCAATATGTATGAAGTTGGTTAATTGGAAATCTATCCAGAACAAGCTTAGAATACTTTCTATCAGTGTCAAGAAACAAGGTAATTCAACGTTCGTTCCTTTTTCTTTCGATCAGTGATTCATGTTCGACAACTAGAACGAGAAATCAAACAATATTATAGAAGTAGGATTTACTTTGTTCGAAAAAGTTTTATTTATTTATTTCCATCTAAATTGATTTCCATTTGATTGATTTCAAAGTCAGGGGTTCTTTGACAAGGTTCTTGGAAGTGTTAGTATAGAGTAGCCGAAGGCGAAAAGTCCTGTAAAGAATGATGAAAAGAATGAAATAAAACGATGAAAAAATTCAATTTAGATATGTGCAAAAGCTCTTGCGGATTAAGTGACGCGACAACTACTACCTTTCGTTGTAACCTTGCAGTAGTTGTATCGTGAGGAAGGAGAAGGTAAGGTATAGAGACACACGTTGAAAGTAAGCGGTAATATCGAGCATCATCTTGCACTCTCTCGGTATGCTCCGACTCTGGGGTCGCTGAACCATGCACTTGTCTTGTAGCTTGTTGCAGCGCAACCTATAGATCCACCGTTGCGTACCGTGCGCGCGGGATTACTCGAATCGTCAAACTGTAAACCGTTAAGCCTAAAACATTGCCCCTTCCTTTTTTCCGCGATACATATGTCGCTCGTAAATTCACGAGAACGATTGGATTGTTTGAAATTGTTCAAAATCTTAAGGTATAAGGTTTTCACAGTAGAGAGGATATAGCAGTTAAACAATTTAGAGAATCGAGTAGAATCCAATAGCTAGCGTGTGTAGTATTCACAAGTAAAGGGAGTCGAGTTTGAAACCTGTCAAGCGATTTAAGTGAAAGCGACATTTACACGTTCAAGTTAGTGCGTATAACTTTGCCATAAAAAATCAATAATATCGCCTTAACGTCCTATTAAGTAAGTATTCACATTTTTCCAAATAAATAAAGAAGCTTTAAATTCAATTCATATTTTTTATATTAGCTTTACATTCAATGATAGTAAGAATAATAGTATCCCTGTTCTTTGTTTTTTTTTTTTTTTGTTTTCTCTTTATTTAAATCGTACAAAGAAATGAACTGTTTGTTATTGTTTATTACAGAAAGTGAACAAGGATCATGGGAAAGTGGTTTGTCGTACGAATGCCGGTCTCTTCTTTTTAAAGCTCTTCATAATTTGATCGAGCGGTGCTTATTGTCACGTGACTTTGTTCGATTAGGAAGGTGGTTTGTGCAACCATACGATGGCTTTGAAAAACATCGTTGTAATAGGTACATGTTTACATTTTCATTGAATATAGCATTCACCTCGTTCTTCTTTGAATATTTATTTTCCTTTCTCATTTTACAGTAGCCATTTGTCATTCTCCTTCGCATTTTTTGTGCACGGAGAAAGCACCGTATGTGCGAGCGTGGATGTCCGACAGCATCCCGCAGTACGACATCTTACTAGGGCATGTTTGCAACGCACTCAAACGTCTCAATCCGGCGTTAAGGGTAAATAATAATAATAATAATAATAATAATAATAATAATAATAATAATAATAAAAAGAAGAAGAAGAAGTAGAAGAAGAAGAGAACAAATTGTAGAATTGATAGATTTGACTTAAGATTTTCTTGTCTCAGTGATCTTGGCCCCTTATGGATTGGCGGGAACTTTAACAGGCCAAGTTGGACGAATGGATAGTCAGCTTCTGGAAGAATGGAAACATTTCTATCCGATTAATAATAATAACGCGGAAACAGGATTATCACCGCTCGTGGAAGTTCTCGTTGGTGGTGTACGCATGCGTTATCCTTCATGTTATGTATTAGTTACGGATATGGACGATATACCACCGGGTGCTCCATTATCGCCACCAAATAGTCCTATTAGTTGTGAAAATTCTTTTCCCATTGAACAAGATTTTGGAGCTGCCACGGAATTACCAGAACGTGTATGGGCAGAATGTACTTTAAGTTCGCCGGCATCCGCTTCCAAGACAGAATCTTCCACAGAACTTGGAACTTGGACATTTGTTGAACCGACGCAAAAGGCTTCCTGTACTTGCTCTAAGTAAGTCAAATTATTTTTTAACATCCAACCAAGTGATTTTTCACTTATTTTTATATGTGCACTTCCATACGTACTATAATTTATAAATGAATCCTTTATAATGACAAAAACGTCTATCAATAATATGATCAATTCGAGTTTTCTTCTAATCGTGCTCTGCGCCCTATAACAGTGCAATATATGTCAATTTCAATATATATTTATTTTCAATAAATTGGATTTCTAAAAAATATATATTACTAATAGATCGATTATTATGATAACAGGACAACTGTTTTATAAAATGTGTGTGATTTTGCATATATATATATATACATATTTGCATTCTATATTATTCTTATAATATCTATCACAGGTGCACTGTTGTTTTAAGTATATTTAGGATTTATTTGAAGCATGACTTACACTAGTAGGTTCTGTAACGTTGACGACTATGTCAGTATTATTGTGCAATGTAACACACATATAAAGTAATATTTATCGATTATTTATCGATCAATCTATAAGATTGAAGATTGAAATGTTCTCAATTCTTTACAAATCCTTTGTAAAGAGTTCGTGTTTTTATTTCATTTGGTTTGTGTATAATAAGTATCAGTAAATTACGAGTGTATGTATACTTGATAGTGTCAACGATAGAACCATTTTTTTTTTTTTGCATGTTAGTGAGTATAATTTTATAAAACGTAGATCGCGCGTGGAAATGTTTGAGTGCAGATAGTAGTTTTGAATGGCTGCTTCTGCAATGTGTGCATGTAAAATAAAGCTCTTTGAAAGGGTTTAATGCAACTTTTACCTATTCAAGTAGATTTACAATTATCAAATTATATCAAATTATGCAAGTTAGC
Source organism: Polistes dominula (assembly GCF_001465965.1). The sequence continues at coordinate 578,988 of NW_015149055.1, read as the reverse complement.
GAAATATATATGATAGATGTTTATAAATTCATTTATATACATACCTATGAGATCGTAAGAAATGATGATTCGTATAACATAACAAGCAAGATATAGCAAATATTTGTTGAAACTTGTGATATTATGGTATTATCGATTCGGCACATATAAGGTATAACTTTTTGATACGAGTTATGCTTCAGGACCCTACGGAACCAATGAGAACATAATATATCACTAAAGGAAAAAAAAAAGAAACAAGATGTTAAACACATCGGTTGCAGGTATACCAACCCCGGGGGTTGGAAGGGCCTGGTCTCCTCACAGGTTCAGAGGGAGAGAGTAGATAAAGGTGGACGGAGGGTCGTACCATTTCATCGACGCTCTACCACCCAGTGGGATGCTTGCCCCTCTGTTCCTGCTAGTGCCCCCAGGTGGGTAATTTCTGCCCCGATATCAAGAAATCTATGCTGTATCATATTATCGTGCACTACCAATAATTGCAAATGGTCGAAAAAGGCCATTAATTCATCAAAACCATTAATTCATCATCCTTCAATTCACTGCTTCCACATCAGCTCTGTCATATATTATTATACCATATATATTTATATGATATATATATACATATACATATACATATACATATACATATATACAAATCATACAAGTAACCGAATTTAATGCATTGTAATACAATAATTCAATTTCATACGACGATTGCTTCTCTTCAGGCATGTGTGTTAATTTTAGCACTTAAGTCATAACTAATATGCTGAAACTGGATATTATCAGTACGTCGTCATCTTTTTAACAATATAGAAGAGGAAATATTTCCTGATCAAAACTCTATCATTATTTAGACAATTCGTATATTTTTTTTCTATAAAACATTACTATGGGTGTAGAAAAGAAATCAATTAGTAAGTATACTCGTAGAAAAAACTAAAATAATTCAATAGAAACCATTTTTTCTTGTACATTTGTATGTTCATTTTATATGTGGGTTATTTTTTTATATCATTTAAAAATAAATAATAAAGTTTATATTATGAAATTGGATATTATTTGCGCTTATTTCATTGTGCACCGATACGATGAAATGCATATATTATTCCATTCGTGTTGCTTTCTGTAATAATTTCATACAATTTTTATATTATATGAATTTTGTAATCTTTTCACACTTATGTGAAGTGTATTCAATTTTTGTGTATATTTGTCAAAATGTAATATACTTGCATGATTATTGATATTATATATCATCGTAATACATGTTACTAACAAAATATAAAGTTAAGCATGAATGTTTGTCATTTTATGTTTCATATAACAGTCATTCTATATCATATACATAGTAGTAATGTATAGACAATCGATCTATTAACATATTAAATTTCAGCATGCTTTAATTCATTGTTTAGTTTATAATATCTGTGCGTATAAAGAGATATATATATATATATAGATATATATATAGACGTATAGATATGCTATAATAATAATATCGTTAATAATTCTAACCATATAAGCATGTAAAAATAGTTCATAAACTTATTGGGAAGGAGGAAAGGATAAATGATAAGATATATCTTTAGTATATTTATAATATTGTCTCTTGTATTTAATTAAGACGTTAGATATTGTATTCGCATTAATCGTTTGATTTATTGTTCCAATAAAATAGGTCCGTATTGAGCAGAGTAGAAGCACCGAGTACACCACCAGAAGGACCACCATCTTATTCGAGAGGTCCACCCACCGGAGGAGATTGTTTACCGGTTCCATCGGTGGGATCGCCAGGATCGCCGGCACCATCTCCACTTCCAACTCCGCATTCTGAGCCTGCATCGGTTCCACCAGCGGAACCGACTATGCCTACGCTCAGTCCACAACCACCACCCAGTCACACAAACACTGCCCCTCCTTTAACTCCGTCACAAGGTCCAAAATCGGCATCTTCTGCATGTAATAACCAGGCACATAGTCCTTTACCTGGGCAAACATTAAAACGACCAATCTTAGCCTCTAGAGAATACGAAGGTGCTCTTTTAGAAGATGAACAACCTTTGTCTTGGCTTTATGATTATTCAACGCAAGAAGCTTGGCTCAGTCATCCTGTGAAACGTTTTAAAGGTTCAACGAGCGGTCCAACTAATGTTCGAAGTAACACTCTATATCCACCGATGAATTTGCAAGCTTTACAACAACCTCAAGCACCAAAATTAGAAATTAAACAGGAACCAAACGTAACAACAGTACGTGTGCCTTCTAATTGTTCTTCTTTATCCTCTTTGATTAATTATTTATAATTACAACATTTACTATGTGTTGTTGTTGTTATTGTTGTTGTTATTGTTGTTGTTGTTGTTACACGCAGAGCGATTGTATCGGAAGAAGATCGGATCCTTACGAATTTGATGCTATGGGGGAAGAGAATAATACCAACGTCGACGGATTAAGACGGCAAAGAGACGATCCACCTAAGCCAGGATCTTTATTTACTAGCGAAGGTCTTCAAGCGTCTTATAAGGATTTAGATCAAATATTCGATAATTCTGATCCTGACACTTCGAGCGATGAGACCGTAAGTTTATTCTTCCATTATATTCGAACGTTTGTTTAAGCATAAATATAAAAACATATAGTTTCAGAACTTAAATCAGCTCCAAGTCCAAACACCACCGGGTTCCAATAAATCGGGTGGCATGCACGAAGAGACAAGGATAGACGGTACAAATAAGCACAACAATCGTGGTGTAGGAGTATTACGACCCGAAGAACTCTCCAAAATGTTTCCAACGCCACCATCTTTGGAGCACAATCCGGTCGCTTCGCCGTGCCAGTTGAGCGATCCGCTTGCAGATCAAACCGATCTCTCGGTTCCGCAACGTCCACTCAGACATCTCCCGGATATTTATCCTAATATGGGATCACCGCAAGAAGAACCAATCGACGATTGGTCATTCGTGTTCAAGCCAGCTCCCATTTGCAAGATGGTTGGTTCTTCCAAATATGCCCCACTTACAAATTTGCCTAGCCAATCCCTTCCACCTGTTACACTGCCATCGCACTGCGTGTACAGACCTTCCTGGCAGTGTAGTTCGACTTCCATCAATTCGGATAAACCTCTTCCACCGTCTAGACCCGGATCTGTTCAACAACAACAACAACAACAACAGCAGCAGCAACAACAACAACAACAACAGCAACAGCAACAACAACAGCAACAACAACAACAGCAACAGCAACAACAACAACAACAACCTTGCCCACCGAGCCCAGCGCCATTAGGCGCTCCATACCGTACGACTACTCTTCCGGGTAGGCCGCCACCACCGCCGTATGACCAACCGAGCCCAGCTACTTCCACAACATCTTCGTATTTAAATAAGAATTTAAATAGTATTGAGGCAGACACTCCGGGCCCAACTCGTGCACCGGAATCCAATTCTCTCGTAGTGAATATACTTTTGGGTGATACGGCATTAAATATTTTCCGCGATCATAATTTCGATAGTTGCAGTCTATGCGTATGCAATGCAGGTCCAAAAGTCGTTGGTAACATAAAAGGTGCCGATGCAGGTGTTTATTTAACGAACTCTTGGGGAAATGGTAGTGCTTTGATTCAAGATGACGATCAAATCAGGTGCAGCTGTGGCTTTAGTGCTGTAGTGAATAGGCGATTAGCTCATAAAGCAGGATTGTTTTATGAAGATGAGATGGAAATAACGGGAATTGCCGAAGATCCGACGGATAAAAAGAAAGGATCGCTTGGATTGGTGGCGTGTAACGGAGGTAAATCGGTCGAAGGATTAGACGTTATACCTTCTAACGTCTTGGAATTACTTCGAGAGCAATGCTTGTTGGTACAAAGTTCTGCGAGCAGTCTTTACAGAGCGGCAAGAAATTATGCCAGTACGAAAAGTTATCCTATGCACGCGCCAACGGTAAATACTCTCGAATTTAATGATGGCAACGAAGTTTCCCTCGCAGCATTGGATCAGGGAAAGATCGATACTACGCATAGTGAAAGGACTAATCGCGTTAATGGCATACACCGTTGGGTATTTCTAAGAGCTCGGGGTCCTCAGTGTAGCGGTGATATCGTTAGAATGATGAGAGCCCTGCAGCCACTTCTGCAAGATGCGGTACAGAAAAAATGTACTACCAGAATGTGGGAAGCTCCTTATACTGTAGCTGGACCTCTTACTTGGAGACAATTTCATCGTTTGGCTGGACGTGGAACTGACGATCGTTGCGAACCACAACCGATACCCGCGCTCGTTGTAGGATACGATAGAGATTGGCTGTCATTAGCACCTTATGCTCTTGGTTATTGGGAGAAACTATTGTTGGAACCGTACGCTGGCCCGAGGGATATCGCTTACGTTGTTGTTGCGCCGGATAGCGATTGTGTAGTCAGCAAAGTCAAATCATTTTTCCGTGAACTCTCAACCACTTACGAAGTACGTACCTATCATTTATATTATTTATCTGTTCAGTATGTTTATAGAAAATGTTTATAGAACTAGGAAAGATAATCGAATTGCATCCTAAACGAATGCACGCATCTACATACACATCTCTCTTCTATTTACTTTCTAGATCTGTCGATTTGGAAGACATACGTCCATTTCAAAATTATTACGCGACGGAATTCTTCGCGTGGGTAAATCATCGGCACAAAAGTTATCGAAGCAACCGATCGATGATTGGTTCAAGTGTCTTGGTGAAAATCGAATAGGAGAATTGTTGCGATTGTATGCTCAAGTGTGTAATCATCGGCTGGCACCTTATTTGACCCAGGTTATACAAGATCGAAGTTTATTAGATCCTGGCGATGTTCAATTACCAAATAAGCAACAACAGCAGCAACAACAACAACAACAACAGCAACAGCAAACGACTACTCCTGTTACCGATACAATGCCAGCAACGCCTGATGTCATGACAACAAAGCCAGAATCAGTTGGTACGTACTCCCGCCTGCTACTTACGATTAATGACATTTATTTGAAATATTATTTGATCTTATTGTATACAGAAAGCGAAAATCCAAGAAGCGAGACTCCCTCGAATACATCGAATCCAAATTCGAATATCGGTAATACTACACCGACTCCGCAATTGTCAAGCGGAAATTCAACAACGACAATAGGACCTGACGAGGAGGAAGTCGAATCACCAGCTGTTGTTGTTTATTTAATTGAACCATTCTCTTTGGGAGGACCTGAAGATTCAGATCGTCGACGGCTCGCTATACTGGCTCTTTTACGGGCGTATTCAACTGCTGTGAATAGCATGCCTGAAAATATTAGATCTAACATAAATGTTCAGGTAATCTTGATTGAATGATGAATGTCTTTGCTTTGAATTACTTGAAATCATTACATACAGAAGAAATAAATTGTTTAAATTGTATTAAATTGTATTAAATTGTATTAAATTGTATTAAATATTAATTTTTGATGTTAATAGTTAATATCGCTGGAAAGCATAATGGAATTAGGTCGGGCAAGAGAAAGGAGAAAGAAAGAAGATGAGATGAGAGCTTTGGCTTTGAACGTGTTTCTTCAAGGACGTCGTTTGCTCAACCATAATTCCACAGTAAAGAGTCTTACCGGTTTTGGTACCGCAGCCGCCGCAGACTTATTCCTGAAAAGTAAAGATGTAAGTACACCACTCACTCCTCATATTTTTATAAGTTTCGTTTAGAAACTTAAGAGAAAAATAATGAAATAATAAGGATTTTTTACTTTACAACTCCTTGACAACTCAGGAACGGAACAAAGCACCGTACCGACTGTACGCACCAGCTTACGTATTGGCCCCTTTAAGAGCTAAAAGCGAGGCTCCGGAATCATTTGGAATTGCTGGACCAGAAGAATGTGCTGTACTGTATTTGAGTTATTGCCTCAGCGAAGATCAATCCTGGTTGTTGGCCGTGGCAACGGACGATAGAGGGGAAATATTTGAAACTGCTACCATTAACATTGACATACCTAATAGGAAACGAAGAAAACGTGCATCTGCCAGAAGAATTGGATTACAAAAACTTATGGACTTTATTCTTGGTGTGATGTCTCAAGGTGTAAGTATTTAGGCAAGATAAACTTCCTTGGTTTATACTTGGTTTATACTTGTTTTATACTTTCCTTTTCCTCGTTTAGGACATATAGGATTTTGTTTCTAGGTGCAACCGTGGAGATTAGTTGTAGGTCGTGTTGGGCGTATAGGACATGGAGAATTGAAAGGTTGGAGCTGGCTACTTTCTAGAAAAGCCCTTTTAAAAGCTTCGAAACATTTGAAAGAAATATGTGGACAATGCAGTCTTTTATATCCGTCAGCAGCACCCTGTGTACTAAGCGCATGTTTAGTATCCCTAGAACCTGATTCTACTCTCAGACTAATGGCCGACCAATTTACCCCTGATGAAAGGTTTAGCCAAGCATCAGTAAACTGCCAATTATCCACACCACAAGATGTTACATGTACTCATATCCTTGTTTTTCCTACGTCGGCTACTACTCAGGTAACTGATTAGTGTCTACTTGCTTTTACACATTTTTACCGTCAATTTGAGCTTACTGTAATTACTTACTTGCTTACTTGCTTACTTACTTACTTATTGTATTGTATTTCTAGTCATCCCAGACTGCCTTTCAAGAACAACATATAAATGGACCAGAATTAGGAGACGACGAATTATTTTCTGCTTTGAATGATGACATGCCAGAAGCCATGGAAGGCATGGGAGATTTCAATGATATTTTTAATGTATGGCCCGAAGCGGGTGCAGGTGGTGGCCAAAGCCCTAGCGGAAGTCCTCATCGTCCCGAAGGATCCCCGTTAGGAGGAGACGGCGGTGGTTCTGGTTTAGGCAATCACGATGGACCAGGCAGCCCTTTTCAATGCAGTAATGCATCCAGAGTAAGTGAATTATTCTTTCGTCTTTCTTTTCTTCCACCAAATTTATTAGTGTAATTTATTTCTTATTGTTTATATTCGACGTCTTTGAAATATTGTATTTTATAGGTAGCCGTTGCTGAACAATCGGAAGAAGTTGGTACGCTTTTGCAACAGCCGCTTGCTCTTGGTTATATGGTGTCTACTGCACCAACGGGACGAATGCCACCATGGTTTTGGGCAGCTTGCCCACACCTCGAGGAAGTTTGTCCAGCTTTTTTGAAAAATGCTTTACATCTGCATAGTCCCTCGATTCAACAAAGTACTGAGGATCTCCTTCAACAGCAAAGTGCCCTCACTGCTCATCCACTTGATTCGCAATATACCACCGATGTACTCAGGTTTATATCGACAATTTTGGATAAAGCCTGAAGGCTATATAAGCAAATATATATATATATAGCCCCTGCATTATATTTATTAGGTATATATATATATATATATATATAATTTTCATTACCTTTCATTAATTCTTAGGTACGTTTTGGAAGGATATAACGCATTGTCATGGCTCGCAATCGATGCAAACACCAAGGATCGATTATCCTGTTTACCGGTGCACGTACAGGCGCTCATGCAGCTCTACCACGCAGCGGCAGCTCTCGTCTGACCCACACCCTCGTCCTCTCCCTTTACAGTGCAGCATGTGCACCACTTCTCTCACGCACTCCTTATTATAATGTCATTTGGGGCTTTACGAGAGCAATTGGTTCTATATGGGCAATTTCTCTCATGCATTAGAAATGTAGGATATCGTTCGAATACTGAGAACGAGTTTTCGACCAGTTGTTAATGAAACCATAATATGAACAAATAATATGGCTTTGTTACAAGAAGGAGTATTTAAAGAATGATGTAAAGTGTAATGCATTATAAACAAACAGCAGGTCGTAAGAAACAGCATGACAAGTCCCTTTACAATTTTCTATTCTAGCCCACAAATGAAAAATAGATTTGTAATTTATGTTTACAAATGTGATACAAAAAAAAAAAAAAGCAAGAAAAGAAGAAAAGAAGAAAAAAAGAAGAAAAGAAGAAAAAAAAAAAAGAAAAAGAAAAAGCAAACAAATTATAAATCAATGACCATGCCGTTGAGGAAAATATTTATGCGCAAAGAAAAAATAAGAAATAACGTATGTGTTGTTTGTAAAGGAGCGTATTAATGTGAATAAAAAGCTCTAAGGGAAATAAGAAAGAGAGGATATATAAAGAAGGATCATTTGCTGCATATGCGCCTCTCTGCTGATAGATAGTTCAATTATAAATCAGAAGAATCTCTAGAATGTTATGTACCAAGTTTTTAATTGTAAATTAAATTTTGTACAAAGTTTTTATTAGTAATAACGACGAAGTAATATAAAATGATATTACGTTGTTTTTTAATTTTATATAGATAATATAAAATGGGAGGGAGAACTTCGTTTTTATAATGCCTCGTATAAGCCCCTATAAGGCGTGAGATAAAATATGACAAATATATATTATGCTCGCGCGGTATTGGGTCGCTGTTATCATGTTTCCTAGGCCCATTAGCGCAGATTTTCGATGCTGTTTGACAAATTTTATTCGAATTAGGTGACCTCATATTATACATACATTATAGTGTAAAATATTGTTTTTAAATAATTTATGAAGTGAGATATCGCCGAGATTAGATAATTTAATGAGACGGGGATAAGTCAAAAAGAAAAAGGAATGTCTGTCTGTGTGGTTTGCGCGCACGCGTGCGTGCGTGCGTGCGTGCATGCGTGCGTGCATGCGTGTATGTATGCATGGTGATTGATGCGTGAACGAAAAGAGAGAGAGAAAGAGAGAGAGAATGCGAGAGTCTTCTTTTGCAGCTAAAAAGACAAAGAAAGAATATGGGGCTCGTTTGAGTGGAGCCATGGTGGCCAATTGCGTCAGTCGCATAGTACAAATATGACTTGTACATAGAAACCCTACTCCCTAACTAATTGGTTAATTTACTCACGCCCACACTCACACTGTATCTATAGTATTTATTACCTGGGTAGCAATTATTGGGATTATTTTATTTTTATTATTATTATTATTATTATTATTATTATTATTCTATTATTCTATTATTATTATTATTATATTACAATATATAGTTTTATGTGTATATATCTATACACACGACACACAAACACGTACATACATATGCATATACATATATATATAAATATTAAAATATGTATAATATATGTATGTATGTATGTATGTATGTATGTATATATTTAATATGTGTTTTAAATTTATATAGCAAGCATAGTGGAAGCGTGCCTTGTTAAATGTTCTCTAATGTTCTAAAGTTTAATTATTGTACTGATATTCATAAGTTGTGTGCGCAAGTACATGTGATAACATATCGGTGACCAAAATATTACACAATCTATGAAAAATTGTATAAAAAAAATGTTTGCAAGCTTTTTTTCATATTATCTGATGTAACATGAATGATTAATGAGCTTCTAGAAAGGTGCCTATATCATCTTGAGTGAGTTATTTTGTACACAAGGATAGCGGTATCATTAAAAACAAGGTTTTATTTCTTATGGCATGTATATTCACATAAGATATACATCATCTTTCAGTTCACACATTAGATAATAATATGACAATGTTACCATGTTATGTAACAACAATATGGTACGCTTTAAACGATCCCTAAGAGTGTACCAATTTGAATAAAATTTTGGACTGAAGGATTAGCAAATTTCTGCTATGCTTGCAATATATATACCTATCCTCATTCTTATACTATGTTCAATGTATAAACAACCAAAATGTACGTGTGTATCCTGTACATGCGATTCTTCCTGTCAATCAAAAATTATAAATCAAAAATTATAATATTTTTTTAATTTAGAGTAACCTCATTGAGTTTGGAGCCTATAATTTTATATGAATTTTATTTTCCTTTCGCCGGTACACGGTTTGTTTCGCCGAACTATTACTATACGCAAAAGTAGTAGTCGTTATCATATCGTATGGATATATTTGTACACATTGATTGTTGATGATGCACATTGGACATAGTCCAAGGCAGCAAACATAATAAAGTTGATAGTGACGAGGTTAGCGATGAGACTAGAACGCGTGAAGCACAATAGTGTGTGCGACTAGCAAGAAATAAGGATTCTCCCAGCAATCATGGTCTATTGTGGCACTAATTTGTTTAAAATTGTGCTTTTATAGAAAAGAGTTTGTATGTTACTTTGTTGACATTACTAATTTATTAATTACTCTATAGTAGTCTAGTCTCCTAAATTGTGCTCTTACCATTAACATTTTTCTATTATAAATGTATGTTTTGTTTTTTTTTTCTTTCTGTTTATTTGGTTAATAACGCCTCATCTCTATTTTAATTCATTGTGTCTGCAGCCTTCGCTTAAACAAACGGTTACACTTGATGCAACAACACACAATCACACACACACACATACGTATTTAACCATTTACTCAACCCTTAATAGAAACAAAATACAACAAAGTAAAATAGAAAGAGACATATTAGAATTTTATTATTTGATGAATGTAGATAAAGAGCAAGGCAGCGGCGGCGACGGCGGCGACGACGACGACGACGATGGCGGCGTCGGCGGCGACGGCGGCATCATTGCACCTTGTACAACTAGAAATTTTAATAGAACTACAACTTCCTAATATTCAAATTACATTCGTATAAACGTGTTAATATGACGAAGTATAATTTATCACATGTTTTTGTATTTTATATAATGTTCTATACTATTTATTCATGCTATCAACTTGTTCAAATTGATGGTTGGAACAGACTAGCAATGCATATAGAAAAAAGATATATAAATGTATATACGTATCTCTTCTTCCATACTTTCTAATTTTGACAAAGTATAGACTAGTATTCGGTCAATGTAGATGGCATCTCTGGCAAAGGATTTTCCAAGCCATGGTTAATGCCATATGGTCTTAAGTGATATATTAAATATTCAAGGACGTACATCATATTCGGCGAAACATAATGAAACGATATCGCACTATCGGAACAGCAATCGAATCCATCTTTGGTATCATAATAGATGTATTTCCAGTACCAAAAATTTTTATCCACATGATTAGGTATTAAATGATGCTCTGGCACAAATGGAAAGAACCTTCCACGGCCATGCGAGTCTCTAGTATCCATCGCGCGAACGCCAATTTTTTCTAGACACTTTCCCATTTCGACATCCTCCGCACCACCGTTATCAGCACGACACTTGGTTTTGTCGGGAAGACCTTCCGTTACAAATTTACGAAGACCTTCTTTGCTAACTACGTATCCAGCACCTCCGCTCATATATCCTTGCTTTACAAAAGGTTTGAATCTACATCCAAAATACAATGGCATACTTGGGTTGTAAGATGATAGCATGTAACGGAGATTTTCAACCACAACGTACCTGGAATTGTCGATTACATAATGCGTTTAACCAAAATATCTACATATATATATTATTCTCTCTCTCTCCCTCTCCCTCTCGCTCTCGCTCTCCCTCTCTAATATTACATATTATAAATAATATTCATCACAATTGTGATATGTAGATATAATTTATAATAGGAAATATTTTTATCGAACAGAAGTAAATGAAATTTTACTAACGTGTCATCATCAGCCTTCATGAACCAATCTACTTGATCTTTGTACTTTTCATAAGCATATTTAAATGCTTCTTTGGTTTTAGCCCACAGATTATCTCTGCCTTCTTTTACTGGTAGCACTACAGTGGGTAAACTTAAATCTGAAAATAATGACAAGATAATGATAAAATAATGACAAGATAATGATAAAATAATGAAATATTATGTAAATATATTATCATTTCGTTTGATAGCAACTGTTTTCTTTGTTTATTTTTTCATATATTTCATTTACTTACACTTGTTGCATAAAAATGATGAATTATTGTTACAGATATGAATTATTGTTATACAATGATACATATTGAAATAAGGAAAGAACAAAAAATATAAAGTAAGAAAAATATCACTATGCTTGAAATGCTTTCATTACGTACCTTCCGCAGAACTCATAAATAAAAGAATATTACAGCGTTTTCCCCATGTGGCTTTGACATGCCGAGCCTTACTTTGATGATTTTTTGGTCCAGTCATAATCCAACAAAGGACACGAACTTTTTTAGCCAATGCTTGTGCTACCTTATCTTCTCCTTTATGAAAATCTTCATTCTCACTGTGAAATTTGACTTCTATGTCTGGTCCAACCTAATGTAACATTCCAAATATCAATGGAAGAAAAATCATGCTTTCAACATTTTCATTTCAAAGTAATACCTCTGGCTCAAGTTCTGAATAATGATGCGGGTCTCTTATCAGAGATGAACGTCCAGGAATTCGTGTAAATATATGAGATATTTCTCCAGCAGAGGAAAAAAGAAGGCATGCTGTTAAAAAGCCAATGACTGTGCCAGCTGACAGAGTTATAACAAAGCGGCGTCCACTTCGTCCACCTAAACATGCCATTTTGTCATTGTTCATTTAATACGTTACATTAATTATTCATTATTATTATTATTATTATTATTATTATTCAAAGATGATATATTGAACAATTCCCATGGAATATTTAAGTAGGAATTAGTAATAAATAACATTAAATAATCATAATTACCATCAAAACTTGAAAATCGTTGCTGAACCATGATATTAAATGAAACAGTTGATTTTTTATTATCTTTTATTATCTTAATCAAGAGACAAGCATTCTATTCTATATATATATTCTGCACCGCATTTGATAATATTTATTTGTTCTTCTTGTACAGTTGATTGCTTACGTATAGAAAATCATGATATTTTGCTTGCTTACAATTGTCTGGAATATTTGGTTAGCAACATTAACGATCACTGATTATTTCAATATGAAATATTCAAATTTCTTTTGCTGCTGACGAGTTTTCAGCGAAATATAATAAGATAAGTAAAAATATTGGATATATAATAATAATGGACTTGTTCGCCTTATCTTATCTATTTATAACGAGGTAATTTTTCTACATCATTTCACGCGTTTTTCTTTGGTATTCTTCACCATGTATCTTTATCGCGTCATCATTTCTACTATTTCTATTATTGACATAGTAATATATTTTTCAATAATTCGATTCCGATTCTCCTCGCTCCATATTATCATCATAATCGACAAAATAATCAAATGTCAATGTGGGTGGGGAGGGAAGTAATTAGAAAATGTGATATTTTAGAAATTAATAAATGCTCAATAAAATACAGTATAGTATGTTTCAAATGTATAATTGATCGATGATTACTTATATTATCTTTCTTTTTATTTGCACTAAATAATGTGATAGTGTCATGAATAATTCTTAGAAATAATAATGATACAACAAAAGCTAAACTAAAATGATCCGATGAAAGATACAATTGTGCCTTATTGTAGCACACCATTCCATTGCTCAACTACGTCAAGTATTATCAATATACAAATAAGAATGAAGTGTAACCTACCATATATAAACATATATAAATAATATTGTAAATGAGCATTATGTGCATTGTTAATATGTTACATACAATTCCTCTTATGCAATGTAATGTTCCTCATATGCTTGTATCTTCACATACAAACAATATAAATTATACTATTCATGCATGTTTAACTTTGCAAGGTCATGCATGGACAGCTGAATGCATTTGCAAAGAGCAAATGTAAACTAAAGAGAAATATGACTCATGGCTGATTTTGCAATATGTACCGGAAACATATTTCTATATTTCTACGTGTTCACATTTATATATTTTATTCTTGCTAATTAAATTTATCATTTTTTTTGTTTGGTTTTTTTGTTTTTAGATAGGAACAATTAAAAAAATGTATCAAAGTAGTATAGTTATCCCTAATTATTTGAAGATTACAGGATACGCATAAATAATGTGTTGTGTGTATCAAAAATATTAAACAATGTATAGATATCATTCAAATATACATACCATATTAAAATATTGACATGTTATATTAATCAATCGGTCCATAGCGATTTAATCTCATCGATCGTTTAATATCATTCACTCAGGTACACCAATTGATTTCGTATTTATAAAAATAGACATGTTTTGGTATATTTTTAATGACAGATTAAGAGTTCACCGTAATCGTTTAAATGTTTACCTCGCAGCATGGTCCTTAATGCGACGTGACAATAATAGTGAAATTAATACTGCATTCGTATGCATTTTATGCACTTTACTGCTTCCGAGTGTTGTATACATTTTATGTTTGTATTCGTATTTAAATTGTTGTTCTATATTGACTACGTAATAAAAAATATATAATCCAGTAGTGTAAATGACTATAAGAAAATCAACAAAACAAGATAACTTTAAAATTACTCTTTGCTTGTCATCGCAGCAAGCAAGTAAGCAAGTAAGCAAGTAATCAAGCAAGCAAACATCCACCGGCAACTGTTAAATCTATATCGAACATTGACAAGAGAAATGAGCGAAACAACTAGAGAGGGCTCTCTGCTCTCATTAAAAAACTATATAACCTCTTCTTCTTCCTACGTGGCAAATATGCTGGCAAATATATTTATCTTATTTATATCATATCATTCCTTTTTAACATGACAATTTTAATAAGAGAAATATTTCAATCTTGGGCAAGTATTAGAAATTTCACATCTACTTCAAAGACATTCATAATATTCGCTTGAATATTTGACTATTTACCCGCCGAATATTCAACCAATCAGCGTTCATCGTTTATTCCTCCTTTACTTGACATTTGGCACATCATCTGTCATTGATATTGTTAATGGTTCTTTTGGACAGTCGATTCTCTCTATAAACGACAAGAGTCAATGATTAATAAACGCTAACAATAAGTGAAAATGAAACTAATGCCAAAATATTTGGATCAATTGAAAATCGTTAATTATCTTTCAAATACAGTTATACGTTAACCTTGCATTATTTCATGTGGGGCTTCCTGTGTGTGAATAAATTTTTCGATTAAATTATTTTCTCTGTACTTTTTTCTAATAGATAAATGTTTAATTTGCACCATTAGAGGTTATATATATATATATATATATATGTATATAACCTAATAATTAGGTTATGTATATGTATATATATATATGTATATTTATAAATGTAAAATGTATATTTTTGGAAAAAGTTTAAGTTTATTTATACTAGTCCTAGGTGAGAATTTTAAATATTTAAATAGAATGCAAATAATAAAATGATCTGAATGATAAGAATCAATTTGTTAATATAATTATTATTGTTATTGATATTATATAGCTTCGATAATAAGTGTATTAGGACAGACCGACGAATGTGCTGTAGAAACCAAATCCGAGGATCATCTCTCTGACGAGGATGCAGATAAAATGTATATAACTAAAGATAATGATGTAAGCGATCAAGAAGTTTTGGAACCAATGACAAATATGTCATTAAAAAATAGTTCTCTGCATAAAACGACTAAACTCAATTGTTTAACCGATAAAATTTATGGATCGGTGGAAGTAAGACGGCTTACCACAATTACTTATTTCTTCTAGATAAATTTAAAATCCAAAATCGTAATCGTATGTAATATTATGTAATATTATTTGTAGTTAGTCAATGCGACAAGACTTATGGAATTGCTAATCTTAGAGCCTGGACCATCAAATCGAACTAGGAATGATCAAAATGGTAGACAACAACCAGGAACATGCGTGCTAGTTTTGTTTTATGCTAGATGGTGTGTTTTTAGTAGTCAAGCAGCACCGCACTTCAATGCATTGGCAAGATTATTTCCTCACATTAAATGCGTAGCTATAGATGCGATAAGACATCAAAGGTACTTCATTAATAGATCACAATAAGAAATCTATTTCAATCTATTACACAATATTTATCCTCTAAATTGTTGCTCTTTTTTCATTTGTAGCTTCAATGCACAATACGGCATAGTAGGAGTACCAACATTGATGCTAGTACACAATGGGAAACCCATAGCTAAGTTTAATGGCACCGTTTACAAATTGGAGTTATTCGCAAGACTTATTATGCATTTTACTGTATTTTATCCGAGTAGTTTTTTGTTGGTTACATCTGCAGACTTCAGCGGTCCAGTACCTAGCACACCTTCCAATGAAACCGATTATTGTTTAGTACTATCTTGGATTTTCATTGCTGCATGCGCTTTATATTTTACATCTAAAAGCAGATGGTGGCAACAATTCATTGAATTAGTTCAAAATACATGGCGAGAAAGTAACGCGCAGCACGAGCACGTTGATTAGCTTTCTTTTATTTTTCTATTTCTTATTTATTTCCAAGCAATATGTTGTTTATCCAACTAAGAAAGTTTGACTTAAAGTAATAGTATTGTCATATTATTTGATAAGTAATAAAAATATATGTTTATTATTCTTTAAAAGCAAATAATATATATATATATATATCTCAATTATTTTACTTTCACTGTAATATGTTTATGATTTCCTTGAAGTAAAAAGTATACATATTTCATTTATTTGTATTCATTTCCTATGGTATGTAAAAGTTAGGTTAACGATTATTTCATCAGCCAGTTTTGTGTGTGTGTGTGTGTGTGTGTGTCAATTAAACGCGTTTAAATAATAATGAAAATCGCTTGTAAATGTTAAATATAACGATAATGAAAATTAATCAAAAAAAAAAAAAAATAAAAAAAATCGAGTTTCTATTTTAACCAACATAAACTTGACTTCGACGGTTACGTATTTGATTCACGTTGTATTCATAATGGCCGACTTCGAGATTCACTTATCATTTCCCTAACTTCATGATTGTTGTGTACGGCATTTGTTTGCGCTGAAGTTCGTCTCTAATGGTTTTGTTATTATCGCTAATGCCGGTTGAAAGTAGTGATTCTTCTTAGAAAACAGAATAAATACAAATAAGTGGACTTTTTACAAGAAACTTGACACATCAGGTCAGGCAAAATGACTTTGTTCGGTGTTTTTATAAATTTAGATCGTGTAAATTTTTTATCGTTTGACGTCAGGTTAGCTTCTCTGTAAAAAAAAGTCTGTACAAACATTTCAATTAATTTAAGAGACATTATTCCAATATTAATTTATCAATAGATAAGTAATTATTTAAATTATCTAAATAACAGTTTACATATATGTATGTATGTATGTATGTGTGTGTATATATATATATGTAAATGTATATATAAATCTCTTGTTATATACATATATATGTATATACATATGTATATGTATATGTAAGGGAGAGAAATAAATAAAAAAAAAAACAATGGGATCATTGAATCTAATTTGCCCAATGTGCTGTGGTGAAACATTTAACGATCCACAGTCATTGAAGTACCACTTGCTCAGCATGACGGACAATTTGTATTGTCCTGGATGTTCGCAGCGTTCAGATTCGGTAATGGCCTTGATACAGCACTTGGATAGATGCGGCCAAGACTTTAATCCAAAGGAATTTGAAGATATTAAAGAAAACAAGAAGCAAGAAACTTGTAAGGAAACAGTCATAGCTTCTGAGGTCTTAATGGTATAATTTGTTTCTTTTTTCTCCATGTACTTATGTGTATTATAATATAATATATAAGATACTTATTAAGGTACTTATTTTGATTTATACTTGGCTTTAGGATACACATATTGAGCAGATTAATCAAACTTTTCTAACGACTGTAAATAATAATGATATAATGATAGTAGGAGAATCTGAAACTATACGAGTTGACGAAAATGGTGTGTAAGAATTTTTTGTATTTACATTTATTTGATTCCATTGAATGTTATTTCTAACATAAATATCAGGAGACATTAAAGTAATAGAAAAGACTGGTATGGAGAAATCAGAAGTAGATCATAATTCGTTGGACTTAAAAATGAATGAAAAATTAAATGATATCGTTGACGTTGAAAGAGATGATAAATCTTCGATGTCAAATACATTGGTAACTCCATCAACCTCTGGCACAGAAGATATATCAGAAGATAAAAATATAATAACCATTTTATCCGGTGGTTCGGAACTTTTGGATGGAGGTGGTAGTGCCTTGATAAATATGGACCATATAAATGATGTTGGGCAACTTGACGAAAGTGGATTACTTCGTGTTAAACAGGAGATCTCAGAGGTAAAAGTAGAAAAGGTATAACGCGTTTGTATTTTTTCTTTTTTTTTCCATATTTTTGCATGTACATGCAATACACAATTGAAGTTGATCGTGTTTTTTTGTCTCCATTGATTTGGTTGTAAATCAATTTTGAACAAAATGATAATGACCAATTTTGTATCTATTCATTTCAGAGAATTTATATGCACCACAAAAATGAATCCAAAACTGGATATTTCATTAGAAAAAAAGTATCTTTAAGATAATAAGCATAAATATAACTGCATATAATAATAAATTAATTCGAAATATTGTAGTTAGTAGTTTGAAAGAATATTATCTTATTCCATAGCTAGAACCAGAAGCAGTTTATAGCTGTACAACTTGCGACATGAGCTTCAATTCCGTTTTTGAACATATTAACCAGTTTCATGATGGACAAGAAGTGTTACTCGAAATGGCAGACCAGTTGGACGATTTATCATCTGTACCCACAACTTCTGTTCTCCCAGAGGAAACTGATAATACTGCTAATACGCAATCTCAAACTATGAATACACTTTATACTGAAGAATGTGTAGATAGTGAAGGAAGATTATATACTAGAAAAGTTGTTCAAGTAGAAAGATTTTGGGATAGAAATTCAATGGAAGTAGTACCACCAGTGCAATCCGCTAAGGCGCCAATGATTGAGAAATTTTTTTCCAATGTAGAAGGCGTTAAGGTACGTCATTCATACCTGTGTCACGCGAGTTTATTTGTCTTTACTTTATACACACAATATTTGGTATATCAAGGTGAGAGAGAAGAGGATAGTTCCTACGTCAGTGAAAATGTACAGATGTAATAATCAAGGTCTCGAACAATTCAATAAACTGACAAATTTTCGAGAGCACGCATGTCTTCGGGGAAATAATCGTTGTGATACTTGCGATCAAACTTTCGCAACGTCAAAAGCGTTACAACTTCATTCCAAGGTACACGAGGCTGAATCTGATTCTAATCAACGAGTATTTGTATGTCCTACGTGCGGTACGGAATTTTGTTCTCACAAAAGCTTACGATTGCATTCTCGTATGCACGCGCCGGTGAGAGCAAGACATGTCGATGCACCGGAAGGACATCGAGATGCGACCTTTACTTGTCCCGAGTGTGGTAATTTCCATTTTTACAATTACATT
Source organism: Polistes dominula (assembly GCF_001465965.1). The sequence goes on along the minus strand of NW_015149055.1, from coordinate 559,713 downwards.
TTTTACACAATTTAACAACAAAAATAGTTTACGTAAAATTCAAATACTTAATATTAAGATGTAATGTTGACCTTTGTAGGTAAAACTTTATCAGAATCGTATAAAGAAGCGCACATGTCATTGCATACAGGTGAATCTGTAACTTGTACAGTTTGTAACAGAAAGTTTGACTCTGCTGATAGTTTAGCGATGCATGCCGCGGTCCACACCGAATTGAGTCAATCACATTCTCCGACTCCTCCTACGAGCGAAGTCAATGAGTCGACTGAAAATCAAAAACCCTATCAGTGCCAACACTGCGGTAGAAGATTTACTAGACCGCACGAGAAGGTAAAACACGAACGTATTCATACCGGAGAGAAGCCTCATATTTGCGAAGTATGTATACTCTCTCTCTCTCTCTCTCTTTCTTTTTTTGAATATACATCATATATTTGTCTGATATGAATATAAAGGAAACATGATTATTGTTGTTGTTGTTTGTTAGGTTTGTGGAAAAACTTTTCGTGTTTCATACTGTTTGACGTTACATATGAGGACACATACAGGAGTAAGACCATACGGCTGTCAACATTGCGGCAAAAGGTTTAAAGCTTCTTCTGTGTATAATCATCATTTACTTACTCACGGAGAGGAGCGTGCTTATACATGTCCTTATTGTCCAAAAACGTTTAAAACTAGAGTACAGTTAGCCGGTCATAAGAATAGTCATACCAAGCCATTTCGTTGTACGGAATGCTCGAGACCTTTCGCATCTTTGTACGCGGCAAGAGCGCACATTCAAACGCATAAGAAAGACAATAATTTAAAATTTAGTTGTAAAATCTGTGGAGCGTCTTACGGTAGAGCGTTTGCTTTAAAAGATCACTTGAAACAGCATGATCAAGATACATTGATTCTCCCGGAGCCTGCACGAGAGGAAGAAGTACGCGAAGCTGGTAATTTCTTGTTTACAGAAGAGGATATTGAAGAAAAATTAATTATTCCATCTTCTATAACTGTCGTACAATCTTCTGAGCCAGAAGATACGGATTAAAATTGTGATATCTAGTCGGTAAATTGTTCTAACTTGTAGTTTACTGTTTCGCGTTTGTTTATTTGTTTGGGAATGATGAAACGATTGGAATTTTTCTTCATTACACAATATTTAAATATCTATTCTATTCTATTCTATTCTTCTATTTTTACGAAAACGTTGTGTTATAATGTAATATAACTTATGACTTTGACTTGTGATAGCAATGTAAATGAACATTTTACTTTGCTACAAAAGCAAGTAAGCAAATATTCGAATGAAAAATATTTTTTAAAATTATCCTTTTCGATGTGTAGGTTATTTTTCTATCTCGATTAAAATCTATGCTTTATCATCGAGTTTAATGGAAATTTTACATACGGCAATTAATTTCATTTCTTTTTAGATTAAATCTTATTAGAATAATCTCTTCTCGTCATTATTTCTTGGAAAGTGTTACTTATATTTCAAGATTTGTTCGGTCTTCCACATCGTTGTTTACTTTTCTGAATGAACTCATTTAGACAATAATAATAATTATATATATATATATTATATATATATTTGCATTATGTATTTTGACTCTTCTAATTCTTAGCTATGGCCTTGTAATGGATGAAGACATAGGTGAAAGCATAATTTAAAAAACTAAATCTAATTTTATATTTCAAGTGGAAATTTGTTATTGTTATTTTATAGAATACGATAATTCTGTGTACAGTGCTGGCAATGGACATATTTTCTCTACCTATTAAATATTGTCTTAACAACAATTACTAACAAGGCTATTTATTTGGAAAGGAAGTTGGAGAGAACTAAAGAATAATCCTAATAGTATTTAATCCTCGTCATTTTACGCGACATTTTTGCCTTATTCCATTTTAATATTTTGTTGTTGTTGTTGTTGTTGTTGTTGTTGTTGTTGCTACTACTACAACTATCTTAAAAAACATTTCGGCAAATAACGATTGTATTGAAATATAAGCAATATTTACACGGAGATTAATCTGCGACGGACTGATTAAAATGATTAAGATGATTAAGATATAATCTAAGCAAGTACAAATCAAATTTTGCTAATTATCTTACGAGAAGAATATTTATATTTAATGTGTTCGAATAAATGCGGGAAAGGGATTATTGGATTATTGAACGTGTAGAAAAACGAAAATAAAAAAAGAAGAAAGAAATTATGTTGTTATAAATAATTGAGGTCATCGTTTTATTGATTGAGAGATAGTATTGGTATTCCTTTTAACCGATTTAACTAATGCTTGCAATTCTAGTTTTAATTTTTTATTATTTTCAGGAGGCATCTTTTCTTCCTTTTGCTAAAATATTATCACAACAATTAGAAAAACATGTAAATTATATAATTACGTAATATTATATACTTACATCAACAGGAATATGTTGGGCTCTTCTTTTCAATTTCTCTTGAATGAAAGTATCTGTGCCTTTGGTTTTTCTATAATGAGGATCTGCAGGATCGATGTTGAAATTATGTGATGTAAAAAGCGCGGAAAATCTGGCATCGTTAACATTTACTTGAAAATCATCTTCCTCGATATTTTGTACATTTTGTTTTTTCTTCAATCTTTTGCGCTTAGATTTAGACAAATTTGTATTAGCTTCAATTTTATTCATGTCAAAATGTTTCTTATTTTCATTCTCGGTTTCATCCATTAAAAGTAATTCTAATTCTTTCGAACGTTTTGTTTCTTCGTTTTCCATAAATGAAGAATCATCATCATCATCATCATCGTCGTCGTCGTCGCTATTTTCACCAGTTATTTGTTGCTCTTTACGCGATAACCGGCCATTTTTCAGTTTATTGTTCTTCCAAATATTAACATCGGTATTATCCGAATTCGATGCATCATCGTCGCGTAATTCCATCCGTTTTTTGATTTCTTCCTTTCTAGCTTTTTGTTTGATTTTTCGTTTTGCTAAATATTTCTCGAATGGAGCTAAATCTTCTTCAGTTTTCTTTGATATATCCTTGGCTAATTTATCTTCTTTTTCTTCCGTTCCAATGCCCCATGTAAATTCTAATTCAACATCTTTGTTTTTTTTCGCCTCTTCCTCTTCGTCCAATTGTTTCAACAAAGATTTATATTTTTCAATGGGATCATTAGGTGTATCTGAATCCTCTTGATCTTCTCTTTCACGCTTATCATTTTGTTCAATTTCATTGTCTACAATGTGAATATAAAAGTTAGATGTTATCATACATTAGATCAATATATTACACATCAATTTACCTACCTGTATCATCATCGCTAGTTCCACTAGCTAAATAAGCTTGCAAATCTTTCTCATTTATTTCATTAACTTTTCCAGAATTAAGCTTATTTGCTAATTCTTCCCTGTCTGGGTTTGTTTCGTCCCAAGTTAATTGTACTTTAGCTTGTTGCAACGCAGTAGTAACAAATTGACGTGGTTGATATTTCGAAATTTCTGGCAATTCGGTACACACTTCTCGTGGTTCCTGAAATAAAATAAAATCTTCATTTATTAAATGAATATGAAATGAATAGATGAAGAATTTGTGTTGAATACCTGATCAAAAGTCATATCATCAGGTATAAATCTCAAATCTAGTCTTGTTGCAGTGCACTCATATTCGATACCATCGCAATCGGTATAAATTTTGTTAGCAGTTTCAGCGGAATCGCATTCTAATACCGCATAATAATACTTTAATCTATTCAATTGATATTTCCTTAATTTCTCCATGTGATAACTCGAGCCTTCTTCGTTCTATATAATAACAATGAAAGAAAAATAAGGGGAAATGTTTATTCATGGTATATAAGTAATTAAACTTACGCTGTCGCTGTCGCTTTCGCTTTCGCTGTGACCTCCTTGTTCTTCTTCTTCTATTTTATCATCAACCAGTTCTACCGGTCCTTTTATTTCTTCTTCTTTCATACGTTCTAAACCAAATTCTGATGGATAGATCTACAATATTGAAAAAAGCTCAATAGAAACTTCTATTATAGAGTTGTTAATGTGCTGTTGTCAATTATTGTTAGTAGTACTTAACTACTAATTTAATTACCGTAACTGAATGGATAATACCACCGCTTGGTAAAAATGAATGAAATAGGACCATCAGATCTACGGCACGTATTCTATCCCAGTTCATATTGCAAACAGCTAATCTACGTGTTATTTCATCGGTCGTTTCTGCATCTTTATCTAATTCACCCCAACCATGTTCTATGTCTTCTATGTCTTCGTCTAAATTTCAAGATAACATATATTTGTATTTGTTCATGCAAACAATTAGGATTAAAACATATTCAAACAAAGGTAGAATATAGATATGATTAGAGTGTTACCACTGTATTCGGAAGTTTCTTCATCGGAAGAACTATCGGTTACTAAAATTCCTTCACCCCTTGCATAATTAACAGAAAGATCTTGTAATCTCTCTTTTACTTGATTAGTTAACTTTAAATGTTCATCTTTTTTTTTTATATTCAACTGTTTTTCATTTTCCTTCAATTCCTCATCCAAATCAATTGTACAAGACGAGCTAGCGATACATAGATTCTCGTCAATATCTTCCTTTGCCTTTGATTTTCTAGCACTTTTTTCCTTCTCAATAGTATCGTCAGATTCATCGTGCTTTATTTTATTATTAGCCTTTTTTCCACTTTTTCTTGTTTTCAATTTAATCTCGGTATCTGATTCATCTTCACTGCTACTTTCTTGATGATAGTACTTTTGAAGATTTTCCATAGAAGTTTGATTAATAGGTTTACCACGTTTATCAACCGTATATTTAATTGCAAATTTGTCATCATTAAACATACTTTGAAATCTTTTATCTATTTTAATTTTACGCTCATTTTTTGGTATCCTTTTAAATTTGGGATCCCTTGCAATATGTGCAAAACGTTTATCAACAATTGCCTCGGCCATGACGATAATAAATACTTTACAAATGTAAACAATTAAATAAGATTAATTAATAGTTTCAACTATTTCTCAATTGTTGCACAATCTACAACAAAATTAATAAACATTTAAATCTATTGTTTCATTTTAGGTTATGTTTTAATGCCTTTTAAAAACATAATGCATATGTACATACTTTTCCACGTGTGTTAAATCAAAGAATAGAGAAGTACATAGAATCTCCTCACAAGTCCAGCAAGCACCAACAAAATTTTGAATTTTTTACATTGAAAAATTTAATTTATTATTTATTAATAACAAGTACACTGTAGAACTTAACTGGTGTGGTTCCCGCATAGGGAGAAGCAGCGCTAGTGTACCACCCTATACAGTTACATTTTTGGTTCATATTTTGTTCAAAGCTGTCGCTGAAGTCGCATACTTTTCTCTTTGTAAGTAGCGAATTGGCTTAACCAATCAAAATCAAAATCACTCAATTGAATAATAAATTCGTAAGATGGCAGAGTAATCGTTGAAACGATAACGTAAGTTATCGTTTATAGAAAATTTTCTTACTTAAGGTTTTTCTGAAGTGCACGTTGTTAAAACGGTAAGAATATAATTCTTTAAATCTTAACTATTATTTCATAATATTATCTCTCTCTCATAGAATTTTTGTTTATATTAAAAAAAAAAATGGTATTTAACGAGACGTAATTAATGCAGCATTATTTTCCTTCCTTAATCTAAAATCTATCGAAACAAAAACGTGTTATAAAACAACTGCATCACGGCACGTTGCCAATAACACATGCTGTTAACTAAATCGTCGTAATATCTAAATTTTCAAGTTTACAGTGAATTTCTTATCCCAAAAATTCAACCTTTCTTTTTATATTCTCAACTAATAAATCATCATAAAAGAAATATTAAAATAATCAAGAGAATAATTGAGAAATAATATTTGGAAGGTATCATGTTCATAGAATTGATACAAATCGTCTAGGATTAGTAACACAAACAATTAGAGAGTATCCAATTTTATATAAAAATATTTATTATAATCCATTGTTAGGTAAGTCACGATGCAGATCTTCGTAAAGACCCTTACGGGTAAAACCATTACCCTTGAAGTAGAGGCATCCGATACTATAGAAAATGTAAAAGCTAAAATTCAAGACAAGGAAGGAATTCCTCCTGATCAGCAAAGACTTATTTTTGCTGGTAAACAGCTGGAGGATGGTCGTACTTTGTCAGATTATAACATTCAAAAAGGTACATTCATCGCATATCATATTATATTATGTTCATATGATTTGTCATTTATGCATTTATGCATTTAAGCATTTATGTTATATAATAATATCTGAAATATTATTTATCGAACAGAATCAACGCTTCATTTGGTATTGCGTCTTCGAGGTGGAGTTATCGAACCTACCCTTCGTATTCTGGCGCAGAAATATAATTGCGATAAAATGATCTGCAGGAAATGCTATGCACGTCTTCATCCACGTGCAACTAACTGCCGTAAAAAGAAATGTGGACACACTAATAACATCCGCCCAAAGAAGAAGCTAAAATAAACTATTTCCATTATTTATTCAAATCATGGAAAATTGGACATTGGAATTTCCATCTTTATCCATATTCCATTTTCTATCAATAGAACATGATTGATTAATCAATCACGAAAATGTGTATTTCTTATAACGGATTACAATAAAAACTTATCATCATAGATTCAAATGAGTAATATTTTATTTATATATTGTATAATTGATCAAAATTTATAATATAATAATTAAAATAAAACTCTCTTTAGGTACAATTACTTGCACGTACTAACTTTAATAATAATTCTTCTTGATTTGCATAACTCTTATAAAGATTCATATCGTTAGAATTTGGAATAGAACCACCAACCTATTTGAAAGAAATCATTTTTTAAATGACAAAGTTGCCAAACATTTGACTTTATGTATAATAATTATTTACCTTTGCTCTCTTAACATACTGTTCATATATATTTATGCTTGCTTCTTTGACAAATGGTAAGGAAGTAACAGTTGGTGGTTGCGGGTTTTCTGGAAATGATGCTTGCTGCACTAGTTTTGAACGAAGTTTTGTTTGATCTATCGGATACGTTGCATTACGTCCTATTAAAACGAATCTGCAAAAGCAAACAGTCATAGTCACAGTCACAGTACACAACAGTACATTATTAAATACTAAGCGTAATAGAACAATTGAGAAAAAAAAACATTACCTTTTATAGAGAATAATATCATTTCTTGCTGGATATTCTGGCTGCATTCCATATACCTCTTTCATTGACGGAAACAAACATTCAAAGGACATTAATTCTGAATTATCTTTAGATGCAAATAATTGTGAGTCATTCATCTGCGGATGACTTTCATCTTCGTCGGAAGTTGAATCCTCGCTTGAACTATGTCAAATAAAATTGGTAGTATACAAATTAGGGTAGGTAGGTAGGTAGGTAGGTAGGTAGGTAGGTAGGTAGGTAGTATGAAATTTCTTCACAAAAATAATAAGTATACCTTGCACTAGACGTTGTACTGCTTGTACTACTCTGTCCAGTCATAGATGGATTCTTCATATTCAAATTTTTATTACCAGTTTCTTCTCTTCTTCTACCTGGCCTTATACGTACAGCAAATGGACTAAAACTTGTTGTAAAATGAGGCATGAAATCTCTAACTGAATGACTTATTATATATGCATATAAATCCAAAAATATAGATAATTCATAAGGCCTATGATAATCATAATAAATATCAATCATTTCTTCGTAAGTACTTTGTACTTGTATCATTTCAGAACAAGTTTTAGTTACTTCATTGAATGCATATGGTAAACATTTCAATACATTTTTATTCCACCATTGAGTAAGTAATCTTCCTTTGCGAAGATATTGACATGCAGGCTTATGGTGAAGATAATAATCTGTTAATAATTCCCATATCGATGGTTTACCTTCTTCTGGTATAAAAAGACCTAGAAAAACATGTATACTATCAGTATTTGTAATTGCAAGTCATTTGCCCAGTGAAATACTTCATTACCTAAAAATAAATTAATTGTATGTTGTTTTTCTTGATCGCTGAAAGTATTACTGTAATATCTACTCAATGTTTGCATTATATCATTTCCTTGACTAGTCCATGGTGCAGTTTTTCTAAATTTACAAATACAAATTATTATTACTACTATTATTATTATTATTATTATTATTATTCCTAATGACACACTATGACACGACGAATTACATGAAAATTTGTGTTTATTACCTACCTATAGGTTTTGATTCTGTGTACCAATTGAGATCCACCATACTGTAAGGCTAATGTATCGCCATGATCTTCATACAATTCTTCCAACATTCTTACACAATCAGAATCAAATTCAAGTTTAGGACTTTCCAATACTCCTAAAGCACATAACTGAAAACCTAAAGCACATTTGCCTATAGCAAATTGAGCTGTATTTGTCCGATCTAGACAATCAACACAATTAGTTCTAATAATTCCAGTTTGTGGTATTCCCTTTCTTGCAAAATAATCCTTTACATGATCTTCTAAATATTCTGAATCATACGTCTTATTACATTCGGTTGATGGTATTTCTAAAGTGTTAGGACTTTTTAAATAATTATTATAATCTATTTTGAATGAATTATTAAGAGAATTTTTCACGTCATAAGAACTAAACGATAGTCCACAACTTGAATTTGTTTTATGAACTTTTTTAGCATTACTGTGTTGTTGCATGAATAAATTTCGTTGACTGTAATATGGATTATGCGATTGAAAAACACCCGTTTTTAAGACAGCATTATGGGCTATATTTGCTAAACGACCCATAACATTGACTTCTTTTCTGTACAAAAATCATTTGATTATCATTTATTATTATTATATATATTTTCATTTCAATTGTATGATCATCAAATTGTAATTATTATAATTTACCGTTTGAGCATTCTGGCCATATCAAAGCTTATGTACTGAATATGGTGTTCCGGTGGTAAAAATTGATTTAAATATTTCACAGCCGTACTTAATTCTTCGCTTAATGTACTTTCGTGTTTTTTTTTCTCACGTTTTTTAACAAGATTTAATATTATAATTGGCGATCCATACCTCTTAAGAAGCTTATTAAAATGTGCTCCTACAAAAGAACCAATATTTGTGTATATATGTGTACACACACACACACGCGCGCGCGCGCGCGCGAGAATAAAATAATAATTAAATCAATTTCTTACCAGCTGTTTCTACAAATGGATCAGCTAAATCACAAACGATTGTAGGCTTTGGAACCATTTTGCTAACGTCTTGGCTCCAATGGCCAGGAACTGAGCCACGCATTTGCACGAAAGAACTAAATCTTCCATTATTTAAAGAACTCACACCAGAATCATGAACTATTTGTTCAGTTTCTACTTCGTTTGCTACATCACCCTTAATATTCATATACATATAGGGGGATTCACATATATGATATATAAAATATATATAAATAGAGGAGAAGTAGAAAACTTACATCAAAATTTGCACCACGCTTTAAAAATCTAGTGCCTGCATATTTATTACTTCTTCTAGCTATTAAAGCGATATATACAGATCTCCCAAAGATGCTAACATTTGATTGTCCGATAAAACCGTGTATAACATATAAAATCCAATCTCTATGAAGATCTTTTTCCACTGGTGATAATAAATGTGAGTTCCATATGAATCGACGATTTGGATTACTGCGCACTGCATAATCAATATATTTTTCCTTTGTGCTGTCAAGGAATATAATAAGATAGATGTCGTCAAGATTTGTTCATTTGTTTTGTCTTTATTCTAAGTGTAAACTCTAATTACAAACCTATCACTTTGGTGGCAGTTTTTATGGAACGACCACATGTTAAAAAAATCTTCAGCTTCTTCTATATCATCTTCCTTTTCATTAGCATTGTTAGGTATGTCCAATTTAATGTGCTTTGGCGGTGCCATATTATATTGTAAAGTGTGCGTCAAATCATAGGAATAACTGAAGTAGAAATTACTACTTAAATCAATACCTTGAAACATCTTGACATATCTTTGTTCATCAGGATGAAAGAGACGAACAGTGTCATTGGGAATGTATATCATTGAAGTATCTTCTATTTTATATATTGTGTGATGACCAATAACTGCCACTCGACGACGTTTAGTTACAAGAATGATATAATATCCTTCCAGGAAGCGTATAAAACCTTTTACAAAAGATTTCTTCAATAAGTTAATTAATAATAAATAATATTTGTAAAAGAGAGAGAGAGAGAGAGAGAGAAATGTGAGATAAAAATATAAACATTTAATACAAATTCTCAAAAAGTTGTAAATTCTCTTATTGTAATAACAATAAATATATCATTATTTAGATTTGCTGTTAAATATCCCACACGTTGTGCATCAGAACATGCTTCATCTACCAATGATTACATCGCTGACAAAATGTCATGCGTGGATAAGTAAATAAAAAAATAGAGAGCCATGCTCGAAAAAATTATCATACATACCATGTTATATTATTATCAATTATATGTGCATAATTATGTATAATTATTCATTGTGAATCTTATCTTTATAATGTAGCAGTTGTTTCAATATTATAATACAATATAGTATTTAACAATAATTAGAACCATCATGAAAAAATGTCTATATGATTATTTTACTAGATTATTATTACAATTCATAGAAAACAATAGTATTTATAATAGTCCATTGTTTATAATTGTTGATCAAATCAAGATGATAGTAATAAAGAGAAAATATTTGTCGTTTTTTGGCTCAGAAAATAAAAACTGCAATGAGCCTTACCAAGAAGACCGAAAGCTGACACTAGCCTGGGAAAAGTATCTCTCTGCCACATATTCTTCCAGGTGAATTTAGTTTTTGTCGGTTTGTGCATCGGCTTTTCTGACCGATGCTGCTCAGACTCCTCTGACATATGTGTGCTGGATTCTTTATTATTGCTGCCTTTGTTAGCAAGCATATGTAAATAAGCTGTGTTCTTTACATTATAATTAATAATGGTTCTGATATGATATCATTATATTACACTGGTAGATCTTTTCTTTCTTTTTATAATTTTATACAATAATACTTCAATAATACTTCATAAATTGTGTCATAATAAAAGAAAACCACAAAAAAAAAAATCATGTGCAAAGCTGAGGAGCCTAAGCTGTTGCATTTATAAATGTAGTATGTAATAATATATGATGTACCTTAAGACTATCATATTTCAAATAATACTGTTTTAATGATATTGTGATAATGACTGACTCTCAATAAATGTGATTTTGTTAAAGTGTAGAAATTTGAGAAAAATATTATAAACCATACCAAATATTGACTACAGAAGCATGTACATGCAATGATGATAAACATTGTAAATTCTTAACACACCATACTAGAACCTTTATTATATTTCAAATATAAGGTAAATATTGAACGTACCAACAATACCAAAAGCTGAAACAACTCGTGCAACACCGCCAATGTTATTGCGTTGTCCTATACGTGTACGATTACCCATATCAATCATATTAACAAGATCTTGTATTTCATCTTGAGTATATTCCCTTTTATCGTCAACAACAAAAAGTTCCCTTGGTTCCATCCGATCTATTTTTAATACACGAAATCGTGTCAGCGTATTATTTGATCCCATTAAATAAAACCGCTACAATATCATTTTAAATATCAATCATTTTTGTTATTAACTCTTACAAGAGTTCAGTTGAAAATGAATGAATCATTTTACCGATTTTGTTTCATAAAGTGCAATTTTTTGTATTGATGATATTATCGGATGAAATATCATATTTGGAACAGTATTGTCATCCATTATTAATCGATTCAATGCAATCACCTGCTGCTGCTATTCATTCGTTTATCAATGATGTTTACAAGGTTAGGTTATCTTTTCATATTATCTTTATCATAAATGCAACGAAATATTTTGTTAAATATAATATCCAAATTCATTTGTCTAAAATCAATTTAATTAATTATTAACTCATTCTTTAATTATTAACATTTTACAACTAATATTATTATTTCTTCTAATCCAACATGACATTGACACTGACGTTGCCACCAGCATAGAGTGTGCTCTACTTGACTGTCATAATCCTATAGAACTTTATATGTATGTCATATATTATTTTATGTCCTGTTTTTATATTTTTTTCATTATCATAGTAATAGGATTGATTCCAATAGGAAGAGGATAGTCAAAATAATATATTATAAGATATTTTATTATAAGATAGGAACACAATTAGTTGTAGAAATCTTCAACAGATTTTTCTGTCTATTTATTTTACTTTATATATTCAACACAACATAATTCATTCATTACATATTTTTCTATATCTCTACATAATGTACACTTATTTAATACTTTATTTCTTTGAAAGATCATACAAAAATCTTGCTGTATCAACAGCAATGTAACATGTTAGAGCAATTGTTATGCCAAACAGTATTTTATCTTTTGTTCCTCCCATTAAGTAAACTGGTTTATGGATATCCCTCTGTACAAAAAACACAATCATTTTATATATAATTACATCAAATGAAGGTATTTTTTCATTTTAATATAAATATGTCAAGAGTTTACCTGGAAAAATTTATATTTTTCAAGAAGTTTAGGATCAACGGATGAGCTACTAGATGAAACTGAAGCAGCTGACTTAACTTCTGCTGGTTTGGTTTTCATAGTGTCCCAAATTAATGTTTGTTCTACTTTACTTAATGCACTAGGTTTCTGCAAAAATCAAATTCATTTATCAATATAGGATATAAATTACATACAAATACTAATATATAATAATGCATGATCGAGTATTATTAAGTATATCATATGTGAACATTTTGTTACGTGATCGATATTATGTCGTCTGCTAATAAATATGGCGAGTACTGTAAAACAATTGAAATATTAACATTTGAACTATAAGTAGAAAACACAGTAGAAAATATCGAATACTTTGATTGTTTTCTACTTAATGATGACGACAAATTGATAACAATTGAACAAATAATATAAATCAATAGAAAATACTTAACACCAAAAAATTGTCACCAGTAATGATGGAGCTTATTTACAAGAAAGTCAATTCTCTTATAAAATACTAAATGATCAATTATTTGAAAATGATACAAATATAAGGTAAATATATTTCAATGATTACTTACTAATGGATAATATGGTTGAAATCTTGTAGATTCTTTCAAACGTCCAGTAAATGGGTTGAACTCGTAGTAAGTCATTATTCAGTAGAGTCCAATAGTTGCGCAACCTTTTTAGTAGTAACCATTGAGTATATTCAACATAGATAGTCTTCAATAAAGTCCACAATAAAGATAGTTATAGATTAAACATTATTTTTATCTCAACATTGATTGTTATCTCTTATTCAATAGAGAATATTATACTTAATAATAATAATAAGAAGAAGAAGAAAAAGTACACGCAAAAATGATTTAATTCCATTCTTGAGAAATAATTTCAAGACAGTCTATTGTCATGCTAAAAGAATTGAAATGCTAAAAGAAAACAAAGTTTTCAATTGTTTAACAATAAGTGTTATATATTGATATATTGAAATATGTGATAAAGTTTATAATAAATATTTGTAGTTACATATATATTATAGCGACATCTATAAATTTATCATAAGAAGGTTAGTCAATGGTCAAATATGTTCATTGAATATTCTAGATTATTAAGATAGTTTTGAGATAAATTTCAAGTAGGAAAATATAATAAATTTCTAAACTATTTATTATTTCTAAATGATTAAGTGCTAATATCTGGATGTTTAAGAATTATATATCTTATATAAGGTAAAATTGTTCATATATCAATTTACCAAAATAATAATTATGAGTATTGATACTCTTTATTTCTGTACTATTGTTAAACTATTTTATTCTTGTTGTATAGAGCTGTTTTATATATTATAGTACTGTTGTATGTAAAATAGTATGAAATAGTAAAAGTATATAAGTATATATAATAACAAACTTCAATGTTATAAAACTTATCTTTTATGTTCATAAATGTAATAATCATGTAAATTAATTGCCATGATTAGAATCATCAAAACCTATAATATCTCAGTTGTTAAATATTGTACATCTATGTTGTATATCGTTGAATTTATTAATGTATATTCTTATGTTGTATTTATAATCTAATATTCTTCTTTAAAATCTTTTTAGTGTTCAGGATCTGTGAATGAACCATTGAAGAAGACCACTTCACCTGTAATAATGTATCAATGAATATTGGTAATTAATATACTTTAGGTAAACATTTTCTTTTGGTTTATTCATTCAAATGTTAAATTAATTAAAAGATAATACGAATTATTTTCATGTGTTTTGCAATATATTTTCACAGTGTTAAATAATTCAATATTGCGATATTAGCGCCTTTGTTTTCTATATTATCGACCGAGCAACAAACAGTTGAAAACATGTCATGGCTGATCTTGTGATTCATAACAATGTATTAATTTATTTTACTTATTCTGAATAAGTATGAGAGATACACAATCAAGATTACAAATGGTAAGAGAACAAGATACTTATATATATATGTATATATATGTCAAATTAATTATATACATATATGTGATCTTATGTTAGGTACTTTGTTATATTAAAATTTATATACAAAATAATAATTATAATAATAGTAATAATAATAATAGTAATAGTAATAAAAAATATGGTATACGCGTAATATCTATTTATATTTAGCTGTTTAATATGCGTATACTTATCAACATGCGAATTAGTTTAATTGTCTTTGCAATTGATTGTCCTATTTATATTAACATTACTAAATGATGTTATTGATCTTTGATGCTTTTGATGCTTTAGGAATCTGTTCCTAGCTTGAAACGTAACAATCGGAATATCACACTCCGTAGCACACATAGAATTTATAAGAAATGGGGAATAAAGTATCATGCAGCAGTGAGAGATGCTGTTTTTAAGTTGCACCCTATACCATATGTGCCCTTAAAAGCACCAGCTTCTTTAAAATGTGATAATGGAGAGTCTGATTTAGTATACGTATGTCAACAATGCAAAGATTGGTAAGAATTACATCTTATTTTTGAGCTATTTTATTCTATAAGTAAATATAAAGTGTAAATATATTCTATATCTAACAAATGGATTGAATCAATTTCTTTGTGTCTTAGTTTTTGGTTTAAAAGCAGTTTCGAAGACCATAGTCAGCGACACAGTTGGATATTAGGATTTTGGTGTCAGAAATGTTTCTTAACGGTGTGCACTCATGTACCTAATAATAGTACACCATGTAATTTGTGTTTGAATATGGAAAACGATAAGCGATCGTATATGAAAAAGAGAGGTATTCATAAACATCAAAAAATGGGAACTATTAGAGTCTTTTATAATCAGTGTCAATTTTTTGCACATTTGAAATTGCATAATATATCTTTAGTCAACATATGTGATATTATGTTAATGCCATTACCAAATGTGGAGGGTGATTGGACATCTAAAATGGATTTTGCTTGTGAAGCACTTTTCGAATATTGTTTCATGATAAGGGTACATATCATGGATTGGTTAAGAGCTAAAAAACTTCATCGCAATTGGTGGAAGATAGTTGAAAATAATATCGACTACGACGATAATGATAATCCTATTACAAAGATCATCAAAACGTATAATGGAAGGAATTTATTTCATTTAGATGTAGCTAAAGTAGATGCAGACTTGGTTCCTTTGAACTCATTGTACAAACTTAATCATTTCAAATCCTCTACTTCGGGACTCAGTAAAGTAGCATCAGAAACCAATGAAAAAGATAGTCATGAAAATATTAGTAATTCTGTAGTGTCGTCCAGTCGAAATACTCTTAAGGATGAAGGTAATCCTTCTACTCCTACTGATATTACCTTTGTAAATTGTGGACCTACTTATAAGTGTTATACATATGACTCATTAATAGATTATTCTTTACACCATAATAAAACGATTAATTCGAAATATGTGCATTATATGAATAAGAATAAGAATAAGAATAAGGATGTGCAATCAACGATAACGAAAAAACAAAGTAAGCAAAAAAGATCGAAAAAAGAAAGTGTTAATTATAGTACTACTCCTGTTTCATCTTCACCTAATAAATCATCTAACATTATCGGTGAGAAAGATTTTAGTTATGTGCAAAAAGATCTTGCCCACAAATGTAGTAATAGTGGCAAATTATCCACCATTGTAATCACTACGCAGAATGGTGGTGATAATTTAATGAACAATTCAATTAGTAAGAATGCTACTAATTCGTTGCCTAATTTATCTCATAAAGGGCATCAAATCAATCAGAAATATGAAAAACAAAAACATTTATCAACTATAAAAAATGATTTAAATTCAGCAACATTCCAAGATAAAGACACTGTTAAAATGAATGCACTTGTTAATAATAATCAAATTTCGTCTTATCTTTCGAATAATAAAATTGTATTTGTTGGTCAAGATATGGATGGGATTAAGAAAAAAGTCAATCATGTAACGGCGGTACCTTTACATATACGTAATAGTGCAATATTGGGGGACAATAAGAGTTCAGATAATTTAAAAACAATAACAGATGAGTCTAATAAAACAATATCTCCTAATCAGATTTTTCTTGAAAGTGGGAGAAGAAGATATATTTTGACGCGTACATCATCAAA
Organism: Polistes dominula; assembly: GCF_001465965.1. The sequence continues at coordinate 542,986 of NW_015149055.1, read as the reverse complement.
TGATGTGTATCAATTTAGTACGTTTACATCGCCTGATTCATCGTCAAATAATAATGAAAATGGAATAACGACGAAATTATCTTTGCTTGAAAATACATATGTTAACTTGGCCGAACAAAATGTTTCTTTGCCTACGCCATCACCATCTTCGTCGGAATTATCAAATAGTTCAAGTTGTGAAATTCAGAAAAAACAAAATTCTAGCGTTTGCATACAAAATGATACATCAGAGATATCCAGACATTACCTGAAACCGAAATTTAAACAATCTATATTGGATTTATTGAATAACGATGGATTGTGTGAAGTTTTGTCATTTCGCAGAGCCGAAAATGCAGAAATATATTTGAATATAAAAAAAGCGAAGAGTAGTAGCAAGCAATTGAACGTAGTTACAACTGTAACAATACCAAATTGTAGACAAGATATGTTGAACGAATTTCGACAATTGAATTGTAGCGAATTATTGGAACGTATTCGACATTTGCAGAATGTCCGTAAAGAAATTCTCACTGTTATGAATTTCGTAGATTACAAAGTAATAGAAGATACATTAAAATCAATTGAAAATTTACAAATAGCATTAGAGGATGCACTCGAGTCTTGTAAGAACGAATCAAAAGATGTGAAGGATGTATGGAACGATGAAGAAATATTATCGAATGATTGGGAATCAAAATGTCAACATGTTAATAATTTCAGATGCGCCACGTGCAGTAAAGTCATGAAACCCAAAACTTATATTCCGGGATTTTCTAAACCAGCTGAAAATGATATCCTATATTGTTCATGTTACAAACATTTTTGTCAACAATGTCGTAGTTATCAGGGTAACGTTACTCGATTTTTAACACATCAGAATTTTCACGGAGAAGAAAAACCATACGCATGCCCTGATTGTTTTCGCAGATTTCCTTCTTTTAGATTACTCGAAGGGCATACATGGTCTTTTTGTTTCCATATGTTAAAAAAGCGTGTTTTTTCTTGTAAAATATGTCAGATAGATGGTTTTCAAGATACGGAATCTATAGCGAGGCACTTTGCTATTATGCATAGTAGTAAAAAGATAGCATGCGAGACTTGTAATATGGTATTAGATACGTACAATGAATATAAAAGGCATCGTGACAAAATACATTCATCTATTAACGTTCAATCTCAACCAATAAGACTGATCATCTGCAAATTGGGCCAATGTATTAATCGATATGAAAAATATATGATGCACTTGGAGAAACATTATGGTGTACGAAAAATAATATGGTTGAAATGTCCTTTTTGTCCTTATTATAATCTCGAAAGCAAACAATTTATGATGCAATTTAAAATACATTTTCAAATAGTACACCTCTATCGTTTATTAGAGATTATTAAACCGGAAACATTGAAAGATATTTTACCATCTAGTCTGTATGAATGTTTATTTAAAGAAAACGAGCCTAACGAGCCGTTAAGTTGTGAAAGATTGAAAAAAGTCCGAAATTCTAATGAAAGTCTATGCTCAGATACAATGGTACCTAAAATAATATATACACGAACTATTGCATCAGAAGATTTTGAACAAGTTTCGGATGATAATAACGAAGGCAATGTTTGTCCTACCATATCGAATAATAAAATCGAATCGAATTTGAAAATGTTGAATGCTAGATTAGAAAATACGGATTGTTCAATTGTTTACTTAAACACTGATAAAAAAGATAATCTACCGAAAATTTTAGATGTAAGATCAATGGCTGATGTTTTGTCAAAAGATCCAAAATGTTCGTCGGATATTGCTGCTGCTAACATGGAAATACAATCAAATGATGATAAGAGACAAAATTCATCTAAATCTATTGTAAATGATCAGTCAAAAGAAACGTGTAATTCTGCAAAGGAGGAAAGAAGAAGCATCACTAATGCAAAATCTATAACAAATGATAGTATTATTTCGGAAAAAGAAGAAGAAGAAGAAGCAGAAGCAGAAGCAGAAAAAGTAAATGGTGTTGTTGACAATATTGCCACCAAATTAAATGTAGTTGAGAAAATGAATAGCAGCACACTTTCTCCTTTAATAGAAACGCCTAATGAAATAAAAATAAATCATGATGATGATGATGATGATGATATAAACCAAATGATACCAAAGCCACCACCTTTAATTCGAATTCCTCAGCACTTTTTCGAGAGTAGACATCAGCAAGAAGATAAAATTAAAAAATCTAATGGAAATCGTAATGTAAAAGTAAAAAGTAATGTCAAACGACGACCATGGCGAATAGCATTAAATGGTCCAACTAATTCAAAGGACGTGCATCAAGATTACATATGTCATTTGTGCGGTGAACTGATAAATACTGCTTGGCCTATTATAAGTATTCATTTTAATGTCAAACATTCGGAGGAATGTAAATTATCAGTTGTAACGCCAAGATTATTAAGAATAACTCCTGAATTTATTAATGGTGGTTATAAGGAATTGTTGAATAATAAAAAGCGTAAATCCGAAGGAACGGTAGTACCAATTTCGAAAAAAAGAAGAAGATGGAGTGCAAAGAAACAAACAGATTCAAATAATTCATTTGGTTTGGGGTTGTATGTAGAACAAGAATCCATAGAAGACGAAGAGGGTAATTTTATATGTCGAAAGTGCAATCAACGATGCGCAAACATGTCAGACTTAAGAGAACATATAGCATCCAATCATAGGATCAAAGGTAGATATTTGGTGTGTTTAGAATGCGGCGAAAACTTTGTTGTTGCACCAAGTTTGCAGATGCATTTGAAAGCTTTCCATGGAATAGAAGATCCTATTTCTTACATGAATCAAAATTCCTCATATGCGCCGGATAATATTGATGATCTTGAAAATGAAACTAAAGCGATGATAGCTAATCAATGTTACGTATGCATGGCTGTATTTGAAGATAAAGCTACCGTTGATAAACACCTCCGAGTACATGGTATGGCATTTCTTAATCGCAAGAGAATAGAAGCTCAAAATGCTTTGAAAAGTCCCGAGAAAAATGTCAAAGTTATTAACGATGAGAAGAAAAGCTTTCAAAAAGAAAGTACAAAGGAACCTACGAAACGGGATAATCCATCGAATACAATTCTTGAAAAAATAAATGTAAGTTAATCTATCACATTTCAACTAACTTCTTAACACTTTCAAATGATACATCATATACAAGTACAATAATATATTATTATTTATTATTTTAGGCTACGATAGAAGAGGCAGCCCAATGATTAAAGGCTAAACTTTTTGTAAAATAGTATGTTCATATTTTTTCTATTTCAAGGATATTATTCATAAGTTCATAATTGTAGATAATTTATTGTACATTCGTTAAAAGTATCTAGCATGTGAAGATGAAGATCTGTACAAATTCTTGAATTGTCGGCAAATAGTAACTCTATCAAAGAGTTTATTATAATTGTACATTTTTAACTACTACAATGTTTTCAAACACATCTATAGATCAACTGTAAAATATGATATATTAGATATCACTTGTTATGTTAGTATAATTACTTATACGTTATATATCTCTTAGTATTTCTAGATAGATTTCTAGATATTGAACAATGTCAGTAAATATAGTCTGATTAAATCTTTACTTTGATTTACTGTATGAATCATTTCATTTAATTTATTATTTAAATAATCAATTTTTCTTATCAATAAAAAAGACATTGTGTTAAAGAGATATTAATAAAAATCTCTATTTAACATTGATAGATTTTATGAAGACATTTCTATCAAATTTCATTTTCTCATCATGGCTACTATTAATATAATTATTAATTATTTGGCATAGTTAGATAAATTGTTAATATTGCTGCTGCTGTAGTGATATTTCAAATATTGTCTTCCTTAACAATATAATTTAAAATATGATATATATCTCTATATTTGATAATTCAAGGTGCTATTATATGAAATTTAATATTGTTTTCGTTCTTCTTCTTTAATCCGTCTCTAATTAGCTTTATAGACTTTTTTTTTTTTTTAGTAATTCATTAATTTACAAAGCAATACAAGAGTTAGGAAAATTATATTATATAACAAATTGGAACATTTGAAGAAATCTCTATTCACATCTCTATTTATATATAGATAAAAATAGACCCACATAATAAATAAAAATTGTTTATTAATTATTTATACGTATAATACTCTTCTTAATAATATACTTTATACACTATATGTTTAAATAATTTTATTCTTCATTTTATGTTGCTTGATACTTAATTACAAATATTCAAAATCATGAATTGTTATTTATATTATTATGTGCTTTGGCCTTAGAAAATTGACACTAGTCATGTAGCGCGAAAAGCATTGCCATCCCGATAAATAAATGATTAAAGGTATAAATAGTTGAAAGTACGAAAGTATATATCATAGAAACTTTGTGACCCCTTACCTTAGATTTACTTCTTCTAAGTAAAATGCTTAAGTAAAATAAAACAAAACAAAACAAAACAAAAACAAAAAACAAGATTCCACGTTGATGATTGAAAATAGTCAAATAGTCAAATAGTAAATAGAATATATATAGTATTTTTTTATTACTTCGCTCTTGACAATGACAGTTATTGCTTATTACAATAGTTAAAGACTTCAATGATTGACACAAAGATGTTCGAGGTACGAACTCTTTTTAATCTTTTTATATGTATGTCTTATCTTATATATATATAATGTACGCACATATACAATATACACACGTATATATTATTTATATATTTATTTTTGTATTAGATAGATATATCTTAATTATGGCATGAAAATATCAATATAATAATTCATATTTTTTGGAAAGATATATTCGCGTCGTACGTGAATACAGGTACTGGAGAAAAAGGGGCTTTAGGGCACTGAACACTTTTGATTTTGGGCCTGTAAGAGTATTTTCGGTGTTTCTTACGTGCTTCAATCAATCAATCAATCAATCAATCAATCATTTTCCTAGTTTTTCATTCATCATTTTAGTCTTCCTAATAAATGATTTTTACTTGATTAGTGGAGATGATTTGTTAGATATCTTAGAATTAATAATAAATTTCATTGAATGACACATGTCGCATTTTTTGTTTCTTTCCAGAACAATAGTTCACAACTGAACGATCTTTCATCCTAAATGATATACCTATACGAATATTTGACTACGTTCGAGATATTTAACGATACATTTATTAACACAGCAGTGGTTTTTATTCTAAACAGTAATTAATAATTGTCGAAGGTGGGAACGAGGGGGTAGGTTCATTTCAATGAACATTTACATATTAGTGAGAAATCATTTCAAAGGGGATCATCATTCATCTTCTTTGGCAGATTTTACGAAGAACGTGAAACAATTTTTTTATTTATTGTTTTACCCGATCTCGTTGGACGTATAAAAAATATGTAGCAAGAAAATATTATCTTTTCCTTTTTTATTATTGTTAGGTATTTGTTTTATATTTATTATAATCGAGAGACACACATTTGGTAAGATTTTATAATTGGAAACGTTGTCGAGAATTTGAAGATATATATAGTTAGAAATTTGCGTCCAACGTCCAACGTCCAACGTTTGTTACAACGGTCGTTAACGTCTTTTACAGTCCAGAGAAGCGAAGCATAGGATAGTTGAAGTTGTAATGAAAAATGAAGAAAAATGAAGGAAGAAGCTTGGTCCCTCCGCGATACGGATACAAAAATCAAACACGTCGATTGATCGAGCGTACTCTTACCGGTAACCCATTTATTTTCCTTTGGCACGATGACTAAGGAACACAAACGATGAGGATTAGATGGTGGTAGATCCTTGATCGTTGTTTGACGAAGGATCTCGAAGAACCTTGTCCTTGTTGTCAAGTAGTTGTTTAGCAATGAGAATTTTAGGGCTCGTAGGTTGACAATATTCTTGTTCTTGTTGAACGGTCAACAACGTCGTGGAACCAGAACGAGAGCCATTTTTCAGGACTACGTCGTTTATCGTATTAGAGAGTTTTAAGTTTGTCGGTGTTGAAGACAATTCAGTTTCAATTGGACTGACATCACTAGAAACGTCACTTTCTCGAAAGAGTCTCTTCAAATCGTTTCCCAATTTGGCATCGTCGGGACTGATATTAGAGTCGGCCTTTATTGTTAATGTTAAACTTTCCGGTGGTTTTCTACCCCTCACACTTTTACCCAATTCGCTGAGAGGTATGCCAACTTCGTGAGTTGCCCAAACATCGCAGAGAGGACTGCAGGAGGAACCACGAGGCGTCGAAGTTGTTTTAGATCTCCTCGCATCTTCCATCGAGTGCCAACGATGAGGTCTGATCGCTGATAGTCCAGGTGTTATGGTACTTAGACTATTTGCTGGGACTATTCGATGAGGAAATCTAGGCGAACCACGAATTTTTTCTCGCGACGAACCTTCATTATTATTGCTAATTTCTGTAAATTTGATTTGAAATTGATTGGTATTCATTTAGATTGTTAATCATATTTGATTGATTGATGTATTTATTAAATGAGATTAACTCACGTGGCGGTAAAGTAAAATTCACTCTCGGTTCGCTGCTTTCCTTACGGCGTAAGCCGAAGCTTAATCTGCGGTCTTCCTCACTAGTGATACTAATTATCGGGCCAGAACCACATCGAGGATGAGACTGCCTTGAGCCTTGTGCATCCATTTGGCAGGTTGATGCGGCTTTAGCACCTGGTACTAGACCAGCTATATAACCCATGTGGACTCTCAGCGCAGACGCTACACCTAAATACGGTTATTACTCTTGATAATAACGACACCATATATATAGAGTAGGATGAAAATGATAATGAATCATTTTCGGTTGGATATCGATTGACCTTACGAAGCCTATCGTAATCAATCTTGCCAGAAATATTGCTACTACAATGGTGCATAGGAACAAAAGTGCATAGGAAAATTCAATTTGCTACGATTTATTGGAGATGATAATAGTTCAACTTTGTACTATTTTCTTGAAAATAATTAGCAGGACTTACCTGTGAACGATGCCGTGGATGTTTTTCTACTACTCGGACGGCTGCCAAAAAGGCTGAAGAGCCGTTGGAAAACGCCCAAACGATTTGGTCCCTCGGTCTCTCTGCGACGATGAAGTTTGTAAATGTCGGCTAGGCTCCTTCTGGGACCATCCGGTTCCAGATCCGGTTGACTGCTAAACGCTACGGTACCGCGGCGCATGCCTAATTTCAACAAGGGGTCGGGTCAACACCAACTCCTCGAATAACCCGTATCGAGCGAGATCATCGCGCGATGCTTTCGTTCTTTAATAGCGATTTGAATTATAACGCAGGCAACGGAAGAATGCTTAGGGAATGCAACTTTCGTCAACTTTCGTCAACTTTCGTCAACTTTCTCTCTAGTCAGGCTAAAATTCAACTAAACGTCCTTCCGTTACAAAATGTATTTATGCCAATAAAAAAGGGTGAAAGAGCGCATCGCAAAAGCGTCAAGCAAACTAAATTAAGTAGAAGAGGAAGGAGAAGAATACTTGTGTATTGTATCTTCTTTTTATTATTTTTCCTTCATTACGTTTAATTTCGTTTATAAGTTTGCACGATGCAAATTTCTAATGACTACGGATAGATGTTAGCTTTGTTGACAACAATATCAAAAGTTTCCAAAATTAATTGATCTATTAAACGACGCTTGAAAACAAAATCGAACAAAAAATCGACTTATTTGTAGAAGTAAGATTTTTCGTGGAAACGTGCAACCGACGCGTAACAGATACGATTCTTTTCACGAATATGTTTTGCTATTACTTGGAAAAATTGCTATTTGTTGACCCAGATGTCAATCGATATCTCATAGAAACAAACTTAAATGTTGTTTTTTACGATAACGTATAAGGGATGCTGCTAAACCAATTTGTAGGTTTGCCCAAGAAGCATAAATAGTGTACAAGAGAGAGAGAGAGGGAGAGAGAGAGAGAAATGAAGAAACTGTTGCAATTTCATGCTGTATAATGATCGAATTAATTTACAAGTGTAGTTAGAAGAAGAAGAAGAAGAGGACAAGTTCGAAAAAAGAAAGGGCAAGTGATAAGAAAAAAAAGAGATAAGCGATGAGAATGAGCATGAGTCATGCATGACGGATGTATCCGACATGTAAGAGCATCTGACATGCAAATAATACACTGCACAATTTTCTCCTTGCTACAACTTGGATGTTTGTACTCATAGAAGAGGTACGATCCCTTGAGGTAACAACGTACGACGAAATTTCTTAGATGTAGACTTTTTTGAAATATTAACGAGAGCGATATCCAAGATGATATATTAAGGAAATAACTTAGCCGGTCTTTCGTTTATTCTCTCAAGCTTCTTTTTCTTTTCTCTTCTTCCTTTTCGAACGATTTTTCACAACACTTACATTTTGACAAGTATGAACGGGTTATTCGTATTATTACAATAAAATAGACCTACGTAATGCAGCTGCTTACTTGTTTGGAGGATTTGTAAATTCCCTATTTGGATAATGTGCAATCTGTCGTTAATGTAACGAGTACGAATGATGGAAAGTGGAGCTGCCAAAAACACGGTCCCTCTTCGATTTATCATAAAAATGAGGGTCAAAGAGAGAGAGGGAGAGAGAGAACAAAAAGGAAAGAAACAAAGAAGGAAGGGACAAAAAAATATGAGAACAAAAAAAAATCAATAAAAAAATGTAACGTTTTTTCATGCATACTCGGACGTCCACGAGCTTGAAAAAGTCTCATTGTTTCTACTCTAAAAATTGAAACACGTTACGACGACGACGACGACGACGACGTCATCGTTTTACGGACATCTCTTCTTATGTGTCGTAACGTCAAGCAAGTGAACATAGGCTTTCGTTATAAAAGCATTACGTGCAATAAACGAAATTCCATCACCTTTCTCTGACACCTGAATGGCGGAGGAACGAACGAAGCGAGAAAGCATTAATATAAACGTTGATTCCTTCCTTCTCTGCTCGAAATGAGTCAGACTCATCGTGCAAAATATGTTTTTTTTTTCTTTTGTTAATTTCTTTGTTGTTGTTGTTGTTGTTTTTTGCACGACTAAGTCCCGATAAAGATAAATTTGTTAGTATCGTTTCTTACCGGAAGGATCGGCGGACGGCCAACTGGCCCTCGGAATAACCGATGGGAGAACGCTGAGTAACAATAACGGTAAGCCACCCCCGATACTCGGATTTCGTTGTGGAATCGAAGTACTGGAAGAAGCGTGAGATGGTTCGACCGGTTCTTGGGCCAACTGCTTTTCCAATCTGGCCAACTCTAGCTCCAACTGAGCCATCTCGCGACGGTAAACTCGATTCTGCACCTCTACTCGATACTGTAGCTCTCTGCGGAATCACGTTAATTGCATCAAACGAGGCCAGGCACTGTTATTTCCTATTCCATTGATTTGCATGGAAAGAAGGGACACGTTTCGAAGAAAGGGCATCGTTTTCTTTGATCAAGCGATCAATTGATCGACATTCCTCGAGGCTTCAAATAAAGGCCAACAGAAAAAAAGAGAATATGAAAACAAGAAAATATAGGAAGAAAGAAAATAAAAAGAAAGGGAGTTGGATTTTTGTTTTTTTGTTTTGTTTATTTGCCAAATCCGATACGCTATTTTCTTTTTTCGTACGAACTCGTCGATTCGAGTTAAGTCGAATGCGATAACGTTTATTGTCTTTAAGACCAATTGTGTGTGTACTTGGCTAACGTTACAATTGATTTCTTATCGTCGCCTTAGCTACCCGTTTCCTCCTATCTAAAGGCTTTTCCATCTTTCACCAGTCTCTTCTTTAAATTCGATTTCGAGAAAAGCAAGAAATGCAAGCTCCCTTACCTTCTATCGTCCGTGACAAATCTCCTTGTGTTGCATTCGATCTTCAAGCCGAGACTCTGTACAACAGGATCAGCTCTTTCTCCAGCTAGAATGGTTGTCAATTGAGGTAGAAAGAGCAAGGCTAAAGTTGCCGTTGTCAAGGCCAGGATCAGGGCAGTGATCGTGACAAAGGCCAAGGTTGCTCGATCGGACATCAAATTTGCTAACACGACCACGATACCAGACGTTATCACTACCGAATAAACGATCATGCCAATATACTGCGAATCGTTCAAAGCTGGTATCTTCACGTGTCTGAAAAGAATTTTCTCTTATTTTTTCTCTCTCTCTGTTTTTTTTCCTTCTTTTTTTTTCAACTTTATATTTTGAGATATTTCTCGATTCGATTCGATTCGATTCGATTCGATTCGGTTACGTGAAATATCTTGTCTTTCTCTAAAAGTATGAATTCCGAGAGAGAATCCTTTATAATCTCGTTTGATTCGAATCGTACTACTAGGAGCGATTTTCTTTGTCACTCGAATCGTTCAAGGAAACTTCCTATACGTCTTCTGCATTTCCGATATACCTTCTACCTTCTATCTTCTACCTTCTACCTTCTACCCTACGATCGAATTTCTTTCCTCTATTTCCTTTCGTCTATTAGATTTTTCTAAGTCTATCACAAAACACGCCTTTTTTCTCCTACCAATCGTTCAAATATTTATTTTCCTATTTTTATTTAGAATTTTTGCTGGCCATTAAATTTGAAAATTGTCATAATCTTTTGACTCGTGACAAAAATAGCGTGTAGAAAACGTGTTGGTCTGTGTATAGATTACAGTTAGCATTTGAATTGTTTCATTAAATTTTCCATTTTCTCGGATGCATTCACAAAACGTTAATAGCAGTTTTCAACGAGGAAATACGAATTTACCTTAAAGAGGCCGAATAATATCCCATTGTTTTTATCTTTATCTATAGTGGCACACATTTCGTACAATTCTATCCCATTTGGAGTTGATACCATCGTTGAACAATGTAATTAATTAGCTAAATTGCTACGGATTATTTCTCCATAGTACGCTCGTCATTCTCTGCGAGCGATTAAATCTCCGCTCGAAATAGCGACAATTATTACATCCGGTTAATACTTAGATTCATCCTAAGTGTTTTTTAAATCAATCTATTCATACACAAAAAGTACAGAACAAGAAGAAGAAGAAGAAGAAGAAGAAGAAGAATAAATCGAAAAATATGGATTAATTCGATCCCGACAATCTTTGTACTGAAAGCTTACCTTGTTTCCCAGGCCATGTAGACACCGACTACGAGTAACAAGCCTTTATAAACGTAAAGTGCACCCAGCCAGCCATTAGTGTGCTGTGAACGACATACCTCCACCTACGTGGAAGAAGAAGCAAAGGCAACGAGTTAATTGGTTACGGATCGTTAAAGGTAATTACGAATAGCGTTATTGCGGCTACTTTTGGGACACCACTGGAACTTGCATCTTGTTCCTTCGTAGGAAAATCATTTGAAAGATTTTGCCTACGTTTACGTTTACGTTTACGTTTACGTTTACGTTTATGTACTTTTCAGAGATTTTCCTATACCTGTGGTTGATAGATGATGCCACGATCTTGCAAATTCATTTCTATGGTTAAGTTACGCAGATGACGTTGCATTGGATCCAAGGTCACCCAGAGTGTCACCACCAGGCCGTCGATCACGAGCAGTATGCAAATTAGGCTTATCAGTTGAGTATCCTGTAGCAGCTAGGAATCATAAATTTACCTCGTCCATGAATCATAGCAGATAATATTACTTCTTGTAAGATCAAAATCGATCATTTTTATTTATTTTATTTAATTATTCTAATATGGTTCTAGTTTATCTTCAACTTTTGTAACATATGTATAATGATTGCAAGCCCAAGTTATAAAATCAATGGATGCTAACACTGATTTTATTTGCCGATAGAAAAAGAGAGAAGAGCCTTTTGTTAATTCAAAAGATAAACATTAATTGTATGAATTTTCCTCTCTTAAAACGTGTGGTTTATTCTATACATCGGATTTAATCGAATCAATCGCTTTAGAACCATCCAAGAGAAAAGGTGAAAGGAATATCTATTCTTTCCGTTTTATATTTGAATTATAAGATCATATTATTATGCATTTCAATTTCTACATGAAATTAGAAATCGACTCGAACCTTATTTTTGACGACTCCACTTCTGCTTCTTGTAAAGATCCTATGAACTCTATAGGTTTTCGTGAACATGGAACCGAAAGCCAAAGAAAATCCAGCTGATAATAGAAGAACTCTTGCCTATGAAGGAAAATATAACAATGAATTGATTGGAAATAAATGAGATGTTTGTAGAAAAGTGATGCTCACGGTGCACACGGATGGAAAATAATCATGGCTTTTGGGGAGTGTTGCATTGTCAAGTCCAAGTAGTATAACCGCACCATAAACGAGACAGCAACCAACTGCAGCCATATTATTTAGTCTGGGACTCGATAGTTTAATACTTCTGCGAGCATACATGTGTTTACTTATAATTCCATTTGTTTGTTTTCCGACGTTTACGAAACATTATAGATCTTAGAGGCTTACTTGTGTTTTCGAAAATGAAGATTAAATGCGAGAAATGCAACTGCCAGGGCAACTCCGATGCTTGCCAAGCAAGTGACCGCGAGAAAAGCTGCAGGTGCTACTGTAACCACTCTTAACCTGCATACAAAATGACACTATCGTAAAGTTGTGTTCAAATTTCATATAAAAATGTCGCGTGACTGGATGGATCGTTAGGGTTGTTGAATATTTCACGATTACGTCGATCTTCTATAAGACATATTATAAATTATAGTCAACAAACTAGAATTTCGTGGTATCTCAAGATACCAACCAACCAACCAACCAACCACGACGAAAGAGTCAACTTGAATCATGATTTATGTATACACCAAGGATAAATAGCAGTGGTATATAGGTATATTTGTATATATAAACGTTTTGCTTGACATTTTACACGAGCACGAAGTGAGTAGGAGGATAATCTCCTGAAATTCCTCGCTCTACTTGCTATGACGACCTCTTTGCTTTCTCTCTTTTAGAGAAAGAGAGATATGCGAAGTTTAAATGCTAGTGTAGCATCGAAATTGACTCATTATACTTGGAAGAAAACTTTTCATCCGATCTCGCATGATTATTCAGAGATTATCCTCTTACTTTCCTTTCAAGAAATAGTATTCCTTTAACAAATCTTCTTCTAATCAAACAAAATGAGAATCGTTTAATTAGTTTGAAATGTTGTACTACGTAACATCATCGAAAAGTGATACTACTACCGATAAATCCTACGAGCTGCAGGCGGATGTCCTCCGGGCCATCTTGTAGCAACGCATTCTGGGCAGTTCATTATTAGTTTCCCATCCTCCGGAGTGAAGATCGCTATCTTTCTACTACGATGACCTATAACAAGAAAACTTTCATTGGATCGATATCATCCTTCATACTATTTTTTATTCTAAGCATGTAGGTTAGTACTACTTGCATATAGGTAGTGCAGAGTTGAGCACATGTAACTATACCTATCACGTATACGTATATACTACTCGTGGATCAGGGCAATAACGCCAGTAACTAATCATAAATTCGTTATTGCCCGGTGTTCCATCGTTCGAAACATTATTGCGGCAATTGTGCCTCTGCTTTATAGCAACTGAAAGCCAACGATAATCGGCCATCGTAACGTGTTCTACCTTGCTATACAATTTGTTATTAGAAAATACAAGAACAGAGAAAAAGATAGAAACAATGTCATAGGATGATATATCTCAATTGAAAAATTATTATTATCCCTTTCGGTGATTGAACGCAAAAAAATATCCATCCTATCGACAATAATCGTCGTTTCGTTTCTTTATGGCGAATTGAATCTCGTATTCTTTACGTACGAACGGACGAACGAACGGACGAACGAACGAACGAGTTGGTGCAATCATTTTAGAGGGATTCAGGTTTCATCGTTGCGATCGGATCTTGTGCTAGTCGAGCACGAATTCAAGATAATTGGTTTCGTTTCGTGCAAAGAGCTTTAGAGATGTCAAAAAGGCTAGCTAACTCGAACAGGATTTTTGAGACTTTAATTCCCTTTTCTCGTTCGATGACTTTTCCCATTCCCTTTTATTTTCTTTCATTTTCTTTTTACATTTTCTAATCCTCATACCTATGTCAGTGCTTATCTATCTGTGCTGATAGATTTCTCAGATATATATCTATGTATCTGCTGAAAAGATGACAAAATTAAAGTCGTAAAAGTGCTCGGCAATGTCCACGTCGATGAATCCTCCACCTCATCCACCTCCTCCTCCTCCTCCTTTCGCCGTAAAACTCTCCTCGAAACGATTTCGAGCGTATTATGAGATTCGAATAAATTATTGATATCTTTCGTACTTTTATATTTACTGATCATTTGATGACTTTGATTCCTGAATCGTTAGATCGTAAAACAGTAGAGGGAGAGAGAGAGAGAGAGAGAGAGAAAATTTAATAATAAAAAATATAAAAAAGATAGGCGACAAGAATCGAAGGATAAAAATAAAAATTAGAATAAATCGCCCTCCGTATTTTATGATGAATCTTTGAAAAAAATATTTAACCACACATTAAAACGATTCACTATGCATCCTGAAAAACATCTCGCATTGGTATATAAACGTTCCTTCTTCTTATCTGTTCTTTATGGACCATTTTAAGAGTCCTTCGCAAACTGGGGATCATTAAACGAAATTACTTTGGGGTTTATTTGTCATCGATGTCACTTAAAAAACAAAAAAATATTTTATATCGATCATCATTGTTTCAAGAATTTTTACCGATCTCTTTTTTCTTTTTATTAACAAAAAAAAAAAAAAATGTAAAAAGCATGAACTTTATTCCGAAAGCATAAAAGAAAGATTTTGACTTTCATTTGTAATCATCCTTTTGTCTACACTCGATTTCATAAAATATGCTTCGATACAAAGAGTGCAAAACTTTTTTCTCAACTTGGAATTTAACTTGTTTCCTACCTCTGTTTCTTTTCCTGAACTTTCTTTTTCCTTCTTTTTTCTTTTTTTTCCCCTTCTTCCTATCATAATTTGTCCAACTTTTTATTTCTATATATATATAAAAAAAAAAAAAGAGAAAAATGAATTATTTCAGAGAGGAGAAGTACATATTAAAAAAATAATAGCTACTCCCTGTCGTGACAAAATGACGTGACAAAATGACGTGACACTTTGTTACAATCAAATTGAATCATTGTAAAAGTTATTTATCCAAGCGCCTTTACTTTCGCGTCCTAGAAAGCTTTATTCGTAACATTTTTCGACTGGGTACATGGAACAGGTAATTTCCCTTGACAAACGTGTGACAGGAAAGGACTCGTGCGAACTTCTTTACATGACGTATTCAGATATGCAATAGTACGCATCCCTCTTTCTCTTTTTCTCACAACTTCTCGGTTCTATTTGAAAAAGTTTATTTCCTTTTTTTGTTCTTCTTCCCTAAGTAACATCTAACATTGTACACATTTGCTTTATATTTTTGCTGTTATACGCCTTTGTTTTTTCTTTTTCCCTTTTTCCCTTTTTCCCTTTTTCCCTTTTTTTTTTGTCATTGTTGTTGGTGCAAGCTCTTACGGTAAATAAACTTTCTAAAAAAATATCTCGACAAAGGGTTTCCCGTCAAAGTCTTGTCTTGTCTTTTTTTTCTCTTTATAACTTTCTCCTCTCTCTCTCTCTCTCTCTCCTCTCTATTTCTCTTTCATTAAAGAAGCGTCAGAAGATAATGTTAAAATGATTGGAATAATGAAACGTTGCTATACCAACACAAAATGCCTTCATTAATGTCTAATGAAGAGGGGAGTCAAACTTTAGTTTACTATTTTCTTATCATTTTTTGTATTCTGTGTAGTAGACTTTTTAGGTCACAAGATCAGTATTGTTACAAGATATCAACTTTCTGTCATACGATTTATCAGTATTGTCAGAAAAAATATGTCCAAACTTTGCTTTCCTTCTTTTCCTCTTTCCCTTTTATTCTTTTTTGCCTTTGGGGTTTGCGTTCTCGAAGTGTATCTCATCGGAAAGGTCCAATGACACCACCCTTCGACATGCTATTTGATGGATTATAGCCGTAGGATCGTTCGATACAATTCGACGAACGTAAGACCTCCTCAATCGGATAGGTGGAACAATTAAAAAAAAGGAACAACAGAAATATATCCAATCTCTCAGTCGAAAGACATGGGTCAAACTAAATTCCTGACCAGTTCATTACACAATAGAATTACAATAGATACAAAATAGGAGTAAAAGAAAATGTTAGCAGTGTTTGTAAAACTCGTAAAGGTTAAGGCTGTTCATGCACTTGTTCATCCACTTGTTCATCCACGTCGTGAGGGTGTCGAAAATGTTGACAACGAATGAAAAGAACTCTGTCGTAATGTCACAGGAAATATCATTCTTTCTATTTTGTTTTTTTCTTTTTTTAACTTTGGATATCATCCTAAGGGAATCTTGAAAGATTTGCTGATCATCGAATCGATATTTCCTTCTCCGGTATATTTGAATATCCGGAATATTGATCTATCCGTATCAAAGTCTTGGGAAAGATAAGGATTTAAATAGGAATAGAGAAAGGTATACACGTCAGAATTTGTTGTCGAAGCTTTTAAGAGATTGTACGATTCTCCAGTAGTCCAGCTTGATTTTTCGTCGACCGAGAGAGAGAGAGAGAGAGACAATTGAGTGGAGACAAAGAAAGTAATGAATCGCGGCCTCGATTTTTCGACACGGTTTGCTGTTTCGCTCTTCTCGTTGTTCTCTTTTCTTTTCACTTGTGATCGATCGGGTTGTACCAGTAAACAAGACTATGAAATCTCGTCGAATTAATGGGCGGGCCCTTCTTTTCCATATGTCTCCAACTATTTATCGTGATATTATAGGAGATACCAAAGGACATACGTTACGTTTCTTTATCGATGGTCATACATTTTCCTAGACGTCTTTGCATGCGCAGAATGCACTTATATAGTCCCCCTACCTCCCTTCCACCTATTATTTCACCATGAATACTTGGCGTACTACCATAAGCATTCCAATGCTGTCGGGTTCACTCAAATTATGCATCGGGATTGTTTCTTACGAATAAGAGAAGACCTCTCTCTTCCTCTCTTCCTCTCTTCTTGACCTTTCGACCATTGTCGTAAATTTCATAAATATATAGTCGTGAGCACCTGCTCCTATTTTCTTTTGATTTATTTTTATCACAGATTTTGTCCACTTTCTCAAGAATAATCTTCTTCTTATAAATGTTCTTTAAACATTAATCGGTTTGAAAATGCGACAATGTTTTTGGTTCCTCTCGCCGTCGCATCGTCCACCGAAATTCATTTTATTATTTCATTATGTTATACGCGTTCGGATGTATAAAAATCCGATTATAGTCAACGTGCTCTCGTATTCGCTACGATGCATTTATCAGCGTCGAATTTAATTCGATTTCGAGACAGGAAGTAAATGGTCGTCTAAATTTGACACTAGTTTCACCGTCAATCCGTTTCCGTTTATCTTTCACGAACACACAAACATTTGAAATTCTTCGAGAGAACAGTAATATTGACCAACGCTATCTATCTTCTACCATCTCTTTTTATCTCTATCACACGAGATATCTCTTTATCTTGCCTTTTATCTTAACCTTTTATCTTGCCTATCGTTTTCCCAAGGGAACTTCTCTTTCGATTAATTATTCATCATCGCTTTGCCAATATCCAGTAGTTAGAATGCCAAGTATCTTTGGCCCCGTTCGCTTCCATCCTACGATGATCCTCCTCCTTTTTCGTTTTATAGTTCGCGATCTCCTTTATATCGGAAATGCCTTACGGCCTCTACTTTTCAACTTGTACAAATCGTTAGAGATCACCCTAACCGTCTACGTTTTCGCAAACGATTCGCAAACTTTTAGTTATTAGCTAAGATCGGAAATGAAGTTAAACAAAAATCATTCGAACTTCTTTATATAATCCCATTCTATAAATGTGAGACAAATGTTAATCAAAATGTATGTTGGTGTTAGTAAATTAAAATATCGTAATGCATATTTTATACAGAAAAATATGACTTTTATATAGAAAAATATAACGTTTCACGTTATCGGCAATTTCTTTGAAAATGAAGGAAGAACTGGTAAAGAAAGACTCATTAATTGAACCGCGGCGATAAATATTATGCGCAACTTGATCGGCTTGCTATCGGAAAAATTAATAGAGTCCAATGTTGAATTTGTTCTCGTGGTTATTTCCCTTTTTGTTATACTAAACTGATTGGATATTCATCATCGGATTTGCCTGTATTTTCAAGCTCGCTTTAGTCGATTCAATTATTTCATGCGATTTTGTTCATTTATATTTTGCTGTTGCTGCATTTTGTCACTTAGGTATCTTTCACCGATTTTAATCGAATAACGAAATTTACATCGAAATTTTATTGACGAAAGTATGTATTTCAATTGGAAAATACATTTTTTTTTATGTTCTCTGCATAATCGTATCAAAGTAAATCAATGAACTTTATTTGATTGGAAAATATGGTAATCTGCATTTTAGTTGATGACAGTTAAATGTGCAATTTCCATAATTTCCATACAAAATCGAGGTAATCGAGACTGTAAGGGGATTTTCCTAATTACGAGTTCGACGATCATTATCATTAAATATTATCATTTTTAGTTCATTATTTTCTGCGATAGAAATGATCGTCGTTGAGATAACATCATTAATTTGCGACTTTTTCAAAAGATTTTTCAACAGATTTTTCTCTATCGTCAAATTTAATGAGTTTTTTTTAGCATTATTTTAGGAAAGAAAAATCTAATTTACAATAAGTTACAAAACAACATGATTAATTAATAATAATAATAATAAAGGCCCTCAGAGTAATTCCTGCTTGTCGTAAGAGGCGACTAAAAGGAAAATCTAGGAAAGATGGAGAAAGAAAACAATTAGAAAACGTATAGGACTCCTTTCTGAGATTCATCATCAGGCCATGTTTTAAGGGCACAGCTTGTGGGGTACGCACATTGTGCGATTGTAGGGTGCGATTGTTGTGTAGACGAACACACCCTCGAATCAAATCTAACCATACAAACACAAAACAGCACACAACAATTCCAAGTTGTATATGTTGAAAGTGCTTCGAAGATATTACAATCATTGACCATTAACAATAAAGACGGGAAAACTGAGATAGTGTATGCAGTGGATAAACGAAATGGATGAATGTTGTTTCTATATAGCGACAAAAATAGAAACAACAATTAAATCCAGATAATGGATCCATCAACACAATGAATAGAAAACCCTATTCATACTTGATTGGGAAAAAACTCCCTATCAATCCTAAACAACCTCCCAAAACACTTACCACGGCCACTTACCAATCATGTAAATCGAGTTAATGAAAAAGAAGAATAAAATAATAATAATAATTTGTACTTTGATGTGGTGGAATAAATCGATGATATAGCACGAGTTAACTTTCTCATTTTCTTCGAGAAATGTTTGTTCTTTTTTTGAAGAAACTCTGATGTAAGTAGGCAACATGATCTTCTATGAAGCTTTATATGTAAGCTTTTACGACATATCGGTTATAAACGAATGTGCTTTTATCGTAACGGATATATAGCGTGAAAATCGTTGGGATGTGTACTTCACAATAGAAATCTCATAAATGGAATCATCCGAGCGTTTACGTGTCAGTTAGCCACGATATGTAGAGAGGATATCCGATTTATTATAGTATTACGCGTAGATAATTGCTGACAATTTCTACTCAGCTTTAGGCATGTATATGCGTCTCGCAACACGCGCATCACTAATTATCAATATAACACTATTTTACTCGTATGTATCATCATGAATATTAGATTACAATTAGTATTCTCTTTTATTTTCTTTTTGCAGATAAAAGTGCTTAGAATATTACATTTTTTTCATCGCAGCAGCAATGCAAGGGGCATGAAAGAAAAAAAAGTGCAACACGTGGTAGTAGGTAGTTCGTAAGGAATTTTTAGGACAACGTTTAACCTTGGAATAAGCACTGCTTTCTCTCTCTCTCTCTCTCTCTTTTTTAGTTATGTGCGTTAGCAGGGTGTAAAGGGAATGTATCAAGATTAATCTAGCGTTTTAACTTACCCTGCCTTTGGTAGAAGGCGGTGATTCCAACACGATCCGCGCCGTCAAAAGAAACCGGCCCCTAAAAGCAAAAGCGTCGTCAAAGGGAAACTCCTTTCGTTCAACTACTTTCCTTCAACTACTTTCGTTCCACTACTTTCGCGATATATCGACGTATCACCGCTAAGCTAATAAACCCTCCTCTTTTTGCTACATAGAAATGATGGATAGTGTATATTTCTCGAGGAATACATCCAACGAACTAAGCCAATGTCCTCGTACGATTGATTTTTTTTCTTTGTAATTTCTCTCTTCATAGACATTCAACCATTTCTGATATGCTTACCGAAACACCGATAAAGTGTAAGATTTTAAGTTGTTCGAGCAAATATTTAGCATAAGTCTTGTTTTGATGGGTATATTTAGCCATGGTCATGTTCATTTCATTTAATTCAGTCTCAGTTTTATCCAATGCTAATGCCATTGCCCAGACAGCATCGTACGTTTGTGCAGCAAATTTGGAAGATGCTACGCCTCGTTTAGCGAGTTCCGATATAAATTCTGTGCTTGTCTGTGAAAAATATGAGATTATTTATTGTTAAATAAATAGATGATTCAGAATTTTGTTTAAACATGATTCATCAAATCGATTAGATACTTAGAAATACCAATGATATATTCCCTTTAAGGTTTGCATATTACACATTATGTGTTATAGATCGTTTTATGAAACAAATCTGTTTCTAATGTTTATGCAAATTTGATATGCTAAATATGTTTAATTGAATACATTGATAAATTTCAATGTCTATTTGGATTATTATAGAATTACTTTAATGTTACAAGTCGCTTTAATAAATGCAAATCCTGGGGAATTGAAAGCGACCAAATTTCGGAAATTGATTATCGTATGGCCAACAAATTCTTGTCTTATGGATAATCACATTATTTGAAATCATTTACTATGATTGAATAAATTAAGATTGTCAATCGTCATCTAAGATAATTTGTGTAACGATCTTCTGTCACTCCAATATTCGGTTAGACCAAGGGAATTGCAATAGTCAGCATATACGATTGTTTAAATACTATATCATGATAAGTAAAAATACATAATAAACTTTAAACAATTAGTATTAATGAATGTAGGTATACACAGTGTGCCCAGATAATACTGTATGATGTTATTGACCTATCTCTAAATCAACTTACACCATGTGTGCTAAATTTAACACATGCTAGCATAATTTAACAACATTATTTTCATTTGTTGGCTTTTTTAATTACTTATTGTCCACATTGAAGTTAATTAAATAGAGCGTACGAGTGAGTTGAGTTTACAGTTATTATTTCACCGTCGTCTATGTGGCTTCGTATTTTCTACCATGTAATTATTTACATTTATTTGTTTCTTAGATAAAGCTTTTCTTCCCTTTTTATTTGTCCTTTTTTTCTTCTTTTTCTTTTCTTTTTACGTCCTTGAGAAACATCGACGCACGAAGCGGAATGGTTTAAAGAAGAGAAGTGCCCGGGCTTATTTTTTTTTTCTTTTCTGAAATATTTCGGCATTGGAGAGAGAAAAGAACGACGACGACGACAATTGAAACATAGCAAAAGTCGGCCATTCGCTGCCTACGCGAAATGTTCGGCTTTCAGAAATGGGCGAAGGCACAGTTAAAATAAAAAAAAAAAGAAAAAAAAAAACGTGCCCTGTGACGCACATATTAAAAGAGCAGTCATAGTGTACGTGTGCCGTTGGCGACGCAATCATAAAATAAGACAATAGAGTTTCACGTTTTATTTGAATTTTAATGCGTCAACCGATAAATATTAAGAAATGAGTGTACTTTAAAGTAGAACTCTTACGAAATAAACGGCCTATTATTTTTGTTTCATTTCATTGAAATCTAGCTAGATTGAAGGTTTTTTTCATTCTAGTTTTCATTAGTTGATTAATATCAGAGTATGAGAAATAATTGTGGGTAGATATTGGGAATGTCGGTAAGATATTGCAAGCATTCTCTTTCTCAAGTCGTGCGATGCTCGCTTGAATCAAGAATATGGGATGACAGGGAGTTCATTTCTTAGTAGCCTCGACAATGGTAAAAGCAAGAACCAGCTGCAAACTAGCTTTCTATTCTCGGGCTTATTCCCGTCTTCGCTTCCCTTCAAGAGTTTACGATTATTATGTATCCATAACAAAGAGTATACAAACCTAACCCCTCTATATTATTATACCTCTCTCTCTAACCATTTTCTTACTCACTTACTATCTACAATATAGTGTAATCCTCGTGATCGTAAGCTGAGAAAACAATGGGGTTTTAACTTTGATCGGAAGTAACCATATAAGTATACCATACCGAAGCTTGGCTAACTATAAGTGAACCTTTAGCCTTAATCGACAATTTAAGCTATTTTCAAGTTTAACAGAAGAAATAGATAAAGATTTGATTAGTTTTTCATGAAATCTTACCAAACCGGAATAGCTGACCTCTCCTTTAAGAGTATAATCATGACTTTTAACTATGATCACCCCATCTAAAGGTTGCATCAATTGAGATGTTGTACATTCCTCAGGTCCGGAGGGTATGTAATCGTTAGGCCCCTCAAACTGGTTCATGGTGTCACCTGGTAGAATCCAAGCGTAATCCCCATCGAGCATACCAAGTTTCCAAGCCTGGAAACAAAGGAAGACAATACAAAGCAATATGGATTATTAATTGTTCTACTATCTTTTATTTAACTCTCTTCAACATTTTTCTCTTGAAATTACCCGGAGTTATTTTCATAACAGCTTTGGACAGTTCTTTTAGCGAAATCCAATTTTCTTGAGTACCTGTACAGTTAACTGTACCTGTTTCCTACCTTTTCTTTTGGATGTTTTCACTTTTTCATATTTCTTGACAACTTTTTGTCTCCCTGTTCTTAAACACGTTCAAAAATTCTACTTCTCTTTCTTTTCGTTATTGCATTTATTTGACTTTAATATCCGGCAATCGGCTTTTTTCTTTTGATTAATCTTCGATGTAACATGTCACAATTGAGAAACGTAATAGAAAGATCAAGTGAAATTATTGTCTGATTGAAGAAATGGCAGACGGATTGTCGCATTATTAATGAAAATCTTGTTTGACAGTAGGACGCTATCTTCGGTATAACGAGAAATGACATCAAGAAGAAATAGAGCTACCCTACCCTCTTCCGTCTTTCTTCCATTTATTTTTGTCTTTTCTTTTAACCAACGCCGCCGACCTTTAACTACTTTTAAAAGCAACGGCAATCGATATTAAAACGTAAGTGTATTAAAAGGTACAACTTCTCGCTTCAAACTGAAATATCCCATATTGCATAAAAAAAAAAAAAAAGGGAAAACAATGTTGTACAAATGTGTAACAATTCGGAAAAATATAAACATTCAAAAGAAAAAAGATAAAAAAAGAATTAATTGGAAAAAAAGTCAATCTATTCTCGTCTCGACCAATCAAACGCGCATTACATGCACAACCATTGTGTCAAACGTTACATTTATTTTCTATTTTCTTTCTATTTTCTATTTTCTTTCTATTTTACATTCCCACATACGTTCTTCCATTCGTTATTACAAACTCTGTCGCGTTTTAATGATTTCCAAAAAAAGAAAAAAGAAAAAAGAAAAAAAGAGAAAAACCGAAAACTCGTTTTTTTACTTCGATCCATTAAAAGGAAAAAAGTCTCACTCTCTGGTGAAAAATAATTCGATTCGTAGCAAGTGATAGTAGTTTTAACCGAAAGCCCCGAACCAAATAGAAAGAAGTAAAATAGAAAAGAAAAAAGAGAAAAAGAAGGGGAAAAGAAGGCGAATGAAAAAATCGATAGGCGAGCATCGTTTCACGGTATCGGACTCTTCCACTTTGTCGTAAATCGGGATCTTCTTTCTTTACTTTGCACTTCAACGGAAAGGAAAGTAGTCAAAGTGATAACAAAAATATATAGGCCAGATTTGACAATTTCTCATTGTCGAGATTAACAGAGTTCAAGTTATTCAAGAACTTCCAAGTTGAATCTTATTATATGTTATGTAATAATTCCTGACTTTTCTTCATCAGATAAAATAATATTTGCAATGTTACTTTTTATTTCATTTGATTTGATTTGATTTTATTGTTTGTTTCGATCAAAGTGTAAGTGTAAGCGTAAGTAATATCTTATTATATATCGATAACATTTTTTATTTTCATATAATTGTTATTTGTATTGTGTAATAAAATTACTCGATTGTCGCATTGATAGTAATAAAAAACCTTAATAATTAAATATAGAATGAATTATCGTCGAATGAAATTGTGCATATTTTGATCTCTCAACGGTTCTAGCTTTTTATCATTTAATTTTTTATATTGACACTCGTTTGTATTCCAATTCGATGTGATCGTAATATTGTTAGTATTGTTAGTATTGTTAGTATTAAAAAAAAAAAAAAAAAACAACGATAAGTTATTCTTTCGAGATTGTGGACACGTCAATATGTTTTTCATCATTCTTCTTTTCGTATTATGAACAAAGAGAAAAATATGATACATTTGAAAAAGTATTCAAAAGTGTTCTCTCTCATGAATATGAGAATAATAAGGGGCTATTTAAATATTGAAAAAAACCAATGGCCGAATCGATTAGTTCGAGTGACAGGAAAACCCGTTAGAGATATTACTTAACGTAATGGCACTCGATGAACATCGACCATCTGTTTGTTGGATCGTTTTGAAGCTTGACCAAGATAAGATAGATCTAGCAAATCGATCTTTGAGATCTATTTGAGAAATATATATATATATTGAAGAAATTCTATTTCATCGACTGTTTATCGCGTTCACACGGAGATGCGCACAGTTAAGTTCGTTCAGAGTTTCGAGATAGGAAGAAGATATCTCTTAAGAGAAACATCTTTATTCTACATCCCTTTCAAACGCGCGCGGAAACCATTACGTTTTTAAAGAAACTTAAAAGCACACACACTCTCTCTCTCTCTCTCTCTCTCACTTGTTTCAAAAGATTGTCCACTTTAAAGGAATGCAATCCTGTTTGATGGTGTGGTTTATTTTTCTCTCTCCCTCTCTCTCTCTTTTCTTTTTTTAACAATTTAATGTCAGGCTTTGAAAAAGCGTATTTTTCAAAATAGATGAAATAAAATGTCGTTTTGTTAAATAATATCTAGAAGTTTGTACAAGATCTTGTCTTTCATATTAATCCTTATAGCAAAAGTTTCGTTTTTGATAACGCTTTGATAACGCTTTGATAACGCTTTGAGAACTTACCTAGATGGCTGATTAAACTCGTAAAGTTCTACTGTGACAACGATACTGTGAATGTACATGTTTGTGCTAGTAGAAAATTAGTAATAAAATCTTAGAAAAAAAAACAAATCATTAATTTGACAATGTTTGCATACCCTCCCATATTAAATGCAAATGCATGTAAGTTCTATAGTAATTAGCACTTTTTTTTTCCTTATAACTGCAGATTAAATATTTATCATCTTTTTATTAGAATATAAAAGTTACTTTTCAAGTTCGAAATAACCTAAAAGAAGATAACTTACCTGGCAAAATATATGGGGTGCTAGTTCTGGTGAGAAACTGCCGATGATGATTCGAGTATCGAGTTCCTGTAATGAAACATCAAGTTGATAGAACGTACACGTAATTATCGCGTAATTAACAAGCCGATAATGGTTATTATCGGAATCAAACGGATGATATAGAGAAAGATAGATAAATAGGAGTAGAGAAGTAGAGAGCGTGAGAACGTGAAAAAGAGTAGGAGAAGAAGGAGGAAAGGGAACTCGCGTAACGATCTGCGAGTGACATTGTTCGTCAGAACGAAAATAGTCAAGGAGACGAGAGGATCGTTACGAGTTTCTAAAGCGAGACATCATACGACCAACTAAATTTTCTTCTTTTTCTTTTTTTTCTTTTTTTTCTCAAATTTTCGTAGATCATTTGTTTTTTTCCCTAATATATCAACGTATTCTCGATGACAATTGTTTTTTCGTAAAGTTCGATTAAAGTGTCGCATAAACGTGAATTAATGTTGTTCTTTTGTTGCTGTTGTTTGGTTTGCACTATTTAGCAGGCAGCTGACGACGACAAAATGTCTCCTCTATTTGTTTGTTCTCTTTTTTTGGGTAATTCCTCTTTACCAAAGGAATTCTCGTTGAAACGATTCTCTCGAATCTATTCGAAAGTTTTACGAATGTAGTAGCCGATCGATAAGAAATCTTTTGTTGTTTTCTAGCTGTTTTTTACTAACCAACCTTCTCTCTAACCCCCTCCTATTCGATTTTGCTTTTTATAAGGCAAAACGAATAGTCTCGGTAGTACAGACTACTAATATTATTCTTTATATTGTTGTTTATACGTTTAAACAATGGTAGCAAAGTTGGATTTAGGTGGGACTTTTTGGTTAGTTGTAAAATCGTAAAACGAAGTAAAATGCATATGAGAAGTAGGTTAATAATTCCACTTGACTTTGTACGCTAGGTTGCACTTGGCTGTTTCACACGTAGTCGCGAAAACGAGCAGCAGGGGCTGGTCAGAGGAGGAGGAACCTTCTCCTTCCTTCGTTCAGCGGAGAGAACGTAAGAGTAATAGCGTTCGCCTCATTTAACGCGTCGACCTAATGGTCTTTAATGTACCACCCTAATTCTTCTTCACAAATTCCGTTATACAAAAGATCATCTGGTAACTGCAGGTAGTAGTAGGTGGTATCTTGTCACGTGTGCCATTTCTTAAAACGAAAGATTGTCTGTCTCATCATCGCAACGTGCATGCATCGTTTTTCAATAATTCACTGATTAAAGACTTGGCTCCGCTTTCATTGAAATTTCGTCGAATAAAATAGAATTAAACTAGAGCAGCTAATTGTAAGTTTTAATTGTTACTCTTAACACTAAAGTAATTCTTACTTTTAAATTTTTCAGTTGTTCCTTGTAATCATTTTCAGCAAAGGTGATGGTTGCTCTGCACGAGATGTTGGCTTGCTCCAATTCCGTCACTAGATCGTTTATTGCCTTTAACGATATATTTGAAAATTTGTACATTTTACTCTACTTATACTGTAATATAACTTTACATGATTGAAACTATGTAATTAGACTAGGGTGACTGATTGCTTACCAGAGAGTACATATCTCCAGTTTGTGAAAGCGCGTTTACCGTATCCCAACCATAATGTTTAATCAAAGCTATCCTTGCTGAATTGTGACTGGAATCCGGAGCAACAGTTCGCAAGAACAATGGAAATTCGGTCGAATCTGAGAGTGCAGGTGCAGTCGAGCCAAAAGATACTTGAATCACGTTCCAGTAAGGTACGATCTTTGCCAAGGTTTCAGTTACCTCAGAACACGCTGTACCAAGGAGGAGAGGCATCAGCTTGTTAGTTCTTCTTGAGTAGAGAGCATGGAAGAATCTGTCCACGGCTACGCCAGGATCGCACTGAGACATGAAATTGGAGTAAATGAGGTAGAACCTATTATTAATATATATTAGATTAACCTACATTGAATTTATGTGTTTTCAAGGATATTCCTTGATATATTGTTTCTTTTTTTTTCTACTTCCTCAAAGATCATTTTTAAGTTTGTTGTTGTTGTTGTTGTGTAAATTTGATCATTTCGTTTCATTACATTCATTTCATCAAGACATTTATTACGAGCAAGGGAAAGAAGATTGCGATTTTTTTTTAAATTTCTTTGTAGAATGAAAGTATCTTTGGTGAAGATAGAAGAGTTAAGAATCAACTCAGTTATCTTATATAATCTATGGTGGGATGCCATTTGAGCCATACACGAAACATAGAAAAAAGGAAAGGTTAATGTGAAACTTATTAGATCTAGTAAGGTGAGAGAAAAGCAGGTAAATCTTAAGGAGCAATTATTCAACCCGGACGAGGTGGAAACTCAGAAAAGCTTAACGGTCTTCTTGCGTGAATCCTTTCATGGTGGGTCGAGAGGGAAATAGGAACTCGCATCGAGTACTACCTACTTTAATACACAATTCGAATATTGAACCATTCTATTGTTCAAATCATCTCTCAAGTTTAGATATATTAATATAATTGATAAAGTAATACAACAAAAAGATAACAAAAGAACAATTATTATACTATTTCACTTAGCCTTTTGATACTTTCTTTTTTGTTTTTTGTTTTTTGTTTTTTGTTTGTTGCTTTAAGCCGAAAAAGCACACAAGTGAATCAGGAAATATTTTTTACATAATTTTAATGCCACTTTTAAAACGCTTTATATTTTTTTTATACCCGTTTTTTATACCCGTCTCACAACAAGAGCAACCATAAAATGAAACAACTTTATGGAAAGCTTAGTTTCACTAATTTCTGCTATTTTATTTCGTCGCCGAATGTTCTTGCTCACGTAGAAGCAGTGGTTAGTATTTCTTTGTATCTGTTCGGAGTTTTAATTAATACTCTGTTGGGGAAAAAAATAATTGAATAATTAAATACAAACTATCATCTTGCAATACATTTCCAGACTATTTCCATAGGTAAGATCAAAGTTCGATGATCAATTTTACAATCGTTCAAAATAGAAACAAGATTTTTTATCGTAGAATTTAGATTGGATCAAAAGTGCATTTCGTTTTGATAAATATCGCAAAATTCATGCTTGAAGTATCGTTAATATATATGGAAATATTCATTAATTAAATAACATTCAATAATTCTCTTCTTTTTTCTATTCGAATTTCATCCCAAACCTCTATCATTGTCCAGCATTTTAAAAAGTTTTCGTTTCAGATCATAAATATTTATGATGGTCTATACATTTTAATTTTTTTTTTTTTTGTATTTTCTTCAATCATTTCAAGTCTCAAGGATAAAGGATTATATTTTGTAAGTAATGGTCAGGATAACTGGAGGTCAGGAGGACTTGTAGCTTGAGACCTGTTGCGAAAGTAGTTGAAATCGAAAGTTGAATATCGATAGATAGGGAGTTTTACGTTGGTTCACATCAAAGGATTAGGATACCTTTTTTTTTTTTTTAATTAGTCTTATATCTGAAAACTGAAACTCAACGTTATTTCTATTTTCCATGAAATAACAAATTAGTTTGAATTGACGTTAACGATTTGATTAAATTGTAATCATTGGATTTGTAATTAGAAATTGTTTAAAAGGAAAAATGGTCAGAAGTTTGGCGAGTTTGTAATAGTTTATAGTCAATTTGCGTCCAGTCAAGGTTGACGTTATTACTTTGCTATAGAAGAAACGTGTTGTCGACACTTTCCAGGAAAAACTGAAAAACGTTTAGTAGATTACGAATTCTAGTCGATAAATTGTTACCAATGCAAGCAAGCAAGCAAGCAAGCAAGCAAGCTGAGAAGATAGTAAAATAAATAGAGAAAGAGAAATCACTAGAATGGAAGAAAGTTCAAATGGACTTTTTCCAATTGTCAAGGATAATCCGGAAATAAGACGTGTGACAGGACGAGAACCTTGACAGCTATGAACAATCCTTTTTACAATCCTTTCTCTCGAGCTGTTTCAACGCTTTTCCGATTTTTCTAACATAATCTTTGAAAATATATACAATCCAAAGTATGGAGATTATCAGGAATGATATATTTGTTTGAGTTTTGAATCTTCCAAAATAGGTTGTAGAAAACATTGAATGAATTTTCGAAGAAATTCTAAGATTTGTTATAAATATAATATAATAAAATATATATCAAGATGGAGTATCCGTAGTGTGGAAAAATAGGAAGACAATGATACATAGAGGGTGAAAAAGGAGAAAAGAGGATGATTGATGTGAAAATAGGACGGACGGGGGAAGGTGGAAAATGAGGAAAATTTGAAATGGATCGATCGATGCGCTGAGCCAGCAGGTGTGTACACACTGGTCTTTCGTTCATCTCTTTTTCCAAAAGGTGTTCCTCATTCAACATTTAGCCCATTTCTTTGCCGCATCTCACTGACTTACTAATAAATCGTCAAATGCTGATGCCGCTCGGTTGTACGATAAATGCCACTTGGATAAAACATTTTTTTGCTTCATTTTGTTCAAGTTGCCCTCGTCTTTCGCTAAAGATCTTTAGAGGGAAGATTTAGGGGGAAGATTTAGGGGGAAAAGGGAGATAATAATAGAACGGAAACCGAGGAGAAGAAGGAGAAAGTGACAGAGTGTATTGTGTGATAGGATTGTTCACAGTGCCTATACCCAAGATAAACAACCCTAAGAGGATTTAAACAAAAATCAGGTTACGTGCATCACCAACAATTGTTGTTAATATTGAATTTTTCAATCAATCCGAAATTTCGATAACTTTCAAATTGGTTCGGTGATAAATTGAAAGATCCGATTGTTGACTTGTCAGATAATGAAGTTCACCTTTTCGAGTTTTTATTCAATTAGCACCGATTCCTAACATTCACTTAACTTCAACTTTTTCATTTGGAAAGTTTACGAAAAGAACTTTCTTCATATTTTTCTGTCTTCCTTTACTCTCTTTCATTTTGTTTTTATTTTCTCATCGATTTATCTTCAACAATATTAAAAAGGAAGTTATTTGTAAAAGAAACAAAGATAAAAGCGACAATGAAAAATGGTTGTTAATTTAATCAAGTTTATTCGATTCTGCTTCATTATCACAATGGAGTCGATGATCGACGTTTAAAGAATTCAAGAATTAAAGTGGAAGAGGAAGATAAACGTGTTTAACACTATTCAATTTCTTTGTTAAATAATTTATATTAGACAATTGGATTTGTATTGAAATGATGTCGTATGCGTATGAATTATTGCATGAAATGTGCACAAATGTAAGCACATTGAAATTTCTGCGTGCAGATTATTTCTTTATTAGTTAAGTAATTTGCCTAGGGCTACTTATTGATCCATCTTATTATGTATAGTCACATCGATATTAGTATGTTGTAATATGCTACAAAAGAACAAATAATTATTATTCGTCTTGTGTTGCAATTAGAATCGTAGACACGTTGACCATCTTTCAAAATGAATAATAAAATAATATAATAAACTTCGATAATAAGATTTCAAGAAATATTTCGAATGTTTTTCTTTTATTAACTCAACTATTTGATAATTCTATCTCATATTCTTTTTCATTTATATTTAGAAAGAAATCTGAAACTTGTTGAGAAGTTAGTACGAACCCTGAATAAATCATTTGTAATATTCGCATTGGAATTATTTGTCAAGTAAATATATTTATTCTCGTTTGTCTTTTTCCCCAAGTTTGAAAATAATCATTTGATTGACAGTCGCGTAAACGTGTTTTCTAGTTCCTGAAATACGAAGGACATTGTCGAACGTTGGAATGGTTAAAGGTTTTACATTGGAAGATAATTGCGAAGGGCAGATAAAACGGTGACACACACGCACGTGCGCACACACACACGCACACACACACACAAAGATCGAATAGAAAGCGTTGTGACCGTACGTAATTGGCTCCGATTTCTAAATTGAAGGAAATCTCGCCAATTTGAAAGAAGTTACCGTAATCACGGTAGCTTTTAACGAAATTCTAACCAGCGGTTCATAGAATACTTTCGAATTGTTGTCACGTTATACTGTAACACCTTGAAATGAATTACCAGAGAGATCCAAAACAGTAACTGCAATTTGCAACCCTTCGAGCGAACTTTGTGCATTTAATCAACGATACAACTATAAAATACAAAGTCACAAGTTACTCTTAGGAACGTAGATTGCAGCAGAACAATAAACAACAAAAAGTAAAGTTCGAAAAGTAAAGTTACCGCAATATATATTCTCTTTCCAAAATTTCTCTTTTCAGGGTGAAATTCTAGTGAAAATATTTTCATTTAGAGTTACGTGTGACAAATAATACTTTCGATTCTTTTGAACTTTTAGGAGATTTAGAAATTTCATTATCCAAAAAATCTACGATAGAATGAATAGAATATTTCTTCTACGCTGAATAAGATCAGGTAACATAAGTGCACGAATTCGAGTAGGATGAAAGTTCGATTATCCCGTAAATCTGGGCCACCGCCGCCGCCATATGCCATTTCCGAGAAGAACACGATGTGATCTCTGCTACGTGGGGAAGCTTAAGGATTTCAAGGGTTTACGTTAGCTATAACAAGAATAAGCGAGAGATAGAAAGAGCAAAGAAGAGAGGAAAGAAGAGAGGAAAGAAGAGAGATGATTCAAAATGAATCATGTCAAGAAAGGAAATCACGTTGGGACAGTTAGCAATTAATCTAAATTCTATCTATCCACAGTTAAATGTGTTACCACCTAAACTTGACCCTTCATTTTGTTTTTTTTCTTCTTCTTCTTCTTCTTCTTCTTCTGTTTTGTGTGATTATTTATAATCTTTAATTCGACAATAATTCTTCAAAAAAGTTCTACAGATAAAAGACAATTTCTACGACCGACTGTGATAACATTTGAATAATTTCTAAATCAGCCACCACATTCCTCATCGTCGTTCCTTCATTATTATGACTTTTCGTCTAATTAGTAAGCATACAAAGGATTCATTATTTCCTGAGCACGTCACGAATTATCTACGTAGGTGAACTTGCGTGGAAGCTACCTAATTAAATGTTAATACATCAGTTGAACTGAACTTATTGAAGCATCGATAATGATACGTGTGACGCGATACTATATAAACTATACTAGTGTAAAATAGATTTTCTACGATGACACGCGATACGATTTGCTAAAAACTAAACTACTACAACTAAAAGAAACAAAAAAGGTAAAGAAAAGATTACACAGAAAAAAGTGTAAGAACAAATGTATGTATACATTTAAATAGAAAGTACAATCTAGCTTTTGATCTCTCTCTCTCTCTCTCTCTCTTTCTCTCTCTTTTACGCGTGTTTTAAAAAAGAATACGCGCTTTAGCGTTATGTAAATATGCGCAAAACATGAAGACTCTACTACGGCTACGAGCAAGTGGAAAAGCGTTTTGTATGTCATGAAAAACCGTGTCATCGATCACGCGTTTTTTTACACACTTTTGCGAAAAAGCTGAGGGAGAGAGAGAGAGAGCTTGCAAAAGGGCCGCCGAATTCGAAGAAAAAAGTTTTCTAACAATAAGTTGGTCGTAACTCATGTTGGATTTTTTGTCATCGATAATTAAGTCGATTCGTCATTATTCAATTATTATTGAAAATAATATTTCAACGTAGAAACGTAAATGATTTTTACGAAATTATTAATAATTGGCCTTTTGTCAAGGCCAATTACGTGCGATTAATTGTCAAACTAATATCTACATTGATTTTGGTCCTTGAACGAACAAGTGCAAATTAGTTTCGGTTCGTTTTCTGGAACGGAATCGTGCTCCCACGTGCGAACGTTTTCATTTAATTAAAATATGTAGATGCGTCCGGTGAATGCACGACTTCTTTCCTTAGTCGTTAACTTTTTCTAATCGTCTTCGTATTATTTCCTTTTTGCTGGACATCAATATTAATGAAAAATACAATAAAATACAATAAAATACAATAAAAAATTAATATAAAATATATTATAGGACGTGGAGATGTTGTGTTATACCCACGGTTTCACTTGTTACCCCTTCTAACTCAATTCCAGTTTAATCGAATAATACCGAACACGCTGTGCTTTCCACGATAATTCACTTTTCGAAACAGTAACCACCCATTTCAATCTCAACGCTCGTCGAACGAAATTTTCTCTTCCTCCTCTTTCTCTTTCTAATCCTACTTTTCTTTTATTCAAGATTATTTCGTCGAATTTTCCTGAATTTCTAATCAAATTTAGAAAAGAAAGAAAGCATTTCATAAAAAAAATAAAAAAAACATATCATGTGGGCAGATCACACGTGTTAGAAGTGAAACCTTCGAAAAACTAAGTTTCGAGAGAATTAATACAACAGTATTGTGTAAAATAGATAGATATTGCTATCGGAACACATTTGAATATCATTTATTTACATAAAGTAATATGAAAGAATTGATAAAAGTATAGAGTAAAGGGAATTGAAAGGAAAGGTTCGTGTTATACGCAAGGCTGTGTGCACCTTTTCTACGACTATTGAAAGACACAACTCGAATTTCAATTTAGTCACACTCGAAATACTTTCTCAATCGTATAAGGCAAAGCTTTTATGGAGTTTCGTTCGGCGGAGGATTGGTTAAATTATACAATTGCTTGCGGCATGGTTTGTAACACAACCGATGTAAACGGTTCACACATACACGTATATACATATATATACGTATATATACGTATATATATATACATGGTTGCTTCGGGCAAACGCGTATAAAAGCCACGTGGTACTTCGATTACTCGTTTAATGAGGTTTTCGACAGACCTAGGGGGGTCAATGGTGCACGATTGCATCGAACTCAGGAAATGATCAGACGTACTTTTACATTTTATCGTTTTTTTTTTTCATCCAAGGAAGATGAATTTGTTGGTAATTTTAAAATGAAAATTTGACCACTTTAAGGAAGAATTGTACAAGATAGAGGGAAAGATTTAATGAAATTTCTCTAAGCATCCAAATTGACTCTTATTATGAATTTGTGACGTTAAACGTCGAGGTAACTTAAGGGATGAGGAAAATTCCTTTGATCCCGCGCTTACCACCATCCTGATTTTGATGGAAGTCGTTTTATTAATAAAGCTCGTTTACGCTTCCGTGTGAGTAGTTCTATATCATTAGTTACGTTTTCCTTCATACATACTAATTTTTAATATTATTCATTTACGATTGCTACTTTTTACAA
Organism: Polistes dominula; assembly: GCF_001465965.1. The sequence continues at coordinate 508,169 of NW_015149055.1, read as the reverse complement.
TTTAATTTTTTCACACACATTTTGTTGTTGCTGTTGTTGTTGTTGTTGTTGTTGTCAATTATTCAAAATAACCAAAATATTGCTAGTCATAGTGCTTTCGTATTACTCAAGGAGAACATTTTCCTAATCTTCGTGTTAATTTATTATTTGCAAAAAAGAAACATTTGGATTCATTAAATGGAAGAGTAAGAGATTCATTATGCGATAATTACTGTACAGAACGAGTACATACGTCATTTTATGAAGTATTATACAACTGTCGTGGATTTCTAACGAAATCATTAGTGTTACTTTTATACATTATCATATTTATTTTTCTATAGAAAAATGAAATTCTTTCTCTATGTTTGTCATTAATTATGATATTACAATTTTATAAATATTATATTATTAATATTATATCGCTCGATTAGCTTCAAAATGACATCAATTTCAATATATTACCTATATATGAGCACTTTAAAATTATAATATGTTATTATCACGCACGAACATATTTGTAATGCATAAAAGCGTAAACTAAAACGAATCTGTTATTATTATGCAAAATCATGAATACGGTTACAACGATAATGTCTGGAAATGATGGTGTTTATAGAACCAAGGGAAAATTCAAAAGGTGGATGGAATGTGGGAGTTAAAAATCTTTTAACAAGTCAATAATCGTCAATAATCGTAAAAAAGTGATGTTGCCACGGCGGAACCCATTTCGATTGCAATTTAAAAGACATTTGTTTTTTTTGTTTTTTTTTTTTCAGAATAGCAAGAGCCAGGAAACAAGGTAAAGAAAAGAAAAATTCGCTTGAGAAAAATAGAAGAAATTTTCGAGAGACCTTTGACAGGGGGTGCAACAAGTTCCGATCGGACCGAACCGAATAAAATTGACGGATAGATACTTTGTCAGATTCCGAAACTTGTCCTATGTGGAATGTTAATAGTGTCGCCAAATGAAAGTTGACTTTTATCGACGTTTTATCGACGTTTTATCGACGATTTATCGTATGCTGCTTTTTTAATGCCATACAATATGGCATATATTTTGCTCTTTCAAATGGACATAATATAAAGCTAAAATTAATCAAAGTATCTAACTTTAATCAACGCGTTTGATTGCGTACATTCTTTCATTTTCTACGCTCAATCCAATCGATATTAGAAAATTTATATCCATTTATTGAATTATCGATTAAACTTCCACCTTGCATTTTTTTTCGTGGTCATATAAATTAAAGCAAGGTGGAAGTGAGTTATGAGATTAATAATATCACATATATTGTGTATAATCAAAATAGCTCCGTGTGTGTGCAAACTATTCGTTAATGGATAATTGTTTAGGGAATAAAGCTCGTATGAAATTTCAAGTCACGTAATTACGCTACTTGTCTTTCAATTATTATACATTTTTTTTTTGTATACAATTTCTGCTATACAAATGTATATAATGTGTACATGCACTAACTTACTTATATAAACGAAGTGAAAGGAAAGGATGGTGGTGGTTTTCGTTTCGTCAAAGGGTCTACTAGAAACTCATAGCAATGTCGAGTATTCATTGTATATGAATGAATGAATGAGCGTGCATCGTATTATTCTTCATTCTGTGCGAGACCATTGTGCAGATCTATTTCATGATCGGTCAATGCATTGTTACCAAAGAATGCATCAAATATATTATAACGTTGTTAGAAATATATATGAATTAGAGAAATCATATTGTAAGAAATATTATCGTAAAGAAAATAATTGCTAGAATTTCAATGTTATCACGACGATTTGGACAATTTATTTTCTATTAATATCTACAAAAGAAAAGAAAAGAAAAGAAAAGAAAAGAAAAGAAAAGAAAAGAAAAGAAATTGGAACGATTTTTCTAGCGTTGTTACCTTAGTGTCGTTGTGGATGAGACGTAGGTGAAATTTTTTCAGAAAGTTCATCTCGTTGATCCGATCAACGGCCAATTTAGCAGCCTGAAATTCGGCAGGTCCTTCGGATCTTGGTTCGTGTCCTCGTGTCATCTCGAACAGTCCCAAGATCGTAACATTTATTTTCTCAAAGACACTCGTATCCGTCACAGTATCCGTCACAGTATCATCTTCCTCTTTTATCCTCGTTACCGTTTCTTCGATATCGACGACACGTTCAACGTTCTCACGAAGAGAAGGAGCAGGAGAAGAAGGGGGATCCTTTTCGATCGCACTTGTTGACGTCAAAATAGGGAATATCGTAGATTTGATCGTAGAAACGATATCCACATTCAAAGTTACGTCTGGTGTCGTTGATGAAATTTCAGACATTTGAAAGATGTTTTCCTCCTCCTCCTCCTCCTCCTCCTCCTCCTCCTCCTCTTTCATTGTGGAACTTTCGATCTCTTCCGTTTTACGTCTTAAAGGAACGTCTCTACTTGGACTTTTGGGTAAATCAGGTGGTTCCATCGACGTTGCTGACTCCGTTGGTTCTTGAACGTCAATTTTTGGTGGACCGAAATGACGCCGATCAAATTTCTCCTGGTGCGGTACTACCAACGGTGGTTTATGTGTCACTTTAACGGGAAACTTTTGCGAGCCTTCAAAACCAAGAAACGGTGCATCTTCCTCCAAAACTTTACTAACATTTTGAGTAATCCATTTTACTGATGTCTCATTAAGTATCGTCGGATTAGTATCGTCATCTTTTTTCGTATCACATATGAATGTCGTATTATCACAAATAATCGTTAGAGAATTCGTGTCATTTACCACTAAAATATCTTCCCTTCGTGATGTACCTACGATCGTACGATTTTTCTTCCTTCTTTTCTGTCTTCTCCTACTCAGATCGTTTTCTTTTAATAAAAGATCATTCATGAAAATATCGTCGGATTGTCGGCGGATCAATTCATCTATCGAATCATTAACTTCCGGTTTACTGAAAATCTCCTCGACGATAGACACGTTTTTATCATTTTCTCTTGGAATTGTCCACTGTTGTTGTTGTTGTTGTTGTTGTTCTTTTTCATTGGATTCGTCCTTTCTCGGATATAATATTTTGTCATCCTCGTTTATTACAAGTTTTTGTGTTTTTTCGCAATTGCACGGTAAAACGCTACGAAGGAAGGTCAGTCCTATTAGTAGGAAGGTTAGGAGGTGAGGAAGATGAAGGGCCTCGGAGGGAGAATACGACAGGAGGTGACGAGAGAAATGACGGCTCGTGCGACTAAACTTCATAATCAGTCGTCGTCGTGTTTTCGACGACTCGGGTTTGCCCCTTGAATTTTCATCGTCTGCAAACAGAAACCACACCAATGGATATATTCCTTTCCCTTTGAATTGCAACAACTTAAACTACTCTGATAGCTCGACTGAATATAACTTTGGTAATCTCGTTAGAGACACTGTTTATTTTTATATCCTTTTTTATTTTTTACACTAATATTTCATCAATTATCTTGATGAAACGATCAATTAAATATCGAGAATCGGACAGATAAAAAAAAAATATTGTTCTTTTAAAATATGAACAAGAAGAGCTCTCAAAGTATCGCTGTTTGTTCAGTTTGTTATTTCAAATGAATGAAGTTGAAAAGATGTTAACTTTTGGTAACAATAAGAGATCTCGGTAGTTCTTTTACTTTAGTTATATATACTATCTATATCGTATATAAATATACGATATAGCTTCGTCGAGCAATGAATTTAATGCAATGTAATGTGTTACATATATATATATTTATTTACATTACGTTATTTTCCTATATTACAAAGTTTCAAGCAACGAAGAAATGAAATTCGCATATTATGTAACAGTATCGTAAAAACGACAAAACGAAAAAACGAAAAATGAAAATTAAAGATAAAATGCATATAGACGCGGATGGTTGAGAGAAAATATTTGTGAAAAATGAACAAATAACAAACTATATATCTGCATAATAATGCTAAAATGTAATATGAAACTGCCTAGGCATATTATTCTCCTAGACAATATTACATTTGTAGAAAAAAAAGATGGGATAAAATGGAGAATGGAAAGAAGATAGAAGCAAAGAATATTATCGATTTGGAAAAGAGAACTATTTCAGCATCCTCGATCCACTTCTGAATCTTGCTATAGAGAGTTCTTGCTATAGAGAGTTTTGAAAGGGCTCGTAACGTGACACCCTAGTTGCGGGATTTGGACAATACCTTTGATCCGCATTCTGTCGATTCGAGAGCTAGACATACAGATCCGTATTCACGCCTTCTACAATGCATAGATATATGCAACATCAAAGGACATTGTCTAGTACTAGAGAGCTACCCGTTTACAGTCCACCGTATATATTAATGTTCTGCCAAATGAGACCATTATGAAATTGTTGTGTTGAATGGTGTTGAATGCAAATATTCCTTCTTGATCGATTCGATCGATTACGATTTAGATGCTGTCATAGTTTTATTACAATGTCTTTGAAACTAGTATGGAATGGACTAGGGGACGTGACACTTCTGCTAAGGTACTTGGGGTTGACAGAGAACTCGAAGGTTCGAAGTCTCATATTAGGGCAGACCTCTCGACCGCCTGACCTACCTCACAATATCAATTCTTTTGTATTGTATCTTTGTATGGTACCCCAAAAAAGTAAGAAGAGGGGAAGATTAAATGAACGAAAGTATTGAGAAATGTGAAAACAATGAATGAATGRAGTCCCTACGAATCTGCTTGGTTTTAAATTTATATTGGCCTCGATAATATTATCGATTTTTTGGTCAACAACAATTGCCGTCATTGTTTTCTTATCGAATATACGAATGTATCGAAAAGCAGTTTGGATCGTTTCAATAAATTCCAATATTTGACATTACCCGTGAAGTTTTGGATAACACAAAAAATACCGTCATATTGTAACGTATTGAAAAAATATTTAGGACAATTTATAAAGACAAGGCACACACGAGAGTTGTACGTTTATACTGAGGGATTTAAACTGACATTTTGTGGATAATCGAAACCGATGGTACGTGGGCTTATGAATATGTTAATATTATCTGAATATTTATGTGTATAGGCTTCTCCATTTAAATATGCTATAGAATATACGTGAATTCTATCGGATTTTGTTATATTCTATGACGAATGTATATTTACATAGTCTCAACCTAGGTACAGATCATAGTTTATTATTAAATGAAATCGATTCCAAAAAATCGATTCTTTTAAACTTCTAGTTTGTTCGATACGAAGCTTGTTAATATAATATTTAGACAATTTGAAATAACGAGAATATTATTAATAACGACAGAATATTTGATGACTAACATATCACACCCTTCCTCGATACACCTCCACCACATTTTGTTTCTATGACAATTGCTCTTTCGTATCTTGAAAAGGGGGGGAAACTATGCGAGAAAGGATGGAGAAAAATAATAATAATAACAAACAATAATAAAAAAGTAGAATAGGGCACGAGACAGAGTGAAGAAAAAAGGAGGATGGTAAAATAGAATGATAGGATAAAAGGAAGGCGGGCTTAAAGGAAAAAGGAAGATGAGAAAGAGAAAACATAGAGGAAAAATTTGTTATTATCCGAGAAAGAAAAACATCTCTCACCTGGTTGATATGAAATCTTAATGATTTTTAATGAGTTTCTTTTTAATGCTTTCTTTAAAAAAAAAAAAAAAATCATATATAGTTAGTTCTGTACTAACTAAGAAATAGTTATGAAATTATGTTGAAGAGGATGGTAGTGCGTTAGCGTACTCGTGTGGTTTTCAGCAATTAATTATGGATATGTAGAAACTTGTTCAACGTATAACGCGTGAAACGGGTATGTTACCCTTAATGTGTGATTTAATATTTCATAACTTGACAGGCTTTATGTGATTATCGTTAACTTTTCTCATGCATAGTTAAATAACTACACTTCCAAATCGTTATAATATGCATATGCAATAAGAAAACTATATTAAAGGGGTTAGATGCTATTGCCAATTGGATTGTAAAGTAATGAGAAAAATGTTCCACTTTCCATACGATAAAAGCAAAAAAAAAAAAGTTCACCTTCGATATGAATTTGAAACGTTGCATTTATGATATACCATGCAATGAAAGAAGAGAGGGAACAAGGGAAGGAGCAGAAACGTGATATGAAAATCCATTCATCCATTCTTTTTTATCCGGTAATATTGTTTGTTACGTTGAAAACGGGACCAATCATTTGCACAATTAGTACAACAAGTAAAGTAAATTATCTTTATATGAAACAAAGAGATAAAGAGGTACAAATATAATCCGGAATTTTGTAGGAAACGAGATAAATGACATTTTTAAACAGATTTATAACGGATTAGAAGATTACAAGAGAAAATAATACCCATTGAAATGATAATTCAAACGGCAGATAGTGAAAATAAATCTCTCCTATCTATGTGATAATATGAAATCTTCGTGTTAGTTTAGTTACGTTGAAATAATTGTTATTAAAATAATGAACAAAACTTCATAATAACGTAAAGTACGTAGGTATAATAGGAAATTTCAAAGTTGTCCTTAGTCGTTTGTTCGAGAGAGTGAATTGTTTTTTTCCTTCTTCATGAACTTTTATCTGAAGAAAAAGTCTCGAGACGAGATTATTCAACGAGTTTATATACCGTAAATAAAAATAAATACATTTTTCAGAGTACACCCTGTCGTCTTCTATGTAAAAGATACTCGTAATAATGCAACTTCCTTCATTTTCCAACAATTGCGATGAAATCCAAAACTTGAACTATTTTTATTCTGTTTGCAAATATATGCGTGCATGCGTGTGCGTGTGCGTGTGCGTGTGCGTGTATGCGTGTGTGTGTGATAACAATAAAAGTAGAGAAAATGATTGTCAAATAAGTACTTTAGGCGATACTACTATTGACCAAATTTTGAATATTGCTACAATATTCAATGATTATACGTAGATAGGGGAATATTGCTCGAGATTAGATTTTTTTCTCGTGTTTTTTTTTTTTTTTTTTTTTTTTTCTTTCCAAACCTCCTACCTCTACTACTCCCAAGAAGTCTGACGGAAAATTCTTTCGGATAACTTGTGGAAAACTCGATAGGAAAGTTTTCCAGTCGCCGCCGAATCCTCTTTTCGAAGTATTCCAAATTGTTTTTAAATCTATCAAAGACCTTTGGGAAAATTCGTAGCTTTTGACCTTTTACGTTACCCTTTTTCTATATTTGTCCATAATTTCAATTGATAATTGAAATGTTTCCAAATTTGTAATTAGGCGTATTTTAATGTTGCATTGTAATCTCTTTAGTCGAATAACGGTGTTAAATACGCGATGATATATAAATATTGACACATATACGTAACGCGAGTTTGCTTTTATTTAATAATTTTTCAACAAATAAAACGTACCGTATCCTTCCTATATTAATATTACATTTCCGCTTCATTTGAAGCATTTTCTCTTTTATTTTTTTATTTTTTTATTTTTTTATTTTTTGTAGTTATTTCCTTTTTCAATTTTCAATTTCCCTCAAAGCAATTTCAATTTGATCTACGTATTCCACACGAATATAAATGACGCGTTGAAATTTCAAATTTCAATATTGAAAGGGCAATTTTTACGCGCGAAATTACGTTATAAAATGATTTTGCAATGTTCGTCGTCGTGTCCAACAGCACACGAATGTCACACACAATTCCACAGACTTTTATTTTCATCCGCATATGTAGCGATAGCGCATATATATATATATATTTTGTCCTTACTGTGTACAAATAATAACAACGATGAATAATGTTTTTTTCTCCAATGTTCACTCAAATATCTTACAAAATTCATATATTTTACATACTTTTCAATGATTTTCTCATTAATCGCGTAATGACCAAAACAAAAATATATATAACCTTTTTATTATTATTATTATTATAATTGGAAGTTTGCTTTTTTTTTAATTCTTGCTCTTCTCGTCGAATAATTTTCTTTTATGATGTAAGAATTATTAATCGAAGCATTGCTGAAAACAAGCAAAGCAAATGTACGTTCATTTGTAGGAAAATAAGCGCGTCGCGTGCTGGCGGTTCGCACACTGTCGTCGTTCGGTCAAACTCGACGAATCCTCCAGCACCATCACCTCCACCACCTCCACCACCACCACCACCACCACCACCAGAGAGAGAGGATAGTTTTCCTTCTTAGTCAATGCGCAGACGCCTCCCTCTTTTACTCCAAGTTAAGTCAACCACTAGGTTTTTCATTATTTTTAATAATAATAATAACAGAAAGTGGATTCGACAAAATATTTTCCTTAACCGCACGGTTCTACTTTTTCTCAAAAAAAAAAAAAAAAAAAAAGAAGAAGAGAACATTTTTATTATTTTTCTAATATTACGGATGGATCTCTTGAAGAAGAATTTCATAAATTCGTGTAAACTTTCATCGATAACCAAAAAAGAACGTACAAATTGATTTAATATATTATTTAAAATGGTCAATTAAGAGACTTTCATCAAACTTTTTCAATAATAAAATGGATATATCTTTGATGTCTGTCTGCCTGTCTGTCTGTCTGTCAGTCAGAAGAAGAAGTAATATCCTGTTTTTAATTTGCTCGTTTATCGTCTTAAGCAATAGTTAAATTTGTCGTTAGTTTAAATTGATGGAAAAAAAAAGAAGAAGAGAGCAAAAAAACAATGAGATTGTTCAAAAGTTATTTCATTAGACCGGTTTGAAACGGGTGTATCATTTAATGAGTCAAACTAACTTATGCAGCTGAGTTTAATCTTTTCAGTTTGAAATCTATTCGTAGATAACTTTTTACAAGGTTCTGCTTCTAATACGATAATAATCTACAAGTTTCTTCATCGTACAATCATCGTTTAACATTTATTTCTTTCGATACGATAAATATCGATTTCATAATAATTCATAGATTTTGTTCTTAACACAAAAATTTGATTTTCCAGTTGGAATAAAAAGAATACGCGGGACTTTGATCGTTGTCGTTTTAATTAGTACAAATATTTGTTAGAATAATCGATTCGTCCTATTTTTTTCTTTCTTTTTATTTCAAAGGACACACACAGGTCTACGAACAAGAAAACAAGAACAAATCTTCTCCTCAAATAGCCGATAGATGTAAAAATATGCAATATAATATAGGTATATAGGGCATTCCACTTTAAGATATATATATTTCATATTGTGTTTATATGTGTGCCTTCAGAAATGCATTTATACATACATATATTATAAACAGCAGGAGGAGAATAGAAAAGGTTTGTTGTTAAATCCAACGAAGCTCATCACCTGTAACAAAAAGAAAATTATAACAAAATCCGCTGCAACACGTATACACAGATGACAGATGAAAAAATTCGAAAGATTGATTAAAAATACGATATAGGAGCATAAAAATTGTCAAAATATACTGAAAAAATCCAAATTGATCCTTTTATCCTTTATATATTGTAATAGAAAGGTGTGAACCTTACAAAAGTATCTTTTAATTAGGTGATTTTAACGAGACGATGACACTCCGATGTGTTCTCTCTACGAACGACGCCGTAGCATGAAATATAGGTAATATCGAGTTTGGATGGAAGGAAAGTCAAATTTTCTGAGGACTTTCGTCAGGCGTCAACGTCGAAGGATCAATAATTTCATTAAGCACAACGAACGTATCAATCGATCGTCGTCGTCGTCGTCCTCCGTTTAAATCAAATTTTCCATGAAATCCTTTTATAGAAGGACCCCCCATCAATTAAAGTGAGAAAAAAAAAACGGTAAATAAATTTAAAAACGTTCCGAGCGGAGTACCAAAAGCTTTGCTCACTTCAAATTTGTTGTTCGAAAAAAGAAAAAGAAAAAGAAAAAGAAAAAGAAAAAGGAAAAGGAAAAAAAGGAACAAGATGTAGCTGCAACGAACGGATTGAGTTTATTTCGCATTACATTTTCCATTCCTCGCCATTTTAATAAGATTTTCTACCGAGTTATAAATCAATTTCGCTTTTACGATTTTCCGACGAAACGGTGGGGGGATGGTTGAGAGTAAAAAATAGTAAAAAAGTCCGAGAGAGAGAGGAAAGATGAAAAAAATAAATAAAACTGTAAACAATTGAAGTAAAAACTTCTTTAGAATCGGAATGATTGGAAAAAACGTCAAAGATCGATTTATATTTTTAGGTTGGTACTATATATCCAGTTGATGTTGTTCTGCGTTGCTGATCGAATTAACATCCTCGTTTGGTGGCTAGCGTAAACCGATTACCTAGGCCATCCGTAGACCACCGACGGGAACAACAGCGACAGCGACAGCGACAGCAATAGCGACAGGGACAACATCAACGAGAATGAGAATGAGAGATAGATGGTTGAAGGAAGAGTGGAACGGCAGGAGTGTGTGGTCTTTGTGCGGTGATAGCGATGAACTCTTGGAGTTACGCTCACCCAACATGCTTGCTCTTGGAAGATCATTCCAAACAACCCTAACGAGTTTCGCACCACTCGTCGTAACTTTAAGCAACTTGTTAATTATTCCTAGTCCTATATCTCGTACTGGCTAACTTTTCTTCGAGGTTGTTCGTCATGCTTTGTAGATCTTCCGGATCATTTACTGTTAGTTAAAACCCTTTGAGCGTTGAATACTCCTGGGAGAAAGCAATCCAGTTGAACAGCACTACTTCTAGCGGAAGGATACTTTTTTGTTCCTAATGTGAACTATGTTGATTGAATAAATGGAAAAAAAGAATAATAGTACTCAAAGGGTTAAGAATAGGGATTACGACGACGTATCGCGCGATCAAAGTTATTTTAAACTGTGTGTGTGTGTGTGTGTGTTTTTTTTTATGATTGGTAATTTGATTTCTAATTAACTAAGTTAAATTAGATTGTTTGGTTTTCTATTTTTTATTCTTGCCAAAAAATTCCGATTTTTATGTAATCGTTGTTTGTTTCACGTTTGGACTAAAGGAATCCACATGAATAGAAATAATAAAAATAACTAGAGTTGGTAAATAGTTGGAAAGGTGTACACAGGTGGTTTACAGTAGTTAAATCGATTTGGCGAGGCAAAGTTAGATTAATTGTTAGATTAATTTAAATTCAACGGTACGTGCTTGGAAGTTAGTGCTACCTAATTCCTAGATTGTAGACTCTGTAATCCTTGGACTTGGACAGACTTGAACGATAGTAGTCCATCGACCTAATAGGTCCCATTAAAATCACGAGAAATAGAATCAATGGGTTAAATTTCTTCATTCTGTCTTGAAACTTGAAACTTTATCGATCCCTTATTCTCTTACACTTAACTCGCGTTAAGTGTAATAAGAGGATGAAGTACCTTGATTGCGCGACCGCGTACAATCCTATAGCATATTTTGAAATTGTGTCAAACTCAAGATTTTCTTCAGTATTAAATGAGTAAAGCTGATTAAGAATAACGCATGTATATTCTCGAGCAGAAATGAAAGCTGATATAGGTTCTTCTTGAGTTACCAGAAATAAGAAATTAATTGGATTATAAGATATCATCTCACATTTTGACGACAATTCGTTAGAATTCAAATGTTGACAACACAGTATCACCGATGGCTAACACTTAACATTTAGTCACTTCTAAACAGCTGACGTGAATTTCCTTATAAATTTCATCAGCCCTCGTACAGACGAGTGGGGATTAGACCAAGACTAAGATACACGTATGCTTGTTGTAATTCACCAGTAGGTGTTCAAACGAGAATAGGAAATAAGACGAAGAAGAAGAAGAAGAAGAAGAAGAAGAAAAAAGGGAAGCAAAGGTTAACGGATTAATCTAGCAACCAGTGGTAAAGTCATGGTCGAGGTCATGGGATAGTTAGTTAACTTTTGCTTGTCCCTTTATCATTATGATTTATATCTCATCTAAAATCGAATGATTTATGCTCGAAATGTAATCTTCGTTTATACGATTATATTCCTTTTTGTTTGTTTGTTTTCTCTCGACTTCTCGAAATCTTGTTCTCCTAAACTTTTGACACACAGGGTGTTTTACACATTACATTTGAATATCTTTAATCGATTAGGCGATAGTTTAAAAAATGTTGAAATCCTTGAAAAGAAAGAGCATCGATTATGCAAATTCTTTGAGAAAAGATGCAAGAAAGAGTACGAAGTTAACTTGTCGTTTATTGACAATTTCCGTTTGGCAAATTTTGACAAAGTTACTCGAGAATAGACCTTGTTAAAATATTATTTCTTTTTCCTCAGGTGGCAAACGAAGGAAGAAAACGAAATGTCCGGACTGATCAATTAGCAATACCATTTCGTCCCTTTTCTGAACCTTACAATCTTTCACTACCTTTTTTTTTTTTAGCCCTACTTTATACGTTTCTCTTTTTCTGTCTTTCTAATACACACCCTCGTGCGTTCGTCTAGCGACAATTTGATTTCCCAATCCAAAAAGGCAATTCCTTTTTACAAATTTATTTGCGGTATTGGGTTGGACGTTGTGAAATAGGTTACAAGAAAGAAGCATCTCTCGAAGGGCTCGGCTGTTTTTCTCGTCAAATAAATTGAATAAAGGAATAAATGAAAAATCAGTTTGGTGATTTTTCATTGAAAAGCAAACAGAGAAAATAATCTTTGGAAATAATCGAAATATTTTGCATTATGACTATAACGACAACGAGTTAGTATATACTGATTAATTAATTGATTAAACGAATAATTATTTAAAATATTATTTTCATATTTCTTTTTAAACACATATTTATAATTGTAACGGTGAATCAATTGCATTTGTATCGCGCAGCTGGAGGTTATTATATAGGAGATTATTTGTTAAGCAAGATTTCGAATGCGTACGAATTGATAGCTCGTCAATTAAAATTAATAAGCTTCGTCGATCTCGAATGAAAATACGATGAAATAAATAAAATAGAAATAATGTAACGACATATTAAAGTCGCGTCAGACAATTTCAAGGTAGGTTGGAAAAGCAAGGACTCTATTGCGAGAGAACCAATATCCTGAACGTTTTCTCACTCACACGTAACTCGTATATACACATATTCACCCTAACACAGATTACAAGCCTTTTTTCTAGTATCTAAACGTTGTTCCTCCTTATCCAATAACTAGAAGAGAAATTTTTGTAAGAGATTTTTCTACAAAAATGGCTTATGGCTAGAAAAAATATAACTTTATTACTTAATGAAAAATCGCATGATAATTGAAGTGATTTAAGGGAAAATAATGTTATGAATAATGTTTGAAGAGTTTTGATAGGTAATATGGTGACCGATAGGGATACACGTATTTCGTAGAAAGAGAATTTGAGAGATCCGTTGAATTATTCGTGAAACCTCATTTCGTTCTAAACAGAGAAAATGATCTAACAGATGAGTTGGCTTAGAAAGTGCCAACTATTAAATTCAATCATTGATTGTTTATTCAATTGATGTTAGAAAAGAATTGTTCATTTTGAAAATAGATCATCAGGTCGCTAGCGCTTCTCGAACTTTACTTTATACAATATTTTTCTCTTAAGAACGATTAATCTAAATTTGCATAGATAACCAATGTCCCGTGAGAGAAAGGGAGAATGTAAAAATGGGAGGATAAAATGCACTCGTTGTAAGTCGAGATACTATCGTCGCGCAAAAGCTTCTTCTTAAACTTTTACTTTTTTCTTCTTCTTCTTCTTCTTCTTCTTCTTCTTCTTTCGTCTCACGAGAGTGCAGCTTATCCTACAAACCTCGAGATTTTTTTCTTACGTTATTTATCTAGCAGATGATAACGTACATCTAGTTTATTAAAACAATTCATTTTGTTTTCTTTTTCTTTATCATATTACATTTTCAAAGTATTGATTAAAATCTCATTTTGTCAAGTTTCTCATTGTATTCGTTCGATATCATCAATTTGAAAAATCTTTCTAAATCGTATGGGGAAACGATAGAAAGTTTTCCTCTTTTTGTTATTGCTAGTTGAAGAAACGAAGCGAATTTCTAAGTTGCATACCAACTACAACAAAATATAATACACATTATTCCAGCTGGTATCTTCTTCTTCTTCTTCTTCTTCTTCTTCTTCTTCTTTTGCCGTATAGACCATGCAAGTGTATAACGTGGAAATGGTATTGTTACGACAACGATGTGCTTCCGGCAATGTTGTTGGAATTCACAATAAGAACCTACCACTATCCGGAAATAGAGAAAAAGAGAAAAAGAGAAATGCATTTATTCGAGAATAAATTAGTCAAGTTAAAAAACAAGAAGATATTCGAAGAACAATTTTCTTATCTTTTGAATATCACTTTCAATATTTACTTTACTAGTTTTATTATTCGTCGAGATAAGAGGAAACAAACTACAATATCATTTTAATTGTTATACATTTGATATTTACATTGATTATTAATCCATAATTAAACCCAGAAATAATTTCATATCTAATGCATATCTAATGCAATTTAGAAAGAACTAATTTTGAAAAAAACGAATAATACCTTTAGCGATCACGTCATGATGACCTTTCAGAAGTAGTAAAAGTTACTTTTCAGGAAATATCCTTTGGGAAAAATTGTCGTCCCATTTATCATTCGATTTTATTTGAAAATACATTATGCAGCGCAATGTTGTTTTCAATTATTCCATCGTATATTTAACGTGACAAAACGTAGGTGTTACACTTACTATTAGATTCTTGGGAAGATAATACAAAAGCAACCTATGCTGTTGGATTAACAGATTATGTTCACAATATATCGAGGATAATCTGTTCATAGACGCAAAGGAAATTTGGTAAGGACTTTGTATTCTATACAAGTTGACCGTAACATATACATGTATGTGCTTTGAAGATGGTTCAAGAAATTCTCAAATTTGTAGATAGAAAATGATTACATTTGTGAATATTTTTAAAAAGGAGAAACCAATTTTAAGCTACCTAAATTACCTTTCCATTGAATAGAAAATGCTTTTAGATGAAAATGCTTTTGAAAGAAAAGAGGTTGGTTGTTCTATTAAAAGCGTTAACCTTAAAGATAACCAAGAATTCGCAGTGAACGTTTGAGGTGTCTTTTGATATATATATAAAGGAAAGAGTAGAAATAACTGAAGCGGTTTAAATTCCTTGAAATTTCTTTCAACAATTTCTTCAACATTCTTCAAAATGATTTGAAGAATACTCCAAGTATAATGTCTTTAACATCGACGTGGTAATTACTTCTGATTGAAGATTGAAGATTAAACTGGGACAAAGATTAAAAATGATTGTAAAATATACACTTACTTTTTACACTTTAATTGATATTCCTGTGTGTGTGTGTGTGTGTGTGTAAAAAGTCGTATAAAAAGGGACTACTTTTATTGTTAGCTTCGAAAAGTAGACAAATTTGCGGGTGTAACATATTTGAGAGAAAGACATACAAAACTTTCAAACGGAAATCATCCTCCTGACCCAGTAAGAACTCTATACTACACCGAATGAAGTGAAAAAGAAGAAGAAAAAGTCGGAATACATTAAAGAATATAACTTTGAACGTTTCTCTTGAACGGATATATAATGAAGCGAAAGAATATACGAAGGAAAAGAATAAAAGGAAAAAACGTAAGGGTATTCAAAGTTGCATATTATCTATTAGGATGCGATGATATTGACTGTCGTCCAACGCAAAGGGAACCAACCACAAGTTAAGAGAACAAAAATCTAGTCCAAAGTAGGGAAAGAAAATAACAAAGGGTTGTGAAAAGGGTGGTAGGAGACGAAATGGTTGACTGGTACTACTACTATGTGACGTCATCAATGGCAGGGGGAGGAATAGAAAGAAGCCTGTTGAAGATGCAAAGGAAGAAGGAACACTCGAGGCTTTAGCTGACATGGCTTTACGTGCCGGTATAATGGCCCTTGTCTTCGCGGTTCCAAGTTCTATTCAAGCTTGAGGCGACTCACCGGTCGCTCGCTGAACGACACCCAGCGTCGTTAAATCTGCTTAGCAAGCCTTGCCTTACTTGCCTTACGCTTCCTCATTTCTTCTTTCCTCTTTTCTCTTTTCTCTTTATCTCCCACCTTTTCTTCCCTTTCTTCTCCTTTCGATCGAAAAAAAAGACCAGAAAAAAACCCCCAAAAAAGTTGTACATCGAACATATCGAAGCTCTTTTTTTTGCTCGTAATTTAACGATTCACTCAAATGGATTTGTCAAAGTATCGCTCATTTTCTTCAACAAATATTGCAAGTATTTCTTTCCTTCTTTTTATTGTGCATTTTTGTAAGTAATCCTTACGTTTTTTCATCTTTCAATTCGTGTTTTCTTATTTTCTCATATTCGTCTGACAATTACGGGATAAGAATAAGATGAAGAAATTTGTTCACAACTCCATCGGAATAGGTAGGATGAAATCTCAAAAGATTCTATTTGGGATAATCATAATAGAATTTGAAAAGTATCGCTGATTTTGTTCCCTAAGACTGCGGAGGTGTTTTTATTTATTTTCGTATTTGTTAAAAATCAGTGAAAAACGCAGGAGATACAGTGTAGAGAGAGAGAGAGAGAGAGAGAGAAAAATAAAATCAAACTACCCAAGGGAATCGAATAATCTACGTTTCCTCTCCGGCGGTACAGTAATCCTCCGTATTTCCCTGTCGACCTTACGATTCACTCCGAGGTAACTTCAGTCAAGCTTCTCATCTACCCTACGCGCAAATCTCACCTCCTTCTACCTATATCTTCTATCTCTCTTTCGAACGATATACAAATTGAATCGACTCGTACCTGCTACTACCCCTACTACTCATTTTTTTTTTTACTCCTACGTTGTCGTTCGATTCTAATGAGATCCTTCGATGTTGAGTTATTCGCGAGAGTATCCCGAATACTGTTACTCAAATCAGAACGAGAAAAATACTATTCCCTGTTCGTTCTAAAGATGAAGGATGAAGATGAAGGATGAAGATGAAGAAGAGAGAAACCGGGAAACCCTGTGGAAGGGAACCCTGTGGAAGGGGGTTAGGGGATAAACTGAGTGAGTGACTGAATGAGAAGGGGCAAGGAGAGAACATTTGCATGTAAAAACGAAAGAATGCAAGACACGTCGGACTGAGCTCTTGTATATAGAAAGGGAAGCATGGTAAATAGGCGAGCAAGCGTAGAAACGACGTTTGACGCTGAACTCACGCTTCCGGATTATTTACGAGCTGGATGAGACCTGACTCTGTTAGCACGGTAATGTACTTTAGGCCATCTCCATTATTCAACAACGAACTTTGGATAAGAATGATCGAAAAGATCGGAAAGATCGAAAAGATCAATTCCATGAAATAAGCTGCCAATCTTTTTCTGTCTACCTCGATTACTACTAATGCATTCGTTTGTCTCTCTTATATCCTATCTTGAGAGAGAGAGAGAGAGAGAGAGAGCTTTGAGTAAGGTCATTTCAATATAGTTGTTTCTATCCCGGAGGAAAAGGTATTGAGTATAGCTTGGTCTGTTACGTTCGTCAAGAAACTTGGATGTTCTTGGTCTGATGGAAATTAGGTGAAATGTTAGTTCAACGTGTTAAGGAATAATGGATATAACAGAATACGCAATAGATTATTAATACGGATATCATCTATATTTGCATTAGCTCTCTCTCATGAAAAGTTATATATCGTTCAACTTATATTTCAACTTTATTAACTATTTTTATCGGAAAGCGTAACGAAGAAATAATCAAGGAATTTGTTGTTATCATTTTTTAACAAACGACATCATCTCTACTTAAAGAGTTTCAAATTATTTTCTGATAGGTATAATTATTTAAAAAAAAAAACAAACAAACCTTATGCACTAGTATTCAATCAAAAGAATAGCAGCAGAAATGCATCCTTGTTTTTTCATGTACTGTGGAAAATCTGTATGTTATTACCGACTGCAAAATATGTGTCGTCATCTAGTGGTAATAATTATTACTTCATCTTATCGACTGGTAAAAACATTTATCGCCATCTAGCGGTAAAGACTATTATTTGATTTTACCGACCAATGTGTTGTTGCCATCTAATCGAAAAAAGACACGCGGTACTACTACTTATTACTTCAAATATATAATAAATATTATTTAATATTTTACTTGTGTGGGTTAGATGTAAATAAATATCAATATGAAAAAAGCAAATAAACGAAAAAGTGTTACTTTAGTATTTGATGAGGATAAAAGACGGTAAATGCAATATATGCACAATTAAATAATAATTAGTTAAAGATTCAAATCATAATTACATATGTCTATTTTGAGGTTAACTATATTTGAAAATAATTTCAGACAATTTTTAGGAGGATTTCATAAACGAAAAGTACAACGACAGAAAAAAGCTAAAGAAGAATTCCTAAAGCAATTGAAAGAAGAAAAAAAAAGAATAAAACAAGATGTAAGTTATTATTTTCTTTCAATTATATTACTGTAATTAATGTTATACTTATAATTTGAAAATGAAATAATATGTAGGTGCAATTTGTAGGCACGTGAACGATATAAAAAATTATTATCAAATCGTGACGTACCAGAACTTGAGAAATTGCTATCAGAACGAGAATTCGAAACAGAAACTCATACAGTTAGTATCTTAGAAATGGATATTGAATCATTATACGAAAAGAATAAATATATTGGAATCAACAAAGCAGTTGACAATAAGGAAGAAGAATTTGAAAAAGAGGAAGAGGAAGAGGAAGATGAAGAAAGTGAAGAAAAATCTACAGCAAAAACTTCTGTACGAGGAGTGAAAGGTAAAAATATTGAATCGGCAAAGGATTTAAAAAAAGCTATTAAATATGCCGCATTGAAAGAAGTGAAGAAAAGTAAAGTGTTTCAACAGAAAAATAGATTAGAACACAACAAAAATAAAAAGTTAAATATTAGGAAAAAGAAAAAACAAGAGAAAAGATTGAAAAGATGTGATGGAAAATTGAAGAGGAAAGGAAAACGCTAATTTGATAGGAAACGCTATTACGCTGTTATGTACACTTTCATGTAATTTTATAGAACAATTATTTTTAAATATTATAATTAAGCAAAAATATTTTTCATGCAGTTTTATTAAATTGTCATTTATATTCAAATATACTCTTAGATCTCTTTTGACTTTATTTTGCTTTAGCAAAAGGGCAGATATCTTTGTTAAGACAATCTTTGCATTTAGGAAAACGAGGTAAACAAATTTCTTGACCAAATCCAACGAGAAGATGATTTATTTCATTCCAAAATTCTTTAGGCAACCATTCTTCTACTTGTTTCCTAGTTTCTTCTGGTGTTTTAGTTGGTTTTTTGACCCAATTTAGTCTATTACAGATACGATGTACATGTGTATCTACCCCAATACCACTTACTTCGCCCCATGCTATTTGCATACAAATATGTGCCATCTTTGGTCCTACCCCAGGTAAATCGCACAACTCTTTTATAGTCTTTGGAATATCGCCATTGTATTTATCCAATAATATAGATGAAGTTCTTTTCAGGTAATCAGCTTTTTTCTGAAAAGTAATCATGTCTTTAGTTAAAATTCTTAATATCATTTTAGAAGAAAATAAATGTAGTAAATAAAATGTTAAACACCTTACATTGGCAAATCCAACCGGTTGTATAAGTTTGATAAGAACATCATTAGGTGTAGCCATTATAGTACTCGGTATACAACCATAAGTAACTAAACGTTTCATAGCTGCATGAGTTATTTGATCTTTAGTTTGACTACTTAACATCAATGCTATTAAACATTGATATCTATAAGTTGAATCATTAGCATCTGGATCTGCACATTTATGACAACCCATTTCGTCTACGGGTGCAGTTTTATGTTTTCGCATTTCTTGTATATTTTCTAAAATACGTTTCCAATTGGACGGTTCCCAAGCAGATGATGCATCATCTTCTGTTTCTTCATTTTTCATTATTCTATTCTCTATTATATTCTCTTTTGTATTTACTTCTACGATAGGAACTGTATCATCACTTTTAATCTGTGGCTTAACTTCATTCGATTCTTCATATTCTATTTTAATTGGTACATTTTGTTTCTTTCTAACTCTTTTCTTCTGTCCTTTTTCTGATTCTTTAATATCTTTCGATGTACGACCTTCTTCATTCATTTTCTTTTCAATTTCCTTACATTTATCGTTGTTTACATTTTTTATCTTAGATGAATGATCATTTTGTTGACTAAAATAAGGTGAATTTTGGAGTAACGTTCGACTATTCATTCGTTGACTAGATCTCAAAGATGTCGACGTTTTCAAAGCTGTCAATTTCAATTTTTTACTCATTTTATATATTATTTAATGTTAAAAATACTATACTTATCACGCACGAACACGTTTTACACCTGATAGGGAGTAATCGAGGAATGTGCCATCCCCTCCATACACGGAACTCTACGTGCATTTACGATTTATAGATGACGCTATCATAACCTTATTTCTATTCGTGTTTCAATTCAAAATACACACACGGTGAATTTAATCAGAAAAAAAAAAAAAAAACACTAATCAAAATGACTCAATCTAAAGAAGTAACCGAAGAATTGTTCGAATGTTATACAAAAACTGCTGAAAATATAATTATACATTTTCGTAAGTTTTAATATCTTTAAGCTATGTTTTCATGAAATTATAATACATATATTAATAAATATAGGTTAATAATTTGTAGAAGAAAGAGAACAGATAATAGATGATTTGAAAGATGTTGTACAAAAGAAGTGTGAATTAGATACTAAATTAAATATGATTCGGGAAATAAAAGATGAAATATTGGAAAAGTATGATAATAAAATAACGGATAAAAATATACCTAAAATTATGAAGGTAAATTATTACATTATATATACTTATTCTGTGTAACTGGTGGTTCAAACGAACACGAATCGAAAATGTACAATCAAATCTATTGTTTATATCTATTTTTCTATTTTTGAGGACAATAAGTTTCAATTGAATTTGATTGAGTACAATATACAATATACAAGGTACAAGAAATGTCATCGTGCAGAATCATCTCCTTCTCGTTTGTATTACTATCAGTTACAGAGAACATCTTGTATGTATTAAATTCAAAGTATATGAAAATTGTTCAAGTCAAAGAAAATTGTTTGATCAATACTAGGATTATGATAAAGCTGTATCTAAAATGAATGTTGATGTATCTACAAATGAAAGATTCCTGGAATTTAATAGAAAATTGCAAGCATTATTGACCGGTGAGTAAATAATACAAAACAAAAAGATAATACACACACACACACATATTATTAAAAACATTATTTTAATGTAAACAGATGCGAATAAAAATCAGAACATTGAGGAAGATAACAGCGATGAAGAATTACAATTACAAACAGATTCCATGAATGTGATAGATCCTATTTCAAAAGTGAGGATAAAAGATCCGGTTAAAAATATTGCGTGTGGACATACTTATGATCGTCAAAATATTATGGCATTGTTAAAAGTAAATAAAAAAACAAGGTCAGTGCATGTCAGTGCAACAAATTACATAAATGTTTTTTGGTACAATTTTTTGTCAAAATAAGCAATTTTTTGTTTAGGTGTCCCATGGTTGGATGCAAGAGTACAAAGTATGTAGAAATAAAAAATCTACAAACGGATGTTGCAATGAAAGTATTTCTTCAAAGGAATCCTATTTAATATTGTGACATTAAATGATTTTCTTCAGACATGCTCAAAATATTTCGGCGGTATATTCACAAATTTATGATTAATTAAATTTCAAGGTTTTTTTTCTTTTGCAATCCATACCAAATGTTTACATAAAACAGTGTGTTAGAACACGAGTTACTTATATATTATAAAACATAATAAAAAAAAAAAAACAAGAAGAAACAATTTGAAAAATGTGCTTGACAATACAATTGCATTGCATCCAGAGAGTGCTTTAAAAAAATGTTGCTAATTTTTTTTTTGTTTTCTTTTTTTTTAAATAATATTATATAAAATCAAGTAATTCTTAATAATACTTTGAAATAAAGTAGAGAAATGAATTTCTTTTATTTCTTTTAACATATAATTATAATAATTCGGTAATAATACTATAATATATATGTTCTTTTATATAATATATAAATTACTTAAAAAATAATTTAATAGATAAATAACTTTAATAAAAAATGTAAATAAAATAGTTAAATCGATTATGTCCAATCAGCAGATAGACAGTTTCCCTTTGTAGACATTTACTATTAGAAGTAAACTAAAAGGAAAAGGAGATAATACATGTATTAATAAGAGAAATGTGATGTCATAAGATAAATCCAGACGTTTAGCTTATCTCTCACATGATTATTCATTAAAATGACTATTTTATTATTTTTTTATTCTAAGGTAAATTTAATGCATTGGTTTATCATTTCATGAAATATCATCAATGCATTCTCCCTCCTCTTTGTACACACTTGTTCTTTATCGATAAGAATTAATGTTAAATAAACTGAAAATAAAAATAAAAGTATACAAATTGTTAAAAAGATATACATATATTAATAACATTAATAAAAAAAATGCATGCAAATCTTGTACATTGAAATTAATTACAATACAGTAGTGGCTTTTGAAATTATAATGATACATTTGTTTAGATTAAAAATAAAATCATATTTGAAATTATTCAAATATACAACTAATAACTAATACAATTTCGAACAATATTTTATGCGCAATAAAATCAGTAAGAATAAAACATAAAACTACAAATATAGTAAATATGAAGAGTTAACATAATAATAAGTACTTCCTTTTTCCTAAAATTATTTCTATGCGTGCTTAATTCGTTATTACACTATGAATTAGAAAACATAAAAAAAAAATAACTTATCGTTTAAAAGTCAATTGTGCTATTTATTATTAACAAATAATCCAATATATTCAAATATTGTCTTTCACATTTGATTCATTTTTCAAACAATAGTAAATATATATAGAATAATGTGAATTTGACTGTTAGAATTCTAAGCGTTTTTTAATTTATTTCTAACGTCTGGATTCAATGCAATTAAGAAATAATTAATAGTAATGGACGGAGTAGAGGAATGTATCGGCAATAGCAACTAAATATGTATATATACTAAATATTATGAAAGATTCTAAAAATGAGATCTCACATCATTACTTGTACGACTTGTATAACTGAAAGCACTAGGCTGTGAAAATATATAGATGGTAGTATAGTCAACAAATATTGAATATGAATTTACAAATTAATATTACTTATACAATGATTCTTATCATTGCAGGATAAAGTAATGGAGAGTTAAAAACAAGATCTTTTTTTCTTTCGTCTTTTCTCTTAGGAGAAAATTGAAGCAATTAATTTCTGATAAGTATTATCAGATTTGTAAAAGTAAAGCAATGTTCACTTCAGGTTACTTTTTTATTGCATTCAGTGTGGTGAATGAATGTACTCAACCTGGAATCTGGTTATCAGCACTATTAGGGTCAGCAACAAGCGTTGTAGAAGTATTAGAATCCAGCATTAAAGTAAGGGTTTCTTCTTCTTGATCAGAAAGTGGTGCTACTAGCGTCTCATGTATATTAGCTTCCTTTAATTTCAGCTGACTCGGCAACTCCGTAAGTACTGGCCCGTACTGCGAAGTGGAACCCACCAGCAAGTCAGTCGATGGATTCAAACCGCCCAACATCTTTCCTCATAGCAACGCGTAATTAAAATAAGAAAACGAACATACGTAACATAAAAAGATCGTGCCCGGTGAAGAAGAAAAAAAGAAGAAAAAAAGACCAAAAAAAAAAAA
This sequence comes from Polistes dominula, assembly GCF_001465965.1. Next base: position 484,436 of record NW_015149055.1, on the reverse strand, counting down.
ACAGAAACAGAAAAGAAGAAGAAGAAGAAGAAGAAAAAAAAAAAACTAAAGTAAAAAGAAAGATTTTCATTGTAACAATTGTTCTTACCTGACCACTACCTCCAGTAATTCCACTCCTTGGTGATTTGTTACGTTGGAAGAATCGAAGCCATGCCCAAACAACATTCAATAATATTCCGACAAATATCATTCCTGCTCCTAATGCTACAGATCCCTTAGAAGCTCCTTCAATATTCTCCTCCACTTGAATAGTTGTACTAGTCGAAGATGATTCCTGCTTTACCTATGATCAATGTTCAAACAATTTTTCATATATATTTGTTCACCGATAAATAAGGCGTTTTTTTTTTTTTTTTTTTAATGCTGCGAAGGATACTGATCAATAAATCCTGCTATCATTCGTGTTATCTCCATACTCACCACTGGTATTACCTTATCAGTGGGAGCAATCCTTTATCACGAAGCAGCGAGGAAGGTACTCTGAGGTATGAGAATGTCATTTAAAAGACGGATGAACACGACAGAGAGAGAGAAAGAGAGAATGAAAGGAAGTGAATGATAATAATAATAATAATAAGAAGAAGAAGAAGAAGAAAAGAATAAATCTATTTGAAATAAATGTCGAAAATAATGAATTACCTCTGTCGTTCGTTGATTAATGTTGTCGGTTGAGACCAGACTCACAAGCATTGTAGTGAGTCCAACGACGAAGAAGGACAATCCAACAGACAATAATGTCCATTCTAGCCATTTTCTTGAATTAATCTTATGCCTCGATGCAATTCTCCAAAAACCACTTCTTATTCCACCAGCACTACCACCGGTACCATCACCTCCACTATCATACGTGTATCCTACCGTCGTAGGTTGATAAACAGCACCACTGTCTGGCATTTCTCCTTCTTTTTCTTCTTCTCCTTCTTCTTCTCCTTCGTCTTCTTCTTTTCAAAAATGCACGATGATCACTTGTTACAGGTTTTTTTTGACGTAACCAAGCCTGACCATTTAAAAGTATCACTTGGACAAGCGATATAAAATAATACAATGACTACAATCGTAAATTGTCGAAGAACAATTTTTGATAGAATGGAAATTGATATAAAAATGATTGTGCATCTATGCGATTGCAGCACCATCGTGTATCTTAATCGATCAACTATTACTACCTCCTATTTTTTAATATATCTATTTAATTTCCATATTTTCCATTGATTTCTGTAATATTGAACATTTTTGTCGAGTTATAAAGACAATTATTTTATTAATAATATAATTATAATATTAATGATATTTGTTCAATGATGTATGTATGACAGTAATTCATAATTACTGAATTTTAATAGAATTAATGTTATTACACATCTATCGAGTGATAAGTCAATGAAGTTGTTGATATACTTACATCGTACATTGATTGAAATTAAAGAACAATATTTGTATTATAAATGTTAGAAAAATGAATGTTGTATACTGTATAGTAATCTGAATGTAAATTCGTTGAAATAACAATCCTTAGGATGACAAAATACCGTAACCCTTGAAAAGTCTTATAATTGTATTCAATTGTTGTATTCGTCAATTATTTAAAAAAACATTTTTCTTTGTCCATTTGTATTCTTTGCTTTTTTTAATACTAATAATATTTGTTATTATTTATCATTTTGGCGATGTATTATTGATTAAATGTTATCATATGTAATAATATTTATTTATAAATGCAATATTGAACAGTATCCTGTTGAATATTACATTAATTCAAGTGAAAACATTATGGAAAAGCTGATTAATTATCTCACCCCACTACTTACATATACTGTAACCTTTACCCTGTAGAAACGAAGTAACTTCTATTCATTCATTTATTTGCGCGATAAATGTTCAAGAATTTAGTTAGCTAGATAGTTGTTAAAAGGAAGGATGGCACCAGCACTTAGTAAACATACATTGAAGTATGCATTAGCTGGATCTTTTGCAATTAGTAGTTTCATATGGTTCGTCAAAAAAAAAGGAAAGAAACATGTCAAAAATAAGTAAGTAATTGTGTAATAAGATAATTGTGTCTATCATGTTTAATAATACTTTTTGTTATTTTCTTCATTGACAGAAATATTAATTGGTCTAACAACAATATACAATATATCATTAAAGAGGTAATTGTTTGAAAATGGTTAAAGATAAAAATGAAATAGCAGTAGAAATGAATTAAATATTATTTCATTCTATTAGGACAAACGTAAAGGTTCGAAGGCTCAAGTCAATGCAGTATTTTTCCGAAAATTGTTTAAACTATTGTCCATTGCCATTCCCGGAGTGATATCATCGGAATTTTTCTACATGTTGCTTATCGCTGCTTCTTTAACTGCAAGATCAATTTGCGATCTTTGGTTTATACATACAGTTACTCTTATCGAAACGTATGAATCAGCAATTTTTTAATTTATTCTTCAATTCTATCAATTCTATCAATTTTAATTTGTTTCATAATGTTGTTGTTGTTGTTGTTTTTCTTTTTTTGTTTCTAGATCAATCATCTCCATGAATGTTCCTTTATTCAAGCAACTTTTGTTGAAATTTTTCTTTGTATTACCTAGCGTGAGTATTTCAAAATATCGCTTAAATTTTGACCAATGATTTAATATATGTATGTAGATTTTAGTTCTAACTGCTTTATATGCTTCTACTGCTTTGTAATTTAACTGTTAAATTATTCATTGTATATTTAAATGTCATTTTATTTGTTTAGTTAGCAGTTGTGAACAATATTTTAAAATACAGTATAGGTGAAGTTAAGTTGAAATTACGCACAAATCTAACGCACCATTTAATGAATCATTATCTCAAGTAAGTTTTACTTCTATTTTCGGTTAATCATATCATTAATAATTAATAATTAATAATTAATAATATATATTTTGATTTGTTTTCACAGGGGCTTTACATATTATAAGATGAATAATTTAGACTCTCGAATTGCAAATCCGGATCAACTATTAACAACCGATGTAGATAAATTTTGTGAAAGTTTTACAGACTTGTACGGAAATATAATGAAGCCAATGTTTGACATTATTTTATATTCTTTCAGGATGTCCACTACTTTAGGCGGGCAAGTATGTAAATATATTATAATACTTATTTCATATATTTCCATTATTTCTGCTCTAAGTGAATACATTTACTTTTGTATTGTATTTTCATATTATTCTATACTGCATATATTAATGATAATTTAGTATAAGGAAAAATGAGCAAGTTTTTTCTTTATATTCATCAATATCATACACTTAAAGAAACCGTTTCTTTTTTGTTCTTTTCAGTTATTTGATATTGTTTCTTTTTTCTGTTTTTCCCTTTTCCCTTTTTTCTGTTTCCTTTGTAGACACCATTATTGGTACTTACATATCTCATTTTCGCTGGGTCTTGTACTACCTACTTGAGAAGACCAATAACACAAATGACTGTGAAAGAACAACAATTGGAAGGTGAATATCGACATATCAATTCACGTTTAATCACCAATTCGGAAGAAATAGCATTTTATCAAGGAAACAATAGAGAAAAATTAATTCTTTTAACTAGTTTTCATAAATTGGTAAGTGAACAAACTTTTGCTAGAGATAACTTTTTATATCAACTCATGTATATTTCATATATTTTCTATATTTTCTATATTTTCTATATTATGTTTCAGATTTCACATGTTCGCAAATTTTTGGAATACAGATGTTTCATAGGCATATTTGACAATTTTATTGGAAAATGTAAATTAATAACTAAGTAAAAAACGTACATATATTTATTATTTATTATTATTAGATAGTTGTTAAAAATGTATGGTATTTCTTTTTTTTCAGATATAGCAATATTGTTCGGTTTTGTTGCCGTTGCTATACCATTCTTTAAAAAGGATCACCCAATTCTTTCAGGCTCTTCTGAACATCGATTTAAATATTATTATACATATGGAAGAATGTTGGTTAAATTTGCAGAAGCATTGGGTGTACTCATATTATCAAGCAGAGAGATAACAAGATTAGCTGGTTTTACAGCAAGAGTTACAGAAATAAAAGATGTATTGAATGACTTGAACTCTGGAAAATATGTTAGAACAATGATCGCCGACTCGAACATTGATTCACACATTTATCCAGGTGCTGGAAAGATCATTGCAAAAGATAACGTTATACAATTCGACCGTGTTCCTCTTATAACACCAAATGGAGATATTCTTATCAAAGAATTGTCATTTGAAGTTAAATCTGGCATGAATGTGTTAGTCTGTGGTCCAAACGGTTGTGGAAAGAGTTCTTTATTCCGAATTCTTGGAGAGGTCAATTTATTCATTACTTATGTTTATTTTTATTTATTTGCTAATGCTTATATTATGTTAACAATTCTATTTCATTATTTTCATTAGTTATGGCCTGTTTGGGATGGTGTCGTTACAAAACCACCACGTGGAAAATTATTCTATATACCACAGCGTCCTTACATGACGCTAGGTACTCTAAGAGATCAAATTATTTATCCTCACACTAAAGAAGAAATGGCCAGAAGAGGACACACTAACGACGAAGATTTGTTAAATTATTTACGTATAGTGCAATTAGAATATCTTTTGGAAAGAGAAAATCAAGGAAGTCCTGACAATCAAAAATGGGATGCCGTAGCCGATTGGATGGATGTTTTGTCGGGAGGAGAAAAACAACGTATTGCGGTAAGATTAAGATTTAACATATTAAGCGCCAAGCTTATTTTGTCGGAAAATGATTGTTCACAAAATATAGAATACTTTGTTGAAATATTTGATTTGATTTGATTTGATTTGATTTGATTTTATTTAGATGGCCCGATTATTTTACCACAAACCACAATTTGCAATACTTGATGAGTGCACGAGTGCCGTTAGCATTGATGTTGAGGACTCTATGTATTCTTATTGTAAAGACGCAAATATTACTTTATTTACTGTTTCTCATAGAAAATCTCTTTGGAAACATCACGAGGTAACACAAACAATTGTTTATGCATTAAACAAAATTAATTGTTAATAATAATTATCGATTTGATTACAGTACCTTTTACAAATGGATGGTAGGGGAGGATATGAATTTAAAAAGATCGATCTAGATTCAGAAGAGTTTGGATCATAAATATATTTCTATTTTATCCTTAAACAATTTAACTTGGTGAAATATACTTACACTTAATAGCAACCATAAGCATGGGGTGGTAATGAAAACAAATGAAATAATGAGCAAACGAATACATAGTTTCTTATTAAAATACTACATTTTCGTAGATTTCTTTTAGTTTCTTCAAATCTAAGAAGAAATAATGAATAGCCATAAATATTATTTCTATGTGAATAAGATGTATAATCAAAACTATTTCAAAAAATAGCTTTCATATATTTTTCTATTCGAATTTTCTATTTTGAAATGTTCATTTATAAGTATGTACATATAATACGAACTCACTCTTTCTCTCTCTCTCTCTCTCTCTCTCTCTCTTGTTCTTCCAGTGTTTTATCAAACATTTATATATAAATACATTATTGTATATATATAGCTGAAGCTTGTATCATAATAATACATCGTTAGAAAATGATGTATATATTTGCTTTGAAATGAAGTAAATCTTATCAAATTATATTTTATTATTACAATTATTATTGTAACTAATAAATCGTGTTAACTAATGAATAATAAGAAAACCAAAGAGCTATGTATAAGTGTATATATAAATGTATATGCACAATTTTATCTCTCTACGAAATATTTGATGCGATTGAATAGTTATCATTATTTCATGTGTATATGGCTTTGTTATTAATATTTAATATATTATTATACTTTATAAGAAGGAAGGAAAGATATAAAAGGGAGAAGGAAAAATATGGAAAATAATAAAGGCATTCAAATACAAACAACAAAACTATGTACTAAGATTGTAACAATTAAGGTGAAAGGGTGGGTAATAATTTCTGAAAAAGAAATGTTTAGAAGAAATAAATAAAACAACATAAAAGAATAAAATAATAAATGTATTTGTTTATATTATAATTAGTATTACAATTCATGTATAATTATTCCGATAAAAAGAAATGGTGGTATCGATGATAACATAGAATAAAACAATAGAGCGCTGAAATTATTTAAATTTGGCGGTCAGGCATTCGAATCAGCGCCATTATTGCACAGTAGTTCGGAAAAGTTCGGTTACGTTCGGCTATTTAACAGGAGCTCTTCCAGGGTTTACTTGCTTGCTCGATGGTAGTTGCGTTTAGTTGTAGATACTTAGGGAAGGAGGACGAGTGTGTAGTGACAAGAATGAACACATGAGGTCGTCGAAAAGAGAGAGAAAAAGATAAGAACAAATAAAAGTGGGTGAGAGAAAGAAGAAAAGATAGATAGAAGGGGCGGAGAAGGAAGCAAAGGTAGTTTGCGAGCGTCTATCATCACGTATGTTCGTATTACCATTGTACATACCGGTAACAAAATAAAGACAAAAGATTAATAAGGTTAAAATATTGTTCAAATTGTGATATACTTTAGGAAATAAAAAAAAAAGAAAAAAGAGAATCTCTCTGTGAACGTTCGATTATTTATCGGCGATATCGATCGAGAAATTTATTATTTTTAAATGTATATTCGTTCCCATTAGTTTACCTTTTACAATCATTAGTAAAATAAGTTTACCGATTCGACCAAATTACCTTTGCCTTCAGAGCTTCCCTCAGTGCTCCCCTCAGTGCTCCCCTCAGTGGTGCGTCTCTCCATTGGATCAAGAAAAATAAAAGATTTCGACGAATTCTTGGGAAGAAGAAGAAGAAGAAGAAGAAGTAGGGAGTAGTAGTAGAAAGAAAAGAGAAAAGAAAGAAACAGAGGTGGAGGAGGAAGAGAAAAACGCTTTAGTGGGATCGATAGATCGAGCGTAGGGGCTACACACTGCTGTGACTCGCGATCGTGGGTGTGGGTGTTGGGTACGAGTGTGCTTTCCCCGTCGCGTGTGCCTGCTTTGGTGCGTGCGTGCGTGCGGTGCGTGCGTGCGTGCGTGCTTGTATCGTGCGTGACCGTGTTTGTAGTTCAAGAGAAGAGGAAGCGACGCGTGAACACGACCACGACAACGACAACGACAACGACGACGAGAACAAGAACGAAAAAGACGAGGACGGCGACGGCAACAACAGCAACGGCAACAGCAACGGCAACAACAACGACGACTACCACTATTACTCCTACTCCAATTATTCAAGGTGGAACAAAGCGAGCAGTATCAGCTTCGAAAGGAAGAAAAAGGAAGAAAATTGTTAAAGATCTCTTCCGAAGAAGGATCTTACGTAGTTGTTGGTGCACGATTCGACAGTATGGAAGGTAGTTCCCAGCCATCAACATCGTCATCGGATATAATTATGGGAAAGGAGAAGGAGGAAGAATCTAAGATACGTAGTAGAACAACTGTTGTCGAAGAGTCCGCTGCTGTTGCTGCCGCCGCCTTGGTGACCTCCTCTCCTGCTGTCTCGTCCTCCTTCTCCCCCTCTTTAACTTCTTCCTCTTCTTCCGTCTCGTCTTCCTCACCATCCTCGCCATCCTCCACTTCTTCCTCCTCTACTTCTTCTTCATCCTCCTCTTGTCCCCCTTCTTCTTCCGCTTCTTCCTCCCCATTTGTCTTTTCCTCCGCCTCCTCAATATCTTCTTGGTTAAATTCACCTGACCCTACCTTACCCAACGAACCGGACTATCATCATCGTCCTCCTGCTGCTGCTACTGCTGTTGCTGCTTCTGCTGCTTCTGCTGCTGCTGCTGCTGCTGGTCGACCCTCAAGTCTAAGGTCTAATTCTTCTTCACCGATCCCAACCACATCCCCGTCCCCGCCAGGGTGTGGCTGCGTCGTGGCTGGAGCCGTCGAACCCGACGAGATTACCATCAGCATCACCCCAACTACTGGTGGACAATTCGATCTTACAGTAGATCGGTCCGAAACCATTGAAAATCTTAAGAAGAATATTTCTAAAAGACTCAAGGTCGCTAAAGAACGCATCTGTTTATTGCACCTCGAGAGGTGAGTAATACTCATGGATGATACATGTTATAATCAAATGATTCATTATTTCTCAGAAAGTTTCAATTTCTTTCATATTTGATCAAAACTGAAAGATTAAATCAACACAACGAAGTTAGTTTACGCAATAGACTTCATGTAGTTCGAAATAGTTAGTTTGAATTTTCCCGCGTAAAAATTCACCTCGATATTCGAAAATATCGATAATATCGAAAATATCGAACGCGATTTCGCGATATTTTATTTTCCTTTATTCATTTTATTCTTATTTTCTTAACAAAGGTGTTTAGTTAAAAATAAAGAAAAATAAAAGAAGTTGTAGGCTCTATCGAATGTATTGTTATATACAGAATTATATATAAATTCAAAATACAAAATGATTTTCAATGAAAAAGAATTAAAAAATGAATGAAGAAAGGTATACAAATCCTTGGGTAGATAGAAGATCGTTCGAAACCGTAAAAGAGAGGGAGGGACGCTTTACGAAAGGAGGAAAGAAAGAGAAACCGTTGTTGACCCGTACGAGAGAATGCTCGAGCTCGCGGAATAGTCGTCACCGGTGTGTGTATGTGCTGCGCTTTCGGACGTGGTGCGGTGGTGCGGTGGTGCGGTGGTGCGGTGGTGCGGCCACGATCGAGTAGGAGAAATCTCTTTCTCAAAAGAGGAAGGAGTGTGAGAGAAATGGGAAGGGCAAAAGGGGGAATGAAAGAAAAGGAGGAAAGAAGATAGATGTATGAGGGAGTGCGTGTGCACAACACACGTTTCGTAGGCGTCGTCGCCGTCGTCGTCGCCGTCGTCGTCGTCGTGGGGGCCGTCGCTCTCCATGGATCCTCCTTCAGCGTAGCGCGCGTGTATGCACAAGATACAAAGTACTACTACTACTACTACTGCACGTTATAAAGAAAGGGATGGATAGATGATAAAGGGAAGGTGTAGGGAAGGGAAGGGAAGGGAAAGAGTTAGATAAAGAGTTAGGTAAAGATAAGAAATAACTACTAGAAATAGAAAAAGAGGGAGAGAGAGAATCGTGGTGCAGTAGGTAGAATACCTCGATAAATTGCGTTCTCTAGAGCGAAACGATGACAGCCATCTACGACGTACGTTCTCGCGCTCGCGCGCACGCACACACACACACAACATAGCGGGGTCCATTGGTGCGCGGGGAAAGAGGAAGGAAACGAGCATTGAGAGAGAGAAAGACAGCAAGCTCAGTCGCGAGGGCGACCGAGTGGAAGAATTCACGAGAGGGTAGGAGTAAGAGGAATAAAAAAAGCAAGCGGCCGGTCAGAGAACGTAGGACAGAGAGCGGTTATTCCCGTACACGGATCCATCGACGATGATGCTGTTTTTTTTTTTTATTCTTTCTCTCTCTCTCTCTCTTCTCGCGTTTCTCTTTTCCCTAGAATTACACGTTTTCTTCTTCTTCTTCTTCTTCTTCTTCTTCTTCTTCTTCTGATATAATAATGTTAGCAGTCGNAATAAAAAAAGCAAGCGGCCGGTCAGAGAACGTAGGACAGAGAGCGGTTATTCCCGTACACGGATCCATCGACGATGATGCTGTTTTTTTTTGAAGGTTCTCTTTTATTCCTCGCGTTTCTCTTTTCCCTAGAATTACACGTTTTCTTCTTCTTCTTCTTCTTCTTCTTCTTCTTCTTCTTCTGATATAATAATGTTAGCAGTCGAGAATCATTAATTCTTCAATTACAAATAGATTAGAATGAAATGTTGTTTATTAACAGTTATAGGTAGGAAATAATAATAAAATATGCATCGTGTTGTTTTTAGATTTATTATTAGTTATTAAAAAACCATAGGAATGTTGAGAAGCCTGAAAAATTTTGGAATAACAGGTTGCATTCTATTGTCTTCTGTATTTGTTTTTCTACACGTCGAGCCAATTATTTGTTGTGGTTAAAAGAAAACATCAATCAGATAAAGCGTTTGTTAAAATCAATTAAATTCCTTATAAAATAGTATTGAAATTATGTGAAAAATGAAATTTGGCGCGTAACAATACCCAGAGGGGGATGATGGTGAATTGAAAATAAACGGAGCAACACATCGTACGTGATTTTTTTTCCGTGCATGTATTGGTCGCGCGCGTTCAGGGTCGCACGAGTTGGATTTCTCTCTCTCTCTCTCTCTCTTTCTTTCTTTCTTTCTTTCTTTCTTTTTCTACCTATCCTTTTCTTTCTCTTGTTGAGACGCGACTGCGTGTACGTATACGCGCGTGTGTCTTCCTCCAACTCCCTCCAAGTCCCCGTTCCAGCCCTTGGTTGTTGTTCCCCGTGTGCACGGCGACCTCGTGTGCGCATGCGCCTTATGGAGAAATGAGCTTGGACCAACGGGTCTGTCTCCTCTCTTCTCTTGGCCTTTCCCGTCTCTTTCGGTTACTTTTTGTCGTCCTTTTCTTCTTCCTTTTCTTCTTCCTTTTCTTCTTCGTATTCCTACTATTCTTCAAAGTGTTACAAAGAAATGAACAAATCTTTTTTGCCTTATCTATCGCTTCCAATTCCATGAAATTGTTTATTTACAAATAAGATATTTGATAAGATTTTTTTCAAAGAGAGAGAGAGAGAGAGAGAGAGAGAGAGAGAGATCACTTTTATATGAATACACACAGTACAGATTAATATTATGAATCATATAATGAACATTGCATATTAAATTGTTTTCAAAATAAAACAGGAAGGAAGACAGATAGATCTTATAGATGTGCAAAAGGTCTAGCCCAAGGTTTAGAGTTAATTTATATAGAAGTAATGAGTGGTTTTAAATCAATGATCATCGATTGTCTATTTGCGATATTATTGTTATTTTCCATTGATGTATTGGAACCTGTTATAAGTCGATATCGTATCGTTTTGTGTATAGGTAAATACCATTCGTACTTTGAACTACCAATACGTTTCTTGCTTTCCATACCTTGTTTTTTCAACATTTCTTTTATCATTGGGAACTTTGAAAGCATGAATATTTTTAATATTCTTTTATATCAATATTATCTTATGTTGTGTTGATTTAATACAAACTTTCTTCCTAGTTTAATATCTATTTAATTAGAAGGAAAAAGTTGATTTGTTTATTTATTTGGTTAAATTGTTGCTATAGATTACTGCGCGATGGAACTCTCGAGGAAAATCGTTTACAAGATGGAAGTAGGCTCACATTATTGCCGAGCGTGGAAACAGGACTATTGGTAAGTTTTCTTCGATACGTTGTGTTATATCGAGATTTACGAGAATTAATGAACCTTCATTTATAATTTATGTGCATGCAATATTAGAAATAACATAGGATCATTTGAATTCAAAGAAACGACGACGACGACGACGACGACGATGTTGATGATGATGATGATGATGTAAAATATTGAATTATTACTTTTTTCTTAGTTAATCGTTACTCATTTATTATGCAAAATGTCCTTCGAAGAGTATCCATGTTATTTCTATTATTTGATAATGATGAAAAAGAAAAATGACAAGATTGGATAAATTATTTGGGATAAAAAATGAGTGAGTAGTAGTTTCTTCAAACGTATATGTACAAATGAAGTTATATCGAATAAACGATAGCCGTCAACGTGAAAGAAGTCCGTTAGGTGTGCCGAGGGATGACTCTAGCCGAGTCCATTGAGGGTCTCTCTGAGCTTCGATGCGACGAGGTTTCCTTCCTTCTGCAGGTCTTCTTGTTTCTATCATCTGCCGTTCTGCTGTTGTTTCGTTTCGATCATCGATTAATTTGATCATCTCATCTTTGCCCTTTTTCTATTTCCAATTTGTTTCAAATTTATTTCGAATTTATTTCGAATTTGTGTCTATGATACAAATATTGATAAGAGAAAAGATAATTATAATTATACAAATGATATATATGTATTTTGTAGGCACAACGACCAGAGCAAAGCGTAATGCAAGCATTGGAGAGTTTGAACGACTCGCAGGTGAACGACTTCTTGTCTGGAAAGGCACCTCTAAATCTGACGATGCGGTTGGGCGATCACATGATGCTGATTCAACTGCAGTTATCGACGGTGAGAGTGCCTTTACCAGGTAGCAATCAAACGAACGGCAGTGGTCCCACTAGCTTGACCGTCGGTGGTGGCGGCAACGGAGGAGGAGGAGGAGGAGGAGGCGGAGGAGGCGGTTGCGGGGGAGGAGGAAACAACGTCGTCGGTGGAAATGGGCCGAATCTTTCGACGAATCAAGTACCGCCCCCCTCGCTTCAAAGTAGGCGTTCAACGTTGTTGGCTGCACGTCCTACTATTGCGAGCAGCACATCCTCGTCGAAACTTCAACGAGGAAGCACAGCAGCAGCACCCCGTACGTCCACCCTCGTAAGCCGTTTGGCATCGGCTTTACATGCTGCGGCGACCTGCAGCACGAGTTTATCAACAGCGACCAAAACGACAAGTTCAGTTTGTTCCAGTCGCGCTACCACTGCGTTTTCGGCAACCAACTGTTCGAGTATGTGCCAGTCTCGACTCCTCTACCATCATCATCGTTACCACAGTCATCATCACCATCATCATCACCATCATCATCACCATCATCACCACCATCACCGCCATCATTCGAGGTATAAGCCAACTTGTACCTCGTCCTGTACATCTCTCCCTCCCTGTTCATCTTTAACATCATCTCCTTCTCCTTCTCCTTCTCCTTCTCCTTCTCCTTCTTTACCTGTATCCTCCGACGTCATCTCTTCTTCTCCTTCAACCACCTGCTCCTCTACAACTACTGCCGCCGCCGCCGCCGCCGCAGCAGCC
>NW_015149055.1:351736-471577 GCF_001465965.1 Polistes dominula | reverse complement strand
CCTTTTCTGCTGCCAATTCTGCTGCCAACGCTGCCGCTGCTGCTGCTGCTGCTGCTGCTGCTGCTGCCGCCGCCGCTGTTGCTGTTGCTACCACTACTACTACTACTACCTCATCCTCGAGCATTTCTATCGACCATTTGCAACAATCTACCTCCATCAATTACACATGCTCCGAGTCCTCTTCTTCGTCATCGTACGATGTAACGACGCCAGCAAGCAAAAAGCTTTGTACCGCTCATCACGTCCATCAGTCGTCCCTTGAAACGTCGTTGAGGAGAAACGGAGAGGATGCCATCGGTGGTGACATTAGCTCGTCGCAGACTTCACCTCTAGCCTCATCTCTCATCGACAAAGGTGCAAAGCTCGCCCTAGACACCCGAGCATTAGCCGAAGCATCTCGTAATTTGACGCAGAAATTGAAGCAGCTCTCCTCTGAGGTATTCACCTCGCGGGTCGACCTCGCAGAGGTATACATTATTACCGATGCCAGTTCTCCCTGTCTACATTTATATATTTATATTTAAAATGGTATTATACAAACATTCCTCCAATTTCAATGTCAATTTCAATTTATCATTGAATTGTAGCCAACTTTATAGAGAGCTTTGTCAAACTTTTTATGAAATGTTACTTTTAAAAAAGCATGCTTTTTAATATAGTATAATACTATTAATATATTTGATTATATTTTGAAATCTAGTAATTATCTTGATAAAGAAAGAAAGAAAGAAAGAAAAAAAACAATGAGATTAATAGTTTATTTAATATATATGTTATATACAGGAAAATGCGAGACACAGGCAAGGAGCCATGATAGAAAGTATGCATCATCATGGGAAAGGTGTATATTCTGGAACTTTTAGTGGAACTATTAATCCAGCTCTTCAAGATCGACATGGTCGTCCCAAACGAGATATTAGTACTATTATTCATATCTTAAATGATTTATTATGTGCTACACCTGCGGCTACAGCAGGACACTATAGGCATCATCATAGGCATTCGAATAGTCGTCAACAATGTTCTTCTGGATCTAATGGCGTAGCAAATTCAGGAAATGCAACTTCTTCTCCTGGCGTTGGCTGCCATGATTCAAAAGGATCAGGACATTCGTTGGGTATGTATCGTTTATGAAAAATAGTTTTTATTTGATACATAAAAATGTATATTTTATATTTTTTGTATTTTTGTAGAAGAATTGTCGAGAGAAAACGAAGCTACTAAATGGAAAATGCGACGTTTGCGTTTTATTATGGAACAACGTCGTAGCAAAAGGAAAGCCAGAAAAGAAGCACGTACAGCAACTCATGCTGCACAATGGTCTGCTATGACACCCGATTCTATTTCAAATCATGATACAAGTGCTACGACAGCATCTTCTACTTCCAACAACTCGAACACAGCTGAATCGCAAAACGAACCGGAATTACAGCCATGTAGTCCCGAACCAGTCGTTGCTTGAATTTATTATTATTTTTAATTATTATTATTATTATTATTATTATTATTATTATGATGATGATGATTCACACGCTCATCCTATAATATTAGTACTTTTGTTTTACATTAGATAGATTAATAAGAGACAACAAGCTTCATTGGGTATATCACATTGATTTATAATTGTAGGTGTTATTAATTAATAATACTTGATTAATTTTTCAATCGGTGCGTAATGTACATATATACCTATTAAGTTTTCTTGGCGATTCTAAAAATTGTTATTATGTAAAATATGATTTTCATAATTAACGAAACGACAAATTGAAAGAAAATTGTTACGTCGTAGACTCGTGAATCAAGATGATTATCTATTTTTTACTTTTATATATCTAGATTTGCATTTTGCTGTTGTCACGCGAAAATTATTCGATTCTTTTTCTTTTTTTCTTTTCCGTTTCTCATTTTTCTGTTTGTTTGGATAATATAATACATGTTTATTATGGTTGTTATTACAATTAAATTAATGAAACGGGCGATTAAAATTGAGTAAACTCTGGACTCGACTATAGTTGACAATAATTGTATTTTGCTGGATAAGTCAATGTGAAGTCACTATAAAACTCGATCATGTCAATAATAACGGTAGAACGATTGTTGTAAAAATGAAGAAAAAAATGATGTTTATTAAAGAATTTTATTGGAAAATAGGATGGCACTTCAGCTAGAATGTTTTTACATCTATAGAAATACTAAATACTTCATAGATTAAAAGAGCAAAGAAAAGAAAGAAAAATACAAATAAACAATATTACGTGTAGCAATTAATTCGGTGGTCTTGATATTTAATTCATTGCATCAAAATGTTTTCATTTGAAAAAAATATGTTAAAGAATAAAACTAAATTTGTTTAAAAGGCACCGAATTAATTGCTACACCCAATATACTATATTCACATGATTTTGATCATGACTATCAGATTTTTTGTTTCACATGATATTTATTTGATTATACTTTTACTATTGGCATACAGAGAAATTTGATATAGTAGGGAAATCAAATTTCCAATTTTAAATATAAACGATAATTATAGAAGTTGTGAGAAAAGAAATATTTCAAAAGCAATACAATATTTCAATGAAAAAAAAAAAGAAAAGAAAAAAAAAAACAAATTGAATAGCAGATTTGTATCAGAAGAAAATCTAAACAAATTGTTTTTTCTACATCTAATCGCAATAATTTCTACATAGGATGTAAGGGTTCTTTTACAAATATGTTTTACCAAGAACATTCGTAATATTAATTGTTGCAATGTAATGCAAAAAAAAAAAAAGAGTGAGAAAGAAGAAAGAAAGGAGAAAAGTCGAGCCAGTCCATTCGAGTACTCAAAATGGCGTTAAAGGGTAACACTGTTCTCTAGTGTTGAAAAAAATAAGTATTTTTCCGAGCGCTAGAGTGATATTACCCCTTAATTAATTGTGCATAGTGTAGGGTGATTAGATGGAGCAATTTCTCTACTATAACAGAGTCAACTGAAGACGCGTTAATTACTCTTTCTAAGGATCATCAACACTTTGTATTATTCAGCATAGATTGAATTAATACGTGGTCCTATAGTTATAATAATAAGATGATCCTAAATGCATGGCCCTAATGCTACTTTGTTTCATTTGTTTACGTTTGTTAGGTACTAAATAGTATATCATCTAATACTAGTATATTGTGTTAGATTACTGAGAGAGAAAAAAAAATGGAAAAAAAAAAATTAAAAAGTTATATTATAATTATTACTATTATATTATCATTACTACATTACATTACTACTATTACTATTACTACTATTATTACTACTATTACTACTACTATTACTACACACTACTACTACTATTATTATTATTACCATTACTACTACTACTACTACTACTACTACACAGTTTTACATAAACTGGTTCAATACTGTATCATAAAATTATTCAACTTTATCGAGTACCAAAATAAACGAAATTGCTTGATAAGTTAAAATAATCTTTTAACTATATCATGCCTAATTAATTCGATCTTATTTAATACTTATGATTTTTTTTTCATTAGTTCAATTGTGTAAATAATTTTCTTTTTTTTCTAGTTAGTATTAACAAAATAAATGTTAGTACGAAAAAGACATTTGCGTAAGTGCAGTATCGGTAATGTAGAAATTTACATATTGATTTTTTTTTTTGCAGAGAGTAGATATTATTTATTTTACTAATTAATTCATTTCGAATAAAAAGTTCATGCTAATGAATATACGATTTTTTCTTATATTTCTATTTTTTTTTTTTTTTTTTAAATAGTCAAATTTAAATCGCGTAACATTGTATTAACAATGTTACATCTCCTAGCGAATATCATAAAAACTAAATGATTTATTATCAAATAACTAATGTATTTTTATAAAGAAATAACGAAAAAGTAATAGACTAAATAATATATAGCAAATAATGCGATTCTCAATGCTACTAAATGAACTTGGGAGTAGTATATATATTATTTATTAGAATTTAGATAGAATAATTGAAAAATAACACTATATTCTGATGTCTAATACCTTAGAACGCAAAATGTTTTTATCAGAATCTTCACGTTGACGTCGTCATAGGAAATATGTAATTCATTTATCATGAAATATTTTGAGATGATTGAAGAAATAGATGAAATATCAACTTTTGATATGCTATGGCAGAATTTATGAGCATGTATTTAGTTTCCTTTCAAAAATTAAAGTTTCCTTTTCAAATCTTTCATCATCATATTGAAATAACAGCATATAATTATAATAGTAATAATAATAGTAATAATAGTAATAATAGTAATAATAGTAGTATTTATGAAATATAACAGTTTAAAATGATAAAATTAGACACATTAACGATAAATTTTACTGATACATATTAAAAAAAGGACACTATAATTTGTTGTTTGTGTTATAGAAAAAAATTAGTATCTTAATTTTAATTTCAGCCTTTATAAGTACGTATATAGTATATAGTACGTTATATACTGTTTTTTGTTCTTAACCCTTTTTATTTTATTTTCTTTTATTTTCTTTGAATTTAGCTAAAACATGAAAAATTCCATAGGAGAAAATTTCAGAAGACAATATTTTACATTTATTCAACTTCTAAGTTTTAAAGAGAATTCTTAAGTAGTATATATTATATGATTGTAGACATGATTATGCGTATGCGTATAAATATTCATTTTTAAGTAAGATAGGTTAAACTGAATTGTAAGTAAAATGTTCATATGTACTTTGCAATAACTTTTTTCCGAAAAGTGATTATTCCACTGTCTTCCAATTTTTCCACATTAAAATCAATCTTGATTATTTGGATCTTACGTTGCTGACTCTAAATAGATTATTTAATTATGTTGCGGTGGATCAGGATCATTAGGGTTCCCTCCCATCTGCCTCCTTATGGTCTCCATCAGTTCCAGATTCTCGCTCTGCATTTCCTGCGCTAATTGGAGACCCCTAAAAAGTTGCAAAGTAATTAGATTTATTTAAGAGATTTTTTTTTCTAACTACAAGAATTAGAATTGTTTAACTAACGCTTCAATCAATGCTTCCATGCGTCGTTCTCTATGTTCAACATTTGTTCTTGAAAACAAATTACTTATTATATTTTGCATAGCTGGATCTGATAATATTTGCTGTACCACACTTGTCAGAGCAGGATTATTATACATAGCGCTTAAATCTGGCAATGATCCTGGTGCTCCACCCAATCCACCCATATTACAAACACATTGTCGAGCTAATTTCTCTTCAGCTAATTGTAAATTATTTCGATGACTCTCATTATCAGGCTCCATTTCCAAAGCCTTTTGATAGCTTTCTTTGGCTTCCTTGTGCCTCTCCAAACTTGAATATGCCAAACCTAATCGTCCATATGCTTTACTATACATAGGGTCGATAGATAATGCTGTATGGCAATCTTTAATAGCTTGATGATGATTTCCAAGTTTGCTGTGGACTGCAGCTCGGTTACAGTAATAAACCGCATTATGCGCATTCAATTCAATTGCCCTAAAAATCACATATCAATTTAATTAGTTATTACATGCAACATAGTATAAATAATCAATTATAATACAAAACATACTTGGTATAATTGTTAATAGCTTCTTCGAGTTTCTCTGCTTTGACCAAAGCATTACCCTCATTTTTATATCTTTCTGCTTCAGCTTTAGCCTCTGGTGAAGCTTCCGGTCCAAGATCTGGCTTAGCATTTTCAACAGCAGCTTTGTAAACTTCGTACAAGTTAAATTTAGCAGGTGTATCGCTTGCTTGTACGCTATAGGCTGTTTCTAAACATTGAATTGCTACTTCAAGACTTTCACGGGAATCTGCTGTAATATTTCCATCCTCCAGTTGATGGGTCAGAAACTGAACTATTGCAGCAACTAATCCTTTGACAGCCATTGCGTGTCAAAGAAATGTGTTGATCTAAAAAAAGAAAAAAGAAGCATTACAAATTTCAAGATTATTACATATATACACACACATATATATATATAACAATTATTGTGAATATAGTATAGTTAATCAAAGTCTATCTTTTTTTTATGCGATTTCATTGTCGCGCAACACCGATTACAAAAAATAATGAAGGAATTTTAATTAAATAAAAATCTGCATATAGTTATATATATATATATATATGTATGTGTGTGTGTGTGTGTGTGTGTGTGTGTGTGTGTTATTATAATTAAGTCAATTATAAGGAATATCTTGTAACTTTAGTGAAACCTTTTCTTTTTACTAAATAACACTCTCAGATGAAAATAATACAGTATGTTTCTTGTCAAGATAATCACATTATGTAGAGGATTCTAATTAGTAAGAAAAAAATTAATATAGAAAATATGAAGAAATAGAAAGAAAAAAAATATATGGAGGGGGTAGTAGCGGTGGTAAAGGATAGAGAGAGATGAAAAGAGAGACACGTATACACCGATCTATAACTTGGAACTATTATTTGAGACGCAGTAGTTAGTCTTTAAAAAGATATTTTAATCTTCTAGATAAATATTTCATTATTAACCCGAATAGATATAATCTAAGGTACTTTCGTTTAATGTTTAATTACAAATACAAATACAGTAGTACCTTTCAGTGTCAGTTTCTTAAAATTTCGTGATGTCTCTACTAGTTCTGCTGCTACTGCCTAACTTAACCTTTTTGTCATAAAGTACCAAAGAGTGGGGGGAACAGTTAATTATTTAGAATTATTGTCAATTTAATATTTGGTGAATGTATTTTCAACAAATTCTACAAACAATTGTATAATGAATTAACGAAAATCTCAGCTTTTTTTTACAAATTTCTTATTTGTCCGTTAGAAACTGGATTGAAATGTTATATTTCTATTGGTTTAATTTATTAACCAATCGGTACGAGCGATAAAGACCAATCAATGTTCAGAGATGAGGACCAATCAGTGCTCGTTGTAGGGACTAATTATTCCCTATATTTTCCCCACATCTTTTACCGTCAGCAGATTCACCATCTGCCCGATAAGTGGGAAGAGACGTATAGAAGCAAATAAAGATTACTTTTTCAATCTTTTATAGATTATTATTACATATGCATGTATATTTTTCATAAACAATCGATCTAGCTGATGAACTCATATATACGATATTCAATAAAAGAAAACCACTATGTATATGCATTCCACGCAAAGGCATCGTTGTGGCTGATGTAAGCTCATGTACAGGGGCGTTAACGTTTATATTTTTCTTTGGAACACATGCAGCTGATTCGATTGTTTATTCCTAGGAAGAACGATCGAAAGAAATACGATTTTGATCATTTTCTTGTATTCCTATTTTTTTTTTTTTTTTTTTAAATATTACTACCAATTAGTATTTTTATTTGATATCCATTATATATAATATTAGGAAAAATATGAAAAAAAAGAGAAGAAAAAGTTTGCATTTAAAGAATAATTAAAGAATTAAAATATTTTCTTTTCATATTACTTTTTTTTTGTGATAGAAAAATGCAGGTCATTCCAATGATAACCATAGTAATATCGTTAAATGTATAATTATACAACTTCGTCAAATATTCATAATGAGATATAAATTGTCAGCACATTTTGACAAATCATCGTGATAATCATGAAATATTAATCAATAAAAATACAGTAAAAAAGGAAAGTATGTCTATACGTAATAAATAGTACGTTCAAAATATTATTTTAAATAATTCTTCTTCATTTCTCTTTCATTTAATATGTTAACAATATGCATATTCTATGTTCACGTAATATACGAAACATAAATAATTTTTTGTTGTTTATCAAGTGACTCACAATTTGATGACTAATACTTACAAATTTATAATTTTGTACATTTTTTGAATTAACATTTCATGATATTATATTATATATACGTCTAATCGTCGTTATTATATCATGATTGTATATAATTGCATACCTCTACATAAAAAATGTATTTTTTAATATATGTGCATATAATAATATTTGAACTATTTAATTTTGTTCGATATGCTCGTTTACGTAAAATTTTAGGAAAAAGAAAAAAGACAAAAGAGAAAAAAAAAAAGATGGAAAGAAATTAGGAATACGATAAGGTGGCATAATAAATACTAGTGTTTGCTGACGAAGTAGTTTAATGAATATTCGAATAGTCAAGCTAACATATTATTTTTTTCTTTTTACATTTGAACAATTTGTTTATTTGAAAGTAGTACTTACTTAGATACCGTGACATTTCTTTGAAGTAGACTAGCACACAGTTTGAGGATAGCTTTGTTAATATAAGGGTGAGAGAGGAGAGTACGTAAGAAAATTCGTTGGATAAAGGCCCCTTTTTGGAAAGGCCCCTTTGGCAAATTGGCAAATGTTATTTCATGTTATTAGTTAACAAATTTTTCAGTAACGGTAACCGGTAACGTACGGTAAGCCAGTATATTATTACTTTTAATCATTTAAACGCATCATTTTTTTAATATCGAATAATATTTTTGACAATAGAAATAATTTATCTTACATTTGACCAGTGCAAAGGAGTAAACTATAATTATTGGAGGATAAAATTGTGTGGTAAAATGATGAAAATGTCAAAATCATTATTATTTTGCTTGGTTGTCTGCTGCGGACTCTATAATTTATCCGATGGAGCTACAATCCCGTCAATGCTTACCAATGTCGTTAAAGGTAGATTTAATTATCTCTATCTTCTTTTTTTTTTTCATATCATTTATAACTATTATTATTTAATCGCATACGGCTACTCTCTTTCCTAATCTTTTTCTTCGAAACAAAATTCATTCAGTATCTTTCACCGTCTTATCTATTCTAATACCTAATTCCTTTCTTTCTAACATCCTATTTAAAACAGATTGAAGAAGAAAAAAAAAAAAGAAAACTTAAATAAGATGGAATTTGAGCTTAGCACGAGTGCTTTTTTAAAAATCAAGTCAAAAGGTTTGATATCTGAAGAAAAATCGCGTACAATTAAAATGAGCTTTAACAAAAGATTCTTTCAGGCCAAAAACAGGCACCGAACAACGACAAAAATATCACAATGAGCAGTAATAACAGCACCGAAGTTGACGGTTCTCTTCAAACGATATTGAAATCAATTTATTGGATTGGTCAAACGATTGTACATTTAATAGATCAACTTCTGTCATTGGTTATTAATATCTTAACGCCGATTATAAAATCACTGACAGGATTATTGCTCAACATTTTATATTTCGTGGCATCATTGCTCGATCAAATTGTTAATCGTGTTGGTTATCTTCTGAAAGGGTTACTTGATAATATGGGAAACCTTTCGAACTATTCCAAACCTATTTCTTTAATATCATCATTATCACCATTGCCACCACTACCATCACTAGCATCATCTTTATCATCTTTATCATCTTTATAATTTTAATCTTGTTAAGAATTCATTTAAATATCCTTATATCGTTATCAAATATTTTTAATATGTCTACAGACGTTGGATCTTCTGGCATGACTTTATTATCAACCGTCGATGACATTCTCGGTTGTAGCTCAAAGGATTCAGATAATATACCATCTCCTACAGAAATTGCAACTAATCCTATACAATCTTTAACACAATCTCTTTGTTTTATTCTCAAAAGGGTCAGTGATCTAACCAAATCTACAAATGATTTGATGGAAAATCCCGTTTCAACATTGTTACAAACTTTATTTCCACCGATAATGGCGGTATTGAAAAGTGTGCATGATAGTAATATTGTTCCAGAACCATTGAATCTTTGGCTTCAGACTATCTTAAATCTATACGATATCAATCGTTTACTTATGAATGCTATATAAAATCTTATTGTTAATTAATATTTCTCTCTTTTTTTTTTCTCTTTATTTATATAAATATATTTATATATATATTTTTTTTTGTTTTGGTATCCTATAAAATATAAGGAAAATATGATTGTACGTAAAAATTTGATCTTGAGAGAGAGAGAGAGAGAGAGGGAGATTTAACACGATTATTGTTTTATGCACATCTTTCTTGAATTTGCTTTTAAAAATAAATCTTTGAGCAAAGTTTAATGCACATGCGTACATACATTTTCTATTTTATTTAATGTTAACAATATTTCATTATGAAATTTCTTGTTCATATCAGAAAAGAAAGTTACACATAATAGAGAAAACTCTAACGAAAGGATTTAGTAGAATATAAAATATGTTTAAATGGTAACTGATAAATAATGCGGGTTGAAAGTATGTATTCGTCGCAATATGAGAAATCCTCGGAAGTAAATAATACGTAAATAACATTTTGGAAAATATCTGTCTATTACAATACAGGAAGAAGACATGATTGATTTAAAAGACAGTTATCATAATCCTATTAAGATTTTTGGACGAACTATTATCATTGATTTTACTTTGAATCCTATACTTTAGTACAATCTCTAGAAATGAAACTTTCTATACGAGTAACCATCCGATTTGAGCTTAAATTATTATGAAAAAGGTTGTTACGGTGAAAACATTATTAAAGGATTATGTAACATTATAAAAGGATAATGTAGTCGGTAAACTCATCGAATTACTTTCGAAAGCATTGCCAAATTTATATAATTATGTATAATATCATTTGACTTTTTTTTGTTCTTATATACATATATATATATATATATATTACATCGCGTTTAATATTTATGTATTTTAATTGGTAAGAGAAAATTAGAGTAACTTATTGGAAAGTTATTCCCACGGTATCTGTCAAACACTAGGAGATATGACAATGAAAGTACTCGTAATCATCGATCGACTTCATGTAAATTAGTTTTCGATCCAGTCATCATTTATACGATATCATTGATCCGTATAAAGGGGGTAGAGACGATGTGCAGACTGACGTGTAGACACGGACGGGCCCGACCGGAAATTGCATTTGAATCGATTCCAACTATAGCCTTTCGAAATGAAATGGGATCATCTCGAAATTTCAATCTTTTATATTTTCATTTTTAATTATTATGTACAAACATATAAAGAAATTCAAAAGAAGAAGGAAGAAAGAAGAAAGAAGAAAGAAGAAAGAAGAAGAAATTCTTGCTACTTCTTCTTATTTATTTATAAAGCTTACATATTTAAACAAGGTAACATATATTAATAAATAAATCTTGTAATATTTATTCCTTAAAAATGAATTTGTGTTGTTTCACGTGGCTTCGACGCATAGGCCACGATAATAAACGTATGTACATAGATACAATAGATACAATAGATACATATGCTTTGTACATAATAACGTTAGCATTGGTGTTGCATAAGACGAAGGACATCACGCCGGATGCGTATACTTGTAGACGAGTATAAACCTAAATGAGTAGACGTGTATATATATGCGTATTTTACAAAATAAACGATTCTGCAATAATTCTCTACCCGTTTAAATCTTCTTCTTCTTCTTCATATCACAGATAATATCGATCTTACACGTGCCACGATGACGTTTTACTACTCATTGCCAGTTCCGTTTCCTCTATTTCGAATGTCTACATCAGGATGAGAGAGAAACTTTTCTTTTTTACGTAGGGAATTGCTATGAAATACTTAAGTAACTAGAACTCAAGAAGCATAATGCGTAAAGTATAATACAATCGTCCTATTATTATTTAATGCCGTTAATGTAAATACCCTGTTAATACAAAATTATACTTTTCTGTTTCTTTTTTTTTTTTTACTAATTTACATTTATTTACTAAAAAAAAATCAAAGGGTTAGTTCATAAATAGAGAAATTCATTTTGTATTAGATAATGCTCATGTACTATGTGTTAGATAATTAAATGTATATCGTTGAAAGATTACAAACAACGTCGATGACTCATATGCATAAGTAAGTACTTACAATTAGATATATCATATACATATATGTTAAATAAAGACAGGAATGACCCGTATAACTAATATCGGAATTTACTTTCCTTGCTTTACATCATCAGCTGCATATTTCATAAATATTTATACTATTTAGATGATTCTTCTTCTTCTTCTTCTTCTTCTTCGGTTTTTCTTTTATTTGACAAATCGTTCGTATTTCTAATGGAGGATATATTTATATTTTCAAAAGCTATTGCGTAAGCAGTGATAACGATAGACGACCACTCGAGCACGTAAATGAACCTGCGGCCTCGATTCTTCGCTAAGCCTTTCTACAGATGGAAACATATATTGTTACTCTAATACTTATGGAACACATACTTTGTCTTTTTTTTCTGTTGACACCATTTTTAAGTGATTACCTTCACGGATAACCAAAATTGCAGCTGATAAAACAAATATGTATATGTATAATATGATTGTGACGTTACATTTAAGCTAATGATTATTATAATGGAAATAAATAATATATATATTCATATTTGATTACAATGATAATACCAATGCTAAATGAAGTTTTCAGTTAAACTTATTTTTTTTTCTTTTCATACAAATTCTAATTTTAATGTATATGTCGAGGAACGTGATACTGATTTTTTTTAGTGTTTTCCAAAGTTTTATATTACAATAAAGTTATTTTTATCATTTCGAATTGTAGGTCAGATAATTGTATAAACCATGTTCAAATGGTTTTACAAATATTACTTTTTTTTTCTACAAAAATATTTTCGAATATTTCAAATATATCTTTTGGTAATATATAGATGTATGCATTTTTTTTTTAATTTTAAATTATGACGGTCGATTAATTATTAGTTGAAAACATTCATTTTGTTTTTCAATTATTTGACTTATATTAATATCTCACTGTCATAATTACCAACCCATCGTTATATATATATATGTGTATAACGATACAATATAGGAAAAAAAGACAGTAGGTATGCATTATTAAAAAAAGGGGTGACTAATTGCACAATTGCAGATGAGGTAAGAGGGGTGAGGAGGGAGAAGCCTATCGCGATCGTGTTCGTGGACCACCGAGCGCGTCCTGTGCTCGTCTTTGCAGGTACACCTTTTTTTTCTTCTTTTTTTTTTTTTCTACGACAATGCACCTCGATATATAGTTTTTACCCACATCCCGTGAGGTAGGAGTCCAGTCGTGGTACGAACGCGAGAACGGAATTGTCATTCATATTTTGATTCGTCGTTAGACGATCTCAACGTGTTCTTGTATTATTTCTCTTTTTTTTTTTTTTAATTATTCCATTAAATATTATTATAAAATTAATTTTATAATAATATATTATAAAGAGGAATAAGGAAGGAAAAGAAGAAGAATAAGGAAAATTGGTGAATGACGGGAATGGGGATGACAAAATTTCAACTGTTTGAAGAAGACGGTGTTGTTAATGATTGCTTACGGAGAATATTAATTACAAGTAGGATATAAGTAACGCCAATGAAGAAAATTATGTAACGACGAAATATTTGTTCGCGTATGAAGAACACGAAGGAAGGGACTAAGTAACAATAAACATTCTTCATTGTTTCCATAGATAATACAAATTCATTTGATAATATTTTAAGAGATAAAACAAGATTAAGAAGAAAAGTTTAGTTGAAAGGATGACTGGACGTTCGCGATCTTTGATATTTCTTCTATTCCTCGTCTTCGTTGTCATCTTGTCGATCATTTGTACAGGTGTGTTGTTGCATTTTTTATCTTGTTTTTTTCTTTTTTTTCCTTTTTTTTCTTTAAACGACGTTTACGGTTACGTCATTAATGTATTCTCGATGTTAAAACTATGTTCGCAATTCTCGAAAGATACCTTGATTTATTTTTACTTTTATTTTTTTATTTTTTATTTTTTTTTATTTTAGGATTATGCCAAAGTTGTCAAGACACAGCATGGGAAAAAGTTGATGGAGCTAGACCTGAATATACAATTTCTAAAGTTGCCCTATTCAGTGGTGAAAATGCCCATGGCATTGTTATACCTTGTTTTGAAAGGTATATTCATTAAATATTATATCATTATAATATTTCAATTTTAATGATATATTAATTACTTTGATATTGATTTTCAGGTGTAAAAGAATCAATTGCACTGCCTTCGTGATAGATATCGATAAAAGTCTCTGTTACAGTGTCGAAGTTCAAGGCGACGAATTTGTTCCAGAGTCCAATTCTATATATTATCAAGAAATTTGTATTAAAGGTATTAAGAATATTTTTCTTATTTATATATACATTTTGTATATATTATTCTTATGTTGAATGTTTTTAGTACCTAAAATTTGTAAAGACAAAAAACTGTGGCAATTGGAAAGAACATTGGGCGCCGTTTTACTCGATGTCGCTTCCGTTTGGTTACCACAAGTTATGCGAAGAAGCCGATGTTACAAGATGTGTATCGATGCAGGTAAATTTAAATTAATGATTCAAATATCAATTCTTATGTTAAACGAATTTTAATTTTCAGGTGGTGCATGTAAATCAGCTCAATTTCGTGCAACAAAAGCATTATCGATTAATAATACACTTGGAAGATGTGCCCTATCAATGGCTGAAAGAAGTATCAGACCACAGACTTACAGGGCTTCCATGTACAGAGACGAATATTTGCAACATCAGTGTCATGATATATGTGAGTATTTTATTGACCAAAAAAAAAATATGTTCCTTGTTTTAATTGCCTATTGTTAAAACATAAATGATGTTGCAGTAAAAATGGATTATTGTTCCTACGCTGAATTCCCGAACGTAACTCTGCCATATTCCGATCTTGAATTACCTGGTGTTGATAAACAAGAGGTAAATATATCATATTATGAGATTAATATTATTTAATAATAATAATAATAAGAACATTTTTCTTGTTTTTAACACAGTGCGAAAGCAGATGCGATCTCGGCGAGGATGGTTTCATCTGTAGAAGTTATACAGTAGTATACACGTCAAATCAAAAACCAATTTGCCGATTACACTCAGAAGATACACTGAGTCTTGGTACTAGTTCACTTGAAAGCACACCTAACAGTATTTACAAGGAACGCGAACCTTGTTTAGACGGTGAGTTATTATAAACGTTAAACTTTCAGGAGATTTCATTCAATTACCAAATTATAAAATAATATGTTTTTAGTTAAAGTCAAATGCAGCGACACGATGTTAACAGTAACTTTGACTACGTTGGAACCCTTCGATGGTAGACTTTACGCCAATGGTTATGGAAATGATTGTGGTATTCAAGGGACTGGCCGAAACGTAACAATATTAACACTGCCTTTACCAAAAACCGAGGAATTAGATATGTCCAAAATTCCATGCGGTTTTACGCCAGCATTTTCAATAGACAATGAAAATCGGTTAGTATGAAGCAACGAAACATTTATAATAAATAATTGGATAACAATGATGGATTATTTTGTAGAACAAGGACGATGATATGGGCTACTATAGTCGTACAGTTCAATCCTATTATTCAAAGACTGGGCGATCAAGCTGTTAAAGTTGGATGTACTATAGGTGAACATGATATTCCAAAGCCTAGAAACATATCGGTGCAATCGAGTTTAAGTTTTGCTGATCCCAAGTGAGCACTGTTTCGAGTTCTCATTAAATGTATTACTTTGTTAACTTTTTTCCATATCCGTAATAACGTATTTAGCGCAGGAGTACCACCAATTTCAACAATTGTAATGAACGCATCATCGGAGGTTCCAGTGATAACAATGAGAATTTTAAACGAGGATCATCAGGATGCTGTTGTTACGAAACTGGGAGAAAGGCTGACTCTTAGAATTGAAATAAATCCAGCTGATGGTACGTCCTTGGTGAAGTATCCTATCTCTTCATTAATCGTTTATTTATTTGTTATCCCTTTGTTCAAAAAGTCATCAAATTAGGAATGAAATCAAATAGAATTTCAAGTATTTTAGGTCCATATGATATCATGGCTGGACATCTAGTAGCTAGTAGTGCAACAGGACATTGGTCTTATCTTCTACTTAATGAAGTTGGGTGTCCTACGGATCCAACAACATTTCCAGCCTTATCCAAAGATCCTATTGATAATCGATCACTTATTGCAACTTTTACTGCTTTCAAATTTCCCGAAAGTCAGTTGGTTCGATTCAACGTTATCGTTAAATTTTGTCTGGACATATGCGAGCCGGTAAATTAACAATTAAGCATCTAATTCAATAAAAAAAGAAAAAGTACATAAAAGTACATTGGAATTATTATTTTTCATTTTGAAGGCACATTGCGTAGGAAATCGTGTCTCTTACGGAAGAAGGAAACGAAAATCAACAATTGCCACTTCTACATCGGAGCCTTATATAACTGCTGAGGTAACTGAAATTTTCAGGAACAAAACACCAGATGAACTGCCATTACAACTGTCTATCATAGTTCAGAGTCCTGTGATATTTGCGGATCCTCTACTGTCCAGGGAAAATACCACTCCCGATACGATTCTAATAGCTGGTGGACGTAAGTTTAATCGCAATTTTATTAAACAATAGTGAATTTGTTTTTTTCTTTTTTTCTTTTTCTAACATCTTTTCTTTTGTAGACTCCATCGATGGACTACTCTGCGTAGATGCTAGTTTAGTGTTAGGCTTACTCATCTTTTGGCTGATCATTCAAATCATTTTGATAGCATCTTGCCTATTGGCTATTGGACGATACAGAAGAATGGCAATAAGAGCGGAAGAAGACAGAGCTGATATATTGGCCAGACATCTTTATGGTATTCATGGGGGAAACTTTGAAATATCTCGAAGGGTCAGGTGGGCTGATACAAATAATTCTTCGATCGGTTGATTCGTTACCATCGGCTGAGGGAATCACTTTAAATCGACATATCACTCTTTTTCTTGGTTTTTTTTTCTCCTTTTTTTTTCCTTTTTATATTAATAATATTGAAAATAATAATAATAATAATAATAACTTGGACATTATTTTTCTTTTTACAAAAAAGAACATAACTACAGTGTATACGCAATCGTAAATAATAATCTAATAGAAAAAAAAAAAAAAACAAACAAACAAATGAGAATGTATTTAATTGATAATTTTATATTTATTAATATTACCGAAGAGGTAAATTAAAAAAAGAAAAAGAAATATAATAGAAAAGATTATAAAATATATAACTATTACACTAAACAGTCTTTAATAATAGATTTACTTATCTATTTAGTAATAAATCAGTATTATCAATTTAGGCCCATGACCAATTAACCTCTGAGCCCATCAGCACCGCAACGTCCGTATGAACTTGTTTTTATATCTGTAATTAGATCGACACTCAAATTAGTATTAGGAACTGTTCATTATTGTTTTAAAAATGTAAATATTTAATTAATTTACTTTTGCCGCAAAAAACTGCACAATTCAATCTTCCAGGATTATCATAAGTGATGTTGTCTGATCCACATACAGGATTATATTCTGAAGTGGGCTGTATTCAAAAATTACATACACGCGTGTAAAGTAATAAGTAATATTATAAAAAAAAAAGTTATTTAAACAAAATATTTACCACACACGAAGAAATGCAATTTTCATAATCTGGGGATCCTGGTGTAACAGGTGCAGGTGTGGCTCGTGTCGTTGTTTCTGTAAATCCAATATTTGTAGAATCTCGAGTTGTAGTTCTTATAGGACCGTCAAAAACGAACCCATTAACTTCAGAAAAATCATCTAAATTCGAACCACTCTGAAATAAAATGTAAATAATTAAGGTAATGATTAAATACGATAGTACACGTATGAATACAAGTTACCGATTACTCACATTACTAAGATTATAATTTTATAAATATCCGTCGAAATAATATCACAGTGCAATTTGGACATTTAAAATAACATTTGTAAACTTACCTGAGGAAAGGCCATGGTGTTTGATATTACTGCAAGCACGACTACAATAATAACAAATACAAAAATAATCGTATTAATATTTAATCTTATTTAATATAATATTGAATAATATTTTAATTAATAATTACTTAAAATCGTAGAAACTCTGACACAGCTCGTCATATTGAAACGATTATAATAAATTATTATAGATCACAGAAATATCTTTATATAGGATTCGTCAAGGCTTCTCAAACAAAGTCTCTCAAGGAAGGTCGACGATCGACTATACGGAAATCGATGAAAACTTTTTACTTTTATACGTCGCACGAGTTGATGACAACTTGAAAAAGATGAATACGTGTATTCAAGAATTTTCCTCTTTCTCTTTCTCTTTCTTACTCACTCCATTTCTCACAAACACATTATTTTGTAAAAAAAAAAAAAAATACGTGGTTTTCCCCTCTTTCCTATATTGCACGAAAAAATTTCCACTCTCCATGGGTCGATAACGCACAAACATTAATAAAAACGCAACACTTTTTATTACAATAACAATTTTATCTTCATATGTTTTTGTTAAAAGGTGTTTTTTTTCTTTTTCTGTAATTTATTCTATCCCACTTTGTTTTCCCTCTTTTCCTCTATTTATTGATAAATTTATAGATTTGGCTTATGATAGACAACGTGACTAAATTCATCGATCTTTCTCGTTTAGTTAGTAAGCCGAATGAACTTGACATTTCTAAGATTAAAAGGAATCACTATATTAATGAGAAGTCCGATCTGTAGATGGCAACGACAAGGTCAACCAGAAAATCACGTATCATGCTTGTGAAACGACCAAGGCAAAAAACATATTTAAAAAATTAATTATTAATTGATCATCGTTATTTCCAATACTGTATTTGCGTGAATGTACAAATTTCATGACGTCACTGTAATGTCAATGATTAATATTAATACTATTTATTAATCATTTTTATGCATATATTGGAATCTTCATTTCCGTAATATATTCAATGAAATAAAATTTCCAGGTTTCTTCTACGAAATTTGTTTGAACAGTTAGGATGATATTAGGATTCCATTCCTTAACAAGAAATAATTAAAAAATTATTTTCAAGAATTAGATTGATAGATACGTTTATGCTTGTACAGTCATGAATATATACAATTTCTAATTAAATAGGGGTATACTTTTTTATTAATTTATTCTTGTTATTAAAAATCATTTTTAATTACAGAACATTGATTATACTATTAAGGAAAATAACCTTGATTAATTTAATTTATTATTATCCTTCACCTTTTGATATGAAAATAACAAGAATTGCATACAATAAAACTTGCATATGTTTTGAATATATATTATATATATTTTAATAACATTAAGTTATAGCTATTCATAATAATACATTAAAAAGCATACGTACAGCAAATATATTCTTATAATATAATACATTTGTCATATATATATATATATATAAAGTTTGCATTTACATTTTTTTATAAAGCAACATAGGTGCGCAACTTCTTGCCGCGACATTTTAAACGCAAAGTTTACATAAATGCATACTTCTTTCTACATATAGAACATCAAGTCACAACTTTTATGTTTATTTTTGATATATACATTGTATATTTTTATAGTTTAATATTTCAACAGTATGATTGTATATTTCTTGTTCTTAGAATAGAAAAACAAATTGCTATTCGAAAAAAGACAAATATTATATTTCATATTATAAATTAAGACGAAATATATTTCACGTAAATATATGCTATTAAAGAAAATAATTTACTTGAAAGTAATCTTAAAAAATACGTAGACTTTTTACGTGGACTTGATTTTTATAGGCAAGACTTATTTTTGATAATAATTAAACTCTTAAGTCACGTAAGTACGTATGTGTCGTATCTAAAAAGTATATTTTATATTAATTATTTATGCAATAAACTTTAAATAATTCGATACAGGAGATATTTTTAATATTGTGTATATTTTGGGACTCCGGCAGTTAAAAAGGAATGATAGTTTCTTTCTTTAAAATACAATTAACTATGTTTGGTAAAACAATAGTAATATAAAATAATGAATTTGTCTATATATTGTGACGAGGGAGAAGATTTTTGAAAAGAAAAATATTGTAAAGGACAAATTCCTAACATTAAAAATTACAGATTCTGTATATCATTTCTTCATCCGGTATATAGTATTCGACTATTAACTAATGTTTTATTTAAGTTTAATTAATCTGAATCTCTCTCTTCTATATATTACATAAATTGACCAGTCTTTTGCTTTGCTAAATCTGAGGCTTTTTTAGCAGCATCTTTAACTTGTTCCGCTTTGTCTTTCAATGAATGTTGCAAACCTTCAGCTAAAATTGATTTACTCGCAGTTGTATCTTCAGACTGTAAATGATTCATTCGATAAGTTAAATTAAAATATGAAACTTGTAAAAAGCATTTTCTTATATAATATATATTTACTTGACTACTGTTGTGAGTAGTTGACAATTGTGCTGCTGTTTGTGGAAACATACGTCCAAGAACGTCATTAAAACCTAATGACATTTTAACATAATTCTTTTTTAATCTGTCTTGTCCAAATGCTTCAATTGCTTTACTAAATCCAAGTACACAACTCCATATCCATGCAGATCTGTGTACTGTAGTCCATGAAGGATTTTCGTCGGATACTCGATAAACAACTTTTTCGATAACACTCTAAGCAATAACACCAAAATTATATAATACATTTGAAGAGTAACGAAAATGTATTCATCATATAATATTTATCTTTTATTTGCAAGAATTACCATTGCCTTATTATAGGTAAAATTTCTCGAATATGTTGTTAATGTCTTTGCTTCGGGATCCAATATACTTTCCTCAACTATTTTAACGGACTTTTTTTTAATTAACATTTCACCCCATTTTGGTACGCCGTTTGTTTTTGTCAGAAGACGTTTAGAGTAAAGTTTGCCTTCCTTAACTTCTCTTGATATAGTATCCTCCGATAAGACATGTGAGCTGTGAGGATTCGGATATTTCACCCAAAATCCTTGTACAACTTGTTTCCAATTAAAATAAAACGTTGTGTTGTCTTCGAAATACTTAACCATTGTTATGAAAAATGCAACCAATTGAAATATATTTTCAACAACAGTCTTCCAAGTTTTTATTGAATAATTAAGTTGTTTTTTTATAACCTGAAAGAAAATAATACAATGTAATATAAAATAATATATATTGAAAGAAATTCAATTTATATAAATAAAGAGTACTAATTTTATTATCGATATATTCGCATACTTAAAAATATCGATTTTATGAAAGACATTAGGGGAAAGGATTGAGTACGTGATCTGAGTCACGTACGATAGTTCCAACTTTGTCATTAAGACTAATTGCGGAATTATTTTTAAATAAATTTTTTTTATCAAAAATTTTCTGTCAAAATCGATACACGATAAATAATGATCGTCCGATTAAAATTATTCTTCATTGAATACATTTTTTAAACAAAATTTCCTCTTCTACACGAATGTATCATTAGAATATATCGAAATTATTATAAATGACAATTGTTTCAAATGACACATAACAAAAATATACAACAGTTGACCTAAATATTTGAACAAGCAGATGGGTAAGATAATAAAAGAAAAAAGTAGGTCAAAAGAAAAATCTAGCAATTGAAATTACATAATCTAACTCTATGAACATTAGAAATAATATTTGTTGAAATAAAACTTAATCAAAACATTAAACGATAATTTGCAAATGTTCGTTGTAATAAAAGTATTTATTTTTTATGTCACTTTAGAAATCTCTTTCATATATAATACACGCGTAAACAACGCAAATTGATTTGAAGTCATAAAGAGAGTGAATGTTATTTTTCAATGAATATAACGATTCACTGTAGAAAATATTATGTGATGATTATTTTATTTAGATGAATAAAAGCAATTGTCACAATGTAATAAACGTATGATATTACTTAGAAAACTTACTGTAAAAGACAATTTCGGGTAAAATCGATAAACTCCAGTAAATAATCGTAAAACGTTAGTTATTCCATGATAAACATTCTCTCATAATGTATAACAGTATACAGAAGTGCACTTTGTAACTAAAGAGAACGGTATAACCGGAACAAGTAAAAGTGAAACATAACACATTCTCTTTCTTTCATAAGAAAAGGATATACTATCTACCGCGCCATCTACGTTTTTTCAAAATTTCCAAACATGATTATTAATATAAGGTAGAATATATATTACCAGGTTTAGTTGAAAGATTTAATTTTATTTTTATTTTTTTAACATTCTGACTAATCAATAATTTTTATATATTTAAATTTATTTCACATTAGTTTTACGTGTGTAGTATTTTGTAGTGATACTTGAGAAAAAAACCACCAGGTGGCATTGTGCTTGTCATGTTGGTATCCCTGCTGCAGGCCGGTATTAACAGATGATTTTTTTGTTTCAATGACATTTCTACCTTATCTGAATGTATAACCTTCGAATAAGATTTATTACAATAGACAATAATTTCTGTTTAATGTGATAAACAAATGTTAAATTTAAGTGATTGCATTCGCTTATGTATATGTATTTGTAAAAAATATATATAATCATTTATTATATAATTTAATTCATCTGTAACATAAGGTAATATTAATTATTATCTATTAATAATATACATTAGGTAGTGCAAAAATTTAATATGTATTTTTAATACTGTTACATGATATTATATTTGCTTATTCTTTTTTTTTTTTTTGGTTTGATTCAGATGAAACGACACAAATATTAGAAAATGCTTAAGTATTGATTAAGAATGGAGATTATTCAGTCTTTATATTCCAACATAATAGATGAAAATAAGGGTGATGTGTTGAAAGAAGTTGGTATATTTTATTAAATGTAACAAATTAAAATTGTAGTAATAATATTATTACGTAAAGTAATTATTATGTTTACAGTTACTACATGCATGCGTAGATGAAATATGTGGACGTCCTGGACCGTCTTATCACAAGTTCATGAATCGAATGAATTGGAGTAAAGAAGTATACGAAGATGTTTATAAATTAATGATAATGCTTTTACGTAATCCAGCATGTTTATATTTGATGGAAGAGAAGGTATTCTAAATTATTACAAACAACTATTATACTCAGAAATTGATCCCAATACTCTTAACGTATTTCACTTACGTTTAAAAACAATTATTTTCAAATTCCATTAGCCTTATCGAAATTAATTTCACTTTTAGATGCCTCCAGAGTATCATGACCTTCCTGAATTAATTCAAAAAGATATTTTAAGTTGTTTAAAAGTTCGACAAAAACAACTGACGCATGCCTTATTAATGGAACACTCAAAGCGAAAATTACAAACTTTAGTAGACTTTGATTGGAGATTAAAAGTAATCTAATATTTTGTTCTTATATATGATTATATGTAATAAAAGAAGGATATATTGAAATTACATATATAACTTACAGCTTGTCATGGGTACGAGTAAAATGGCATCATTACGAGAACCTCTACTTCAATTAGACTTTATTGTTGAAGAGAAGGGAACAAGACGTATTATTGATGTCGAAATGAACAAGGATGAATTAGATACGATGATAACTACAATGGAAACAATAATACAATAATGTATTCTCTCGCTCGCGTTTTATACAATAAAATTATTACGTTTGAGACAAAAAAAAAACAAACAAACAAATAGAAACAAGATAATATATATTTTACATATATTTTAGAAAATCCTTTTAAAAGGTTATATATGAAGTATATATGAAAATAAAAGAAGGACGTTTGATGAGACGGGAGGGGGTCATAATGAACTTTAACATTATAGTACACTTGTTTCACAGTTTATTAGATTATAGATAAATGTAGAATAGTTTAGTTACTATCATAACTGTTGATCGAAGATACCAAAGACTGTAGTTTTGTGGTTTTTGAAGCGCCTCCGGTGTAAAAAGTGTTATATTAATATAATTTTATTATTTTAATAGTATTCAAAAACGCAAAGAACTCTCCTCTTTTTCTTTTTCTCTCGCACTCTCTCTCTCTCTCGCTCGCTCGCTCTCTCTCTCTCTCTCGCTCTCAATCTCTCTCTCTCTTTCTTTCTCTCTAGATTAACACGAGTTATAGTTGACTCGATGTGCCGGAAGACGCCCCAAATTTTCTATTTTAACAATCCATTTTTTGTTGTTACGCTGAGACACAGATTATTAGTCACGTTTAAACAATAAATTTTTCGAAAACGAAAATGTTCTAAAAAAACTCTCTCTCTCTCTCTATCTCTCTCTCTTTCTCTCGTTGCCGAAATATGTTCCGTTGAGAAAAAACCGACGCAATTTCGTTGTAAATATCATTATGGACAATACTATTTTGATGAAATTCCATACGAATAAGGTTTACTATACAACTTTTAATTTTAACTTTTTGCCACCTTCTCCTCCTCCCTCTATCTTTTTCTATTATTCCTATACCTCCTCTTCCCCTAAACATCTCTCACTTTCTTTCCTCTTTCTCTTATTCAATAATAAGTATATTGTTCAAAAAATGAATATCAACATCCTCTAACACTTGGAATTATTCTTATCAATCAAGAGCGCATAAGGAATTAAGTGCACGGATATATGCACTTGTTCGTTTTGTTTTTTTTGCATTTGTTTGTTTGTTCGATTAGCTTTAAATGGTCTACATTCTACTGTCTTAATAAAAAAAAAAAAAGCTTTCGCATGTAAATTACACTTACAATTTTTTTTTGCATTTTTTCTTTTTTTTTTAAGTTTTATTTTATTTATTTTTTTATTTCTGGGAGATCCGTATAAACGTAGAAATATTGTATGAAAAACTTGAAAAAGGTAAACGTTCCCTCTTCTTTTCTTTTCTTTTCTTTTCTTTTCTTTACTTCTCTTTTTTTTTGTCCTTTTTTTTGCAACTTTTTTTCTTCTTTTTTATCCCTTTCCTATTATTATATTTTCGGGGGCGGTAAAATTGTGCACACAACACGTTGTCTTTTTCGTTTATTATTAATATTATTATTATTATTATTATTATTATTAATATTATTATTATTATTGTAAGTATTAGGCGATTGACGCGACTTTTTGTTGTTGTTTAAAGTGATTATCCTAAAAATTACGAGATATAGTAGGCTTCCTGTCGTAAATTTATTTTCTCATTTTTTATTCTTTTTTTTTTTATTTTTATATATTTTTTTTTTAGTTAAAAAAGAGAAATATCATTTATTGAACGAACACCAAATTTATTTATTTTTTTTTTACCTTTCTTTCATTTTCTGTATTTTTTTGGGTTGTGTTTTGTGTTATTTATACACGAACGTATTTCTTGTGTCCTATACGTCTAGATTAAATATCACTTACATTGTGTTTCGATTTTAATGTATTTTGTTGTTGTTGTTGTTGCTTAAAAGTTTGTGTATTCGTATGGTGTTCGTATTGGTGGTAGTAGTGGGTGGTAGTAGTGGGTGATAGCGGTGATGGTGAATGGTTAGGGATGGTGAAAGGGGTGACAGTAGTCAAATTACGAAGGTATCGTATTATGTGCGTGTAAAAATGTTCTTTTGGTAAAATCAGTGTTTTACTTTTGTATATTTTCTTTTGTTTGTTCCTTTCTTTTAATTATATAATATATGTGTGTTTGTGAGTGAGTGTGTGTAAAATACAAGAGTAGTCATGTGAGTTATTTATTTCATTTTTTTTTTAATCACCTGCGCTTATCCAAATATCATAAAAATGCGTATATAATAGAAGTGTTATAGTTCTTCGTTATATAATATAAAAAAGAAGAAAAAAAAATAATAATTAACATTATAATCAATTGTCGAACGTACAAATACTATTTAAAGGAAAGAACGAAGATCGAAATTTACATATATATGTCTATAAAAAAAAATCAAATCAAATGATTAAAGATAAGAAAAGAGAGAAAAAAAGAAAAGACAAGAAGAATCAAAGAGGATCGCAAAAAAAAACGGGGGAAAAAAATACGAATAAAATTATTAAAATAATAATAAAAAAGAAAAGTTTCTGATATATATATATTTGCATATGTATATCATGTAAGAATATGTACCTCTTTCCTCTCTACAAACAAGAGAACAATTTTCTCTCGCTTTGCGAGCTTTTTTTTTTCATTTTTCTCTCTCTTTTTTTCCTTCTTAAACATATTTTTATTTTCGTCTTAAATCACTCATGCGATTTTTGTTGTTGCTACTGTTGTTAATGATATTAGCGTATTATTAGCATTTCGACAACTTTTGGATTATCCAAAAACCATTTTTCTTCGTTTTTCTTTTTTCCTTCTCTCTCTCATTGTTATTATCTCTTCTCATCTTAGTTGTTATTAATATTATTATTATTATAATTATTATTATTATATTATTATTATTATTATTAATATTAATATTATTATAGTTAATTTTTTGTTTACCAAATGCTTTATTAGAGCCTGTAGCGGCCACTTTGTTTTTTTTTCTTTTCTTTATCGTCATACAAATCACAATTAAAATTAAAGTAAAATTCGTACACCATTATTATTACTATATCATTATTATTAATATATCATCATTATTATTTAGTATTTTATTACGTTCTTTCCTTTCATTTCTTTTGTTTCATTCTTTCGTTATTTTATTTTCTTTACGTTAATTATTAGAGCGTTGAATTCTTTCGCGCACATTTACTTTTCCACGTACACTAACTTTTATTAAACTCTCAATTTGCGATTTTTTCTTTGTTCTTTTAATCTTACATGCACAACCCCCTCTTCTCAAGTCTCAACTTTTTCAAATCAATATACCCTTACTTACCATTTGCGATATTTCATTCTCGTTTTCTCTCATAAAAATCTAATAATGTTAAATTTTAATGTTTATTACACGGGAGGGCACCAGCCATTTCGTCTTTTTTTTTTTTTTTTTAATATTTTTTTTTTCTTTTTCGTTTCGAGTATTTTCATTAAACCGGAATAGTATACGTTAAAGAATAAGATATTATTTGTTCATTGATGACGACGACAACAATGTTAAATGTAAATGTAAATGTTCATATGATAATGATAATGATAATGATAATAATGATATTGACGATGACAAAGATGATTGATGATGGTGATGGTGATGATGAAGACGACAATGAAGATGACGATAATCTTTGAAAGATTTATTTTTCTTTCTCTCACATGCGCATTGTTATTTTAATTTTTTTTTTATTTATTTATCGGTAACCCTTTCTGTAATTGTTGCTATTTTTGTTTAAATTCCTACACAGGAAGGGCAATTATAATTAACAACCCCACCTGTGGCTGGGCTCAGCCCGTGGTAAAAATGAATTCAATGGATCCTTCGGTTACGAGCGACCATAAACGCTAAACGAGATAGATGCAATTTTATAATTTTATTCGTATTATTTTTCTTATTGTATCTTCTCCTTCTTCTTCTTCTTCTTCTTCTTATTATTATTATGAACAGTTTATTTTAGAAAAGGAGTCTCATAATCTGCGCACACAAGCGAGTATAAATGGGTTTTAGGGGTAGTGGTATTATTGATAGTGGTTGGTGGTAGTGGATGTTGTTGTTCTTGTGTAATTTTTATTTTTTTTTTGTTTGGTTTAATTTTCATAAAATCATCCAGTTTCATTCACTTATTATTCTTTCCTTTTATTATATTATACCCTTTTTAACGACCCTCGCTTTCTTCCTTTTAAATAATGCAATCGTTTAGTTCTTGTTATTTTTCTTTTTCTTTTTTTTTCTCACCCTGCCGGCTTTTGTTTTCATCATAATAATTAATAGGCCTACTATTTAAAGTCTATAATGTTCATCTTCTTCTTCATCTTACTCTTCTTCTCCTTATTATTCTTATTATTATTATTTTTGTTCTTCTTATCGCGATGCTCAGGTAACATCGTTATTCTCTTTCTACCTGTCTCTTTCTTTCTATCCTTCATTTCTTTTTTACTATTTTATCTTGTTTATTTATTTGTTGCTTGCTTTGTTTTGTTTTGTTGTTGTTGCTCGTAACGAAAGAACGTTATTTTCTGGTTTAGTTAGTAGGAATGGTCCAAATATACATATCTATATAATATACTTTTTTGGTTTTAACGAGAGAAAAAAATTTTCTTC
Organism: Polistes dominula; assembly: GCF_001465965.1. The sequence goes on along the minus strand of NW_015149055.1, from coordinate 443,612 downwards.
ATCCCAAGATACAATTCGGTTAAATGGCGTTTATTCGTTCATGTTGTTTTGGTGATGTGCGTCGGCGATTATTTCCTGAAATTTAAAATAAACAGAAAAAGTAAAAAAAAAGAGAGAAAAAAGAAAAAAATTGAAACTTCAATTAAAATTCATTCATTCGTTCGTTGATGATCATTAATTTACATATTCATGTTGATGACGCTTACATTCGTGTTACATTCAATGGCCTCGTTAACCGCCGCTGCAACAGCTTTGTCGCTAATTTCAATTTCCTCGATGGCCTGTAACGTGAAACAAACAAAACAAAAAATACGATAACAACAATAACAATAACAATATCAATATAATATACTTTTATATTATCAAAAATAATCAGATGGCCCCCAACAATCGTCATTAAATTTCGAAAACAAAAATTCGGTATCATAAGGGAATCATCATTTTAAAAATTCTAACAAATAAAGTTTCCAAGAGAGATGTGTTCCTGTTTAGAGTCATTTACAACCACCCTCTAAGCTACGCTAAGAGTCATAGCTTTCCCATAATCATATATTCTTTCAGTCATCATCATTGATGTAGACAGCAAGCAGACTGCTTTTCTTTCTATATGTTGGAATAAAAGTGGTAGGACAGTAGGTACATTTTTCCCCTAAATCATTGTTACCTTAGTGACCGAAGCAACATCCTCAGTAATGGCGGGGGCAGATGGGGGTGAAGCAGGAACTTCGATTGGGATTGCTGGTGGTGCCACCTTAGGAGCAGCTTCTTCAATATTATTTTCTGTCGTAGCAACTTCATGAGTCACGGCTTTTTCCACAACTGGTATTTCGACTTCCGGAGCGCTCTGTAAAAGATCACGTTAGACAGACATATTTTAACGAATTATTATTCCCCAATTTCAAAGCGTTTCCTGCCAATGACCCCAAAAAACCAAACATGCTTCTTTTTATGTTTTTTTTAATTTTTTTTTTTTATTATTATCATAAGATCAACTTAAGAACGTGAATCGATTCTGTCGGTGAACCCCCCATTACAAAATTGAAAGGAAAAAGTCAATAGAAAATAAGATAAAATAATAAATATATGATTACTAATATTTCTATAATAATTTAGACTAGATATTTATTTATAATCGAATGCTTTGACGAAAAGAGAAAACTGGACAAAACAGACACAAATATAACAAACTAGACAGAATCGTTCACCATGCTTCGAGCAGTTCAAAGGACATGTGTGAACATCCCGTTTGAAAAATTCCCAGTATTGAATAATAATAATAATAATAATAATAATAATAATAATAATAATAATAAAATAAAAGAGAAAAAGTAAAAAAGAAAACTCATTGCATGCAGCATTTACAACAGGATGATGCTTCTTACGAAACGTAATTTGGATGCAATTATTACGTGAAAAGAATAATATAAAAATTCGACAATATTTACGAATAAAAATATAACGATAAATTAAAAATAGAGTAAAGAAAATATAAGAGTAAAAAAAAAAGACAGAAAGAATAGCAGAAGAAAAAATAATAATAAAATAAAAAAAAAATACACTTTATCGTCAACTCCAAAGGTTGCTGCTCTATCAAAGGCGCCAGTTTTCTACTGAATGATCTAAATGATTAATTAAAAAAAAAAAGATCTCACGTCTATCAATGAGTTTCACTCTATTTAATATATAAATTGATCTAATATTCGAGCGAACTATACGTCATATTAAATATATTAATAATAATAGAAAATTTGTCTAATTATATGACGTGTTTCTAATAAGAAGAAACTGATTTGCTATATGCTTTCTTCAAATCTATTTAACATACACATAATAATAATAATAATAATAATCATTACCGAGCTCTACAATTAATTTGGCTCTACTCTTTTCAGCGTACTTCGAATAGATTTTGTTTTTTTTTGTTTTTAAATGTAAAGCCAGGTTAATAATAATATATATCGTGTCAAGAAAACCAAGAGGCAAACAACGCAAGGAATTTTTTCTTGGGCAGTAATAATTTGGTGATATGGTATTAAAGGGAGGAATGAATTGTTCAAGGTGTGACAATATAAAACAGGCTTTGGATGATCAGGGGATTATCGAAGAGGAAAGAAACAAGTGATTCCTCCTCCTCAATTCATTTGTTTGTGTGTTTAACAGAATAAAGGATAAATGTTTGACGAGACCCTCAACATAGACACTTAAAGATAAGAGGGGTTGCTTTCGGACAGAGAGTGGGAGAATGATTGATCCATTGCAAGGAAGTCAAGATTTATTTGGTTAAAGCAACATGGATAAAAGGTCTATTATCATTTTGATTAGAAACAAAAGAGCACCGGGGTAAGCAAGTGAGTGAGTGAGTGAGTGAGTGAGTAAATATGAGTATAAAGGCAAGAGTTTCCTGGAGCGACGACCAAAAAATACGTAAACGTGCAAAGAAAACCCTTTATATTTATGAAGATGCAGTCGTGAGGTTTTGTCATTTTGACCCCTCCATCAAGAGAATGAGAAAATATGATTGATATTGGATATGAGAGATATTGCCGGGAAAAAGATTTCATGACACTAGGGATATATCAATGTCGATCACGAGACAATAAAAGATAGAGGGAGAAAGAGAGAGCAAGAGAGATAGAGAGAGAGAGAGAGAGAGAGAGTAAAAGATTGAAAGATAAAGATTTGGGGTGAGTAATAAAGAAGAAAGAATGTGATGTTTGGATAAGACTGTTATACTTGATAAGATAAGGGGAAATATTAGAGGAACAATTGGTGGTGTCATCGATATATACGTATACATATATATACATATGTATGTGTATATAAATGTATACTTATTTATCGAATATCTATACGACAAGAGACAAGAAGATATTTGTGGTGGTGCGGACCGTAACGACGAGAGATATACTTGGTAACGAGCGAGCACTGCCAAAGTGTAATTTGGCTGGCCCCAATTCATGCCAGGATGTTGTGTCGCATGTTAGTCACCTGGTGGTTCTCCTGGAAGACAGTTGAGACATCGTCGTTCAACGATCGACACGATAAGGTATCCTTCTGGTTTTCCGTCTCCGCCAGGGATTGGGTTAACCTGTCCTTCAATTCAACTTCTGAATCATTGTACGAACTGAGGCTCTGAGATAACGATTCCGTCTTCAAATCATCGGTCTGGTCGTCGTGCAACTGAGTTTGCGAGCAATCATTTGTCGTTGCTGTTGTTGTGCTAGACACGATACTGGATTGGATGATAGTACTTGGATTTGTTGGGAAAACTTCTGTTTGGTTACTGGACGCGTGACTAATGTTACATTGAGGTGAGGAAGGAGGAGAAGATAATGGTGCAGGTGGTGGTGGTGGTGGCGGCATTGAGAATACTGAGCTATTTTCAATTAAAGGAGAAGAAGAATCTTCATCCTCTTTGGTAGGAAGACAAGGGGGAGGTGGAGGAGTGGAAGGTGGTGATGGTTGTAATGAACATGTTGTGATTTCTGTAACAGTACTTAAAGATGGACTCTGTCTTTCCGTGGGAACGTCTGTCGTAACTATTGTGTCTTTTTGTAAATTCGACGAGAATTCATTGGCATTTTTTGTCAAGTTCTCTAAAGATTCTTTTGATTGTACGTTATTCAATTGGTCGTTGGAAGCGACTTCGGTGATAGTAGTCGATGTTATTGAAGAAGATGATGGAGGTGGCGGTGGTGGTGGTGGATGTGGTTGTTCAGGTATAAGTTCCTCAAAGGATTCTCTTGGTTCTGACATTGGCAAAGTGACTGAACTTTCGACTTCAGCAATTTCGATTATATCTTTTTCTCCATCTGCAAGGTTCTCAATAACAGCTATTGTTTCTGTCACAAGTTGGTCATCGGGTTTCATAACGTCTTCAGGAGGAGATGGAATTTCTACTTTGACTACTTCCTCTACAAGAACATTTTCCACTAGCAAGCTTGTGTCTGATGATACTGGGCTTGTGTCGATTTTTTCTTCACTCAAAATCTCATCAACGGTATTTTCAGTTTCTACTTTAGGTGCCACAATTTCGATTATTTGGACTTCATCATCTTCTGTCTCTACTTCTTCACAAGGTATGACTACTGCTGGTTTAGCTTCTACGATATGTTCTTGATAAGTTTCTTCAGGACTTAAAACATCTTTGGACGGATTTGAATTATTAACTTTTTCCAGTATGATCACCTCGTTGCCTTCCACCTCGCATGATGGTGTGTCATCAATAAAAATCTTCTTGTCATCTTTGATGCATGTATCAATTGGATCATTCGATACTTGTTCAGGTTCAATAGGAGTATCAGAAATGTCTTCCGTCTTTAGAATATTAGTATCGTCAATTTGTAATTCCTCAGTCGTCTGGATATCTTCGACAATATTATCCGAAACATTAAATTTAGGGCTTTTAGGAATATCTTCGACAATAGTTACTACACGTTCCAAAATGTCTGTATTAGTCTTACCAGTTTTTAGTTCGGAATTAGGGTTAGTCTTATCGGGTTCCGTCAGTACAGAAACAGTCTTATCATCAGTCTTGTTAACGATACCCACAGGTTCGTCTTTTGTAAGCAATAGAGTGGAATCTACATTGGCAGGGATTATTATATTTTCGATAACTGTAGTTGTTGATTCAAGGTTTGAGAGAATTGGAGATGATTGTTCGAGTGGATCGTTGTTAGAAACGCGAGTGAGCAATGAGACTTCAGGTGCGTCTTCTAGAGGGTCTTGGTGTAATATTGGAGGTAAAGTTGGATCGACGTCAGTTGTTATAACAACGTCCTTATCTATAACAGGTTCAACAGGCAATTCTAAAGCTTTAGCAAGAGCTGTAACAGTTACGGCTGTTGCTGCTGCTGCCTGCTGAGCTTGTTGTAAGGGCGATGGTTCGATTGGAGTTGGAGGAGGACTAGATGGGAATTGGGATGGGAGATCCTCACTGGTTTTCCTCTCAATGATAGACGGCGTATCGACTGGTTGAACTTGGAAGACGGAGGCTTTGATTGAGTCTGTTAAGGACCGACCACCGTCGTCTGCTGGACTGACCTCAACTACTTTCTTTTCCCCCTCGACATTTTCGACATCTCCTTTCTTATCCTCTAGAGGAACGGGAGTAGGGGCGGAAGGAGTGGGCTCCTCTTTCTTTTCCTCGACAACTGGGCTAGTTGCTGGTGGCGTCGTTGTTGCTGCTGCTGCTGCTGCGACTGCTGTTGGTGCTTCTGTTGATTGTTCTGGTGTCGTAGCATCTGCTGGTGCTGCTGCTGGTGCCGCTGTTGTTGTCGTCGTCGCCGTCGTCGTTGTTGCTGTTGTTGACTCTTCGTTTGCCTCTACTGCCGGTGATAATGGCGTACTGCTGTTATTTTCTGACGGACTGCTTGCTTCGGATTTGTTTTCTTCCGCTGGACTGCCGCTCACAGCTCCTTGATCACAATCCTCACCGCTCTAAAACAATTTCGATAAAATTGTATTAGATAAAGGGAAATACGAATTAATATAATTTTATTTATTATTACGATAGTTCTAAAGAAAGTAGTTCGCATTTCTCCGTGTGCCAGAACATTAGGAAGGATAAACCGATAAAAAGTGAGTTAGCTTCCAAGAAAATAGAAAATCAATTGCAAACAGATCAATGCCCAAGGCAATTTGGGATATATCTTCTCTAACACGCTTGCTTTGCTGGTGAAGACTTTGGCTCGTCACCAAAAGGAGAAAAGGAACTCTATTGAAAGTTGGAATGTTGCCAGGGAATCATTCGTGTATGCTAAAAAAAGAAAGAAAGAAAGGAAAAGAGAGAGAGAGAGAGAGAGAGAGAGAGAGAGAGAGAGATCATTGTCCGTAACAAGTAGGAAAAATAAACTTCCGGTTAACCTACCACCTTATTCTGATGAAGTTCAAGTAAATGCTGAATGAAACGAAGAAAATATAGCAATACAAGTTGAAAAAAAAGTTTTGATGATTTCATGGCAATAGTATTTTTGCGTGTGAAAAAAGTGTATCGATTTGGAACTGTCGAAAATGGCGGACACAATATTTTTGTCGAGCTCCGTTATTTTTTTTGTCATTTCGATGTTTTACAGATCGAAATTGCGAAAGGACATTTATTCGGTTCGTCGGAGCGTGTCCGACGATAATATATTGCAACGTATAAACGAAGAGAACGGTAGAAAAGCCATGTGGTGTGTTACTTTTTGTGTCTTTCAATATATATATGTATACCCTGATGCATACGTACATATTTACCATCGGTTTAATATATGGATATGTATACGCGACTGCATGCTGATTGCATTAAATGCTTTTAACAACAAAAAAGTAGATCTGTAAAAAAATATATTATATACATATTCCAATTCGTTGTAGATTTTTTGAAAGATTTGCCAGAAGAATTTGAGTAACAGGAAATTGCATTGAGAGTAACAACAAAACAAAGATTAAAATAAATGTATAAACAAATTGAATCGACTAATTTGCGTCCTATAGTTGTTGCCGCAAGAATATTTTACTTAAAATAACGAAGTAGAAAAAAGAGAATGCGAGGAAAAAAACGAAAGACTGAACTTTCGAGTCAGCGCCGCCTTTCTTCGTTCTATTTTCGGTTTTCAAACGCATACTACTACTACTACTATTTTCTTCTACCATTAACCATTACTTCGAGCTTTTATGCTTACCTACGTGCAAGCTAACTTACATCTCGATATTATGTTCTTGAAAATGCGTTGCCATTGTTCCACTATCGTTGTCAATAATAAATCAAACAAAAAATAAAATATTCAATTAATTTGAATAATTTGTAATTACGTGACCGAATGATCCATCATTAGTTAACGTTCTAAATTTAATTTCAAGTTGACAATGATATCTCGATGGATATAGCCAGTTAAAGTACCTGTGCCAACATTTTTTGGGATCATTAATTGTTAGTTAAGAACCTGCCGTCTATGTAGATAATCGATAACACAATCCCCTTTTGTTTCTACGATTAGTTATATTAATTGCAACTGTTCAAAAGGAGTTAGTTCCTTCCATGTATATTATAAATCATAATCTTTCTTAGGACTTAATTGCGTCTAAGATGATACGAATACGATCGCATCGAATTGCGTTCAGTATGTATATGTTTTATTGCGTAGTATTGAATCGTGTTACGATGAGCTAATAATATGTTTTATAACACTTTCATATATTAAATATTATTTGTATGTATGTATTGTATTGTATGTATGTATGTATATAATTTGTCAATCATACCGCAATGTCGGCTTTCCGCCATATAAATGGGACTCCTGCCAGAAAGTAATGAGCTCCACGGGAAAGGGCACCTGCAGCTCTACATACGCCATTGGTCATACCTCGTCCTAATTTAATGACCGATTCCATCGTCGAAATACACAATTCTTTTTATTTTTATATATATAAAAAGTGTATATATCTTTTGTTCAATCTAATTTGTTTCCTTTTTTTTTTTAAATTTTATTTTTTGTCCTTCAAACACTTCTCTCTCGTTGTGTTTAACTGTCACGAATTATAAAAACTTGATCAAATAGTTATATTTTAAACAAACGATCGAGATATATAGATAAATTAAGCAATTTTAATGTCAGAACAACTGGAAAGTTGAACAGAAACTACTGTAGGAGAATACGAATTCTTACATTTACATTTAGTACGGTATTATTATCCTAGGTTATTTTCTACTTTGTACAAGATTATCCTTCAAAAGAAAAGGATTACTGTATAAGGACATGTTTTCTATTATTATTATTCATATTGAGTTTAAGAAACAAAAAATGAATAACAATAAACAATAAGAAAAAGTGACTTTTAAAATTGTACTGGAATAATAATAATAATAATAATAATAATTATTATTATGTCTTAGTTCTATTAATAGAAATACGAATCGTCGTGGTGGCTCATGGCCGAGTGAAAAATAGCATTGAAATATGAATCATTATCGTTTACTGTTAAACCCCTCTCTCTCTCTCTTTCTCTCTCATGCTACCAACTACTATTTATATAAGAAAATTAATCAAATTCGCGAATTGGAATACAACAAGAAAAATATAATATTTTTCAAATAATATATCTCGATCGATCGTTTTATTAATTTTTCGTTCACCATAAAAGATCAATGATGAAAAAATAGTTGTAATTAAAACAAAACAAAACAAAAAAAAAACGATACACACAATATAGCAATGAGAAACACGCGTAAACCCCAAAATGAAGTATATATATATATATATATATATATCACTTATATACTCTGAGAGAATGATCCGTGCAAACTGTTTGCCGATGGCGAACTACTCGGAGAAACCAGTGAGTTCACGAGGATTTATATAGAAAGCCACGACTACGACGACTACGACGACTACGACGACTACGACGACTACGACGACGACGACTACAACGACTACGATTAGAGAAGACGACGAAGAGGATCGTCCCACGTCTTCTTAGTATGAGAAAGAAATAGAAAGATAAAGAGTTCGGATGTAGAATGTCACAGGAAGAAAAAGAACAAGAAAATACAAAATTGCACTATTTTTTAAATCTTTTTCTTTATAAATATAAATTGAACGAATAGATCAAATGAAGATTGAACGATAAGTATAAATTACTATGACGAGAAATGAAAATTACGAATTGTCGAATCGAATTGGCGAATAAAAATGAAATAAATAAATATTGAAACTAATTATAGAATGAAAATAAAACAAATATATGAAATAACTACGTCGTATAAGATTGCGCGAGAAATACACAAGCAAAATATGATCGTTTTCTCGTGTCAAACTACACGGCATGCGAACGTGTACTGCTTCTTCTTGTTTATCGAAATTGAACTCAACCAAGGGAGAGAAAGAAAGAAAGAAGGACAGAGAGAAAAAGAGAGAGAAAAAGAGAGAGAAAAAGAGAGAGGGAGAGTTACAGAGATAATAAATTTATCATTTTCATTTAAAATACTAATTTTAAATAGACAAAATAAAAAAAGATGCGATTAGAGGAGACAAACAGTAATTCCTACCACATATACGTTTTTATCTTCTTATTAGTTTTATTAATTAAATCATTGGACGATATTTATAATTCCAATGTATTTACCGAGAATTATCTTGAATAAAGATAAAATAAATAATAATTATTTTGTTGTTGGAAGGAAACGCGCGCGACCCACGTTATATATTCCTTTGTTAAACCGGAATAAAAGGGACGACGACGACGACTACGACGAGTTTGGAAATTGAGAAAGATTAGAATAGAACGGGGATTAGAATAATATTAAAGAGAGAGAAAGATAGAGAATAAGAATTAGATGCATTAGAAGAGTGCAACAAACCGGTCTTCAACATTTAAACGTGGGAGGAACGTGAAACTAGGAAGAGAGAGTAGAAACGATTAGAATGAGAGAAAGAATAAAAGAATGAAAGAACGGAATAATAGAATAAAGATACAACACTACTAGTAATACCTAGCGTTGAACTAGAAACTTATAGTTAAAGCTAGCACATATGGTCTAGTAAAAAGAAAAAAATTAACACCACAAAACCACCATAGGTTTCTATTCTTGGATAACCTAAAGAAAAGTTAAGGAACATGATAGTTATATAGTTTGAACAGATAAATATGATTTCAATAATAGCGATGGCTTTCAAAATCTTCAAATTTGATCAAACGGTTATTGTATTTTGATAAAATATTGTTCGCATCTTATTCACGAAAGTTTGAAAGGAAAGTTTGGTGTAAAGTAATACGAAATCTTGAATATTTTCGCAAAAGTTATTTGCATACGAGTTAAACTAGTAACAACTACTAAGTTGTTAATGTAAAAATAGCTTATCCGCATTCAAACTCGGCACTGACCATCCTCTACCGTATTTAGTAACGAGACCTAAAGCATTCAAGGATCAAGTTTAAATGAAACGTGCTTTTTATTTGATTTATTTCTTCGTCAATTATTCATCGTATATAAAGTATATATTATTCTTTCAACTAAATAAATGTATAAATAGATTTTCTTCTCTCTCCCTCTCTAATTAAATTACAAATTAATTGATAAAAGCATAATTGGAAGGAAAAGAATTTAAGTTTAATTTTGAAGAAATAATTGAAGAATTAAAATTGATAAGGTAAATTAAAAAAAAAAAAATGTATATATATATCGCATAAAGATTGTTATATCAATTTAATAGAAATCCGTGTAGAGCTCTGCTTTGCTAAAGTAACCCAGTTTTAAGATTTAACTTCCGAATAGCATGCATGATGGCAGCATCGAGCAAGAAGTCTAACCAACTAACAACACACGACGAATTATCATCCTTACTCGATTGAGAGAGAGAGAGAGAGAGAGAGAGACACGAATATACAATGTTAGATTTTACTTTACCAACGGAGAAACTTTGAAATGGTATTAGAGAGATGATTAAACAGATGGGGTTCGTTGTATAATAATCTACTAAGAACTTTACATCCTATCCATCCATTTGCATTAAATCAACTAACTCTTCAAATAGAAAACTGAAAGATACTTCCAAGATATTGATAACATATGTAAAAAGACTTTTGATTGTTCTTCAAGTTAAATGGATAAATTCTGAAGTGTTTCCAATGTATGTTTTCCTCTCTTCTACCACCCTTTAAAAGTTAAAATATAAAAAGAATAATAAGCAAAAATTAGGAACAAATTTGGTGTTTGGTAGCAACTCAAAGCCATCAGTAGAAGAACCCTGGCACAAGGAGCGAATAGGGAAAGCCCTGGTAGCTTCGTCTGTCGGCATGGCAACAGCTCCGCGCGTCCCGGCGTCGGGACGCTCGATACTCCTAGACGACGACGACGACGACAACGACGACGACGAAGAAGTCAACGTCGACGACGACAACGACAACGACAACGACAACGATGATGACGCCCAAATCCAAAGAGGGCTAAAGTAATTGCACGCGACACTCATTTGTCACGCGTGCAACCGATATTATCGTATAACACGAATATACAATTTGCACGACATTTGACAATTCCTTTTTCAACAAAGTTAAAGGATAAATAGTAAATAGTTTTTCACAATTTATCAATTAAAAAATGGTAAGATAAAATAATAATTTCATTTGAAACGTTTCCCTTGATCACTTCTTACAACTATCAATCTACCGATCATAATAAAAAGAAGTAGAAGAAGAAGAAAAAAATTAGACAAAAAAAGCTCTCTCCTCTTTCTTCCTCTTCAGATAATCCATTTAATCCAAACAACCTTAGGATGGCTTTTAGACACGTCCAAGAGGAAAACGTTCAACAGTTCTGGCCAGGTGCCAAGACCTATTCCTCCTCCTCTTCTATCTCGCTCTCTCTTTTTTCTTCTCTTTTTTTTCTCTCTCTTGACTACGAGAGAGTTTGAGTAGTTCGTAATTGCGTATTGTCCCTTCCTACATCCCCTCTTCTTCTTCCTCCTCACCCACATCATTCTATCTATCTCTATCTTTCTTTCTTGTTTTTTTTTTTTCTATTCTTTGTCTCTAACTCGAGTAGAGTGAAAACGTTGTTGAAATACGTCGATACGCATTGCCGAAATGATTTCGTTTGGTTCATTGAACTTTACTCTATCTTCCTTGTTTGATTTAGAGAAAGAAAAAGAAAAAGAAAAAGAAAAGAAATAAAGAAGAAAATGTAATTAAACGAAAAAGTCATTGTGCACGTCAGAACGATTTTTCAAAAAAACACACAACGCGACTCAGTTACACGTATTTTTTCTTTCTATTTTTTTTTTTTTTTTTTTTTAAGGAACATTTCACATGTCGTACATTATAACTATACAAAAAGTAACATGATTGGCTTTGAGTTGTGGAAAAAAGGAAGAAATAGTTTCGCGTCAACGCCTTTGTGTGTGTGTTGTGATTTACGAATACGGAATAGAAAAAGAGAGAACGGCAAAAAGAGAGAAAGAGAGACATCGAATGGTATCAAAAGAGATACAGTGTGGTAGAGAGAGAGATATAGATAGACAGCTTTTCTCACCCCTTTAAAAAGCGACAGCTTTTCATTGGATGCGACGAAGCGTACATACATTCATACATACATAGATTCCCATGGTGCGAAGAAAAAGAGAAGAGAAGCAGACAAATTCGATTTTTCCACGATGGCGGAAGATACGCCGAGAATTCCAAGAGTTTAAGGAAAAATTGACTCCCCAACGATTCTCTCTTTCTATACAAAAAATTATTAAAAAATAATGAAAAAACAAAAGAAGACAAATATTTATGTATAATAAGATTGAACTTAAATGCAAATCTTGTTAGTTGAATAAAATAAATAATGTTATGAAAGAGTGGTGGTGGTGAGGTATGATAAGACCCCTACGTATGTTAGACCGTAAAAGAAGGAGTATATTTGTCGGATAAATTTCATCGAGGCCATTAGGAACGAAATCGAAGCGAGTGGAAACTACTACTGACGATGCCTTCCTTCCGTGCCCAATGAAAACCGGTTTTTCAATGCGTCGGCACTATCATGTATATGTATATATGTGTATGTATTATACGAGTATACAACTGTTGCAATGAACGAACGAAAGAATCGATTTTTCTTACGATTCGATAAAAGTTCACGTGCATGAGGTGATGGTGGGTCTCTTTGCATGTGCAATCTAAGCTGTCTTTAACGTTTACTGATTTCTACATAGAAATATGTAATAAATGTAAGTAGTAGTAGTAGTAGTAGTGTTGGTTTAGTGTATAGATGATTCTTTTTTTTCTTTTTTCAATATAATAATCTAAAATACCAGGAAGATGATACGTCGTTATCTTTTATTATTCTGTTCAATGCACATGCACACAACACACACATATCCTTGTAAAAGATTACAAGTGAAAGTTTCATTTTTATATGAAAATATAGAAAGGATTGAGAATGATTTAAAATTAGCTGCTAAATTGAATTTATCGGAAATATTACAAGTTTATTGAAGTTTTATCAAAAGAAATAATAAAGGTGACTCATATGAATTGAAGTAGAGGATCATAAGAATAAGAGAAAATCGAGTTGCACCCTTGGTGGTGACACACATCCACCACCCTCTACTTGCACTCTACTAGCACGCAACAGCATGCTAATTAATAAGAGCATGCCGTGTAACTGCCCAATCACCACCACAACACTACCCTGATTCATCCCCCAATTCTCTTTTACGATAAAAGTCACAAAAGACATCGGTGGTTGGATATTATATTGGTAAGGAAATGAAGAGGGGTTGGTTGTTGCAAGGCCACACCCTTTCTTTTTCTTTACACACGTTAAAAGAAGGGTGTGAAAACAATGTGTGACGTACAATGTGTGATGTGCGTTGAGGTGCGAAAGAGGAATATATTCTGTTTCTTTCTCTTTGTCACACTTGAGAAAAATACTCAAGTACTCCTTCTTCTCCTCCTCCTCCTCCTCCTCGAAACCCTTCTTTTTCTTTTTCTCTCTCACACACACTCTTTCTTTGGAAAGCACTCATCTTTTAAAAGTATCTAGAAGGGTAGTAGGGTGTTGGGGTGTGTATATCGTCGTCCCAATCGCGTATTTTTCACCAAGGACTTCGAAACACTTCTAACACTCCTTTTATTGCGCGATTATTCTGGGATCCTTGCCAGCCTTCTTTTTACTGAGAAGCTTCGAGGATTTCTTTCTTTCTTTCTATTTCTTTTTTTTTTTTTCAAGATCGGGTAGAGAAGCTTACGGGAATTCTCTAAATCCGGATCAAACTGTTACGTCGAACTACGAATGGAATTCGACACGTGTTCGATACACGCTGAACAATATTTTGTATCTTTTAGCGAATACATTTTTCGAGAGTAATACTAAACGATTACTATTACAAATTTTATATTTCAAATTGTTGTATTATTTATACAACACATATATATATATACGTGGTGCCATGATAAAGTTACATAACGTTATGATAGAGTAAACAAGATTTAAGACTTAACGATGGTTTTAGGTATTTATCTCGACCTACGATACAAACTACCACCACCTACGCCCTTCTCTCCCTTTTTCCTCCTCTATCACCGATCTTATTTATGATCGTATAAAATTCTTTCAAAGATCTCAGAGCAAAAGTTGTAAGTAATAGTAGTAGTAATAGCATTAATAGTGTTGTTGTTAGTTAGATAGAGTTATGGTAACGAGACACGTACATTATGCGTGTGTATGTGTTGTGTGTGAGGGGAAAAAATATAAACCGATTAAATGAATTTATCGTTTTATGAATAATATACGACGCGTATCTTGAATAATAAATAAATGTATTTTTTTWTTTTTATTTTTAGAACAAACGAGCTTGTCTTTATCCTCAAGCAAAGATAATGAAATGTAACGAAACACACTGATGGCAAATTAACTAGAACATTTTATTTATTTTATTTTTTTTTTTTTATATTATATAGGGAATAATAAACACGTAAAAGAAATACTTTGAGCAGATGTGTACGTGTCAGATTAAAGGGTAGATTTATTTTGTCTTTCTTTTTCAGTTGGCTATGACTTTATAAGCCATAGGATGTAGTAAGAGGATGGGGTGGGGTGGGGAGTACTCTCTGTAAAACACTTATTCTTTCTTTTTTTTTTTTTTTCATTTTCGAAGGGAGAGTGCAACGACGAGGACGTGTACTCAGGAATTCTCTATTACATTGGCATTGATCGTGAAATGTGCCATATGTGTGGCTATGAATGACGAGGGTTAACGAAGACCACCAATCTTTGATGGAACGAGTGTTCAAAATTAAATACGATAAGAGAGTGTGTAGAACAATAATAATAATAATAATAATAATAAATTGAACAAATTTACAATTTCAATAAGTTTATCAAATCGAATAAAAATGAACATGAAAAATGAAATAGATTAATATCTTTGACACAGATAATATTTAATTACTTTATTATCTTGTTAGCTTAAGTGTTAGAATCGATTAAAAGAAGAAGAAAAAAAAGACAATGTAAAATGTTGACGAACGTTTAAAATAAACTTTCTACTTTTCTATTTTCGTAACGCACGAACGTGACAAAACGGAAGACTAGTCCTATAGTAGTTTGCTTTTTCTCGCGGTGACGAACAATGTTGCACGTCAGGTAAGTATATATCCGGGAAGTTTGGGCCATTGAACCATGTTACTGGTTGTTAACACAATGAACGATAGAAGCTTGCAAGTAACAAGAAGACCGGTTTTGTTTGCCTCGATTATCGATTTTCTTTCTTACGTAGTCTTAATAACACTTCTGCTGCTCCTTTTTTTTCTTAACAATGACTTCATAGAAAACAAACTATTATTAGATAATAATAATTAATAACAAAAAAAAACACAAACACACACACACATATATATATATAAAAGAATAAAATGTATTATTCTGAAAGATTTGCTATGCAAACTATTTGAAGGGAGTGAAAGTCTAACTGTTTGAATGTGAGCTTCGTGATATTAATGATGGCGCGAAGGTTGGCGCAATTATTTCAAAGCCTTTACGAATTGCGAAACATTCATGCTAAAGAAGCATAATCGTTCTTTCAATATATCGGAGCTGTTCGATGATTCAAGAAGATTAATATAAGCTGATTCATCAGTTTTCTTATAGAACGTTTGATACCTCGTTTTATTGTTTGTTTTTTCTAATTAAATCAACTAATTATATACTATCATTAATTAAATTATTAACATTTTCTATATAATAGAATGGAAATGATGATAATTTGAGGAAAAGAAAATACGAAATTTGATCATTTTCAATGATAGGAATAAGTAGAAAATATTGAAGAAAGATATTGCAACGCAAGAGAGGTGCCATCAAGAAGAAGAAGAAGAAGAAGAAGAAGAAGAAGAAAAGGGATAATTCAACGCGACTTGCAGCCGGTTTTCCATAGCAGCCTATCACGAAACTCTTACTAGGTACGATGAACCAGAAGGATGACTCATGATTCTCCCCTTCCAATCATGATTACAATGAAGAAGAAGAAGAAGAAGAAGCAAGCAAGGACATTAGTCCTGGTGATCTTGAGGTAAAAGCACCTACGCAATATCCTTTTTAAATCCACAAGGTAGAAAGAAGGAAGAGAGAAAGCAGGAGATAATAAAAAGAATATAAATAATAAGAAGAGGTGAGAGCAGCCTAGTATTACTTATTATACGTCTGCTGGCTAGGACGATTTATTGCAAAGAGTATTTCTCTTAGCATTGTCGTTCTAGAAAGTTAAGAGATTCATTATAGCTTACAGCAAATCTTACAACTTCTGTTATCAAACTATTATTTCTCTATTATATATATATATATATATATATATATATATATAGATAAATAAACACAAGAGTATATGTATGGAGTATTTAATTTATGTTATTTTCAGAGTTAATGATTTTGTTGTTTTCCTGTTAGGAGAGAGATACGACGACTAATAGGAAGCTAGTTTTTTGATTGTTGTTAGTGTGCTTACCTCTGGCAGCGGCTCTTCTTTCGTGACGTCTCCATTCTTAGGTGCTTCTTCACGAGCCGGCTTGCTCTTGTCCTTCTTACTGAAGCTGATCGACCTCAAAGACCACTTTTTCCTCATCTAGGAGCACAACGAGAAAGCGTCATTGTATAATACAATATACGACACATCTAATCTTTATATCATTTTTTTGTATAAGTAAAAAAAATGGCGTGGGTATTCTTGATGCTATTTCTAATGAAATGATTTTAATAGACAAGTACCCAAAATTATTATTTAACAAGCCAACAGACTGTAAATGAAATAATAAATTTGTATATATTTATATGAATTTTTGAAATGATGATAATAATAACACACCTTCTCTTTTTTTTTAGGCTCTTTGCTTTCTGGCGATGCTACAGTGTTGGGACTTGCAGCATTACCTTCTGTAGGCGTTGTTACTTCCGCACCTTCTGCTGGAGATTCACCTGACGATTCTTGCTTCGTGTCCTCTGGCTTTGCTTCTTCAGATTGTTGCTGAAAAATAATGCATCGACCAATAAGATACACAACGTAACAACAATACTAATCTCCTCCTCCTCCTCCTCTTTAACTATAAATAAGAACAAACGGGGAACAAAAGATGTGAATTAACATGATTTTGCATCCTTTCAAGGATCATTTTTACATTGTAAATAATAAGATCGATGCGGAATGATTAATTAATTATTTCTCTTTGTGTTTCGTTTTTTTTGTCTCTTGAGTATACATACACACACACATTGTTGTATGATAAAGAATTGTTACATTTTCGATATAAAATTGAACAAAATAATATGGAATTAAAGGAGAAAAGGAAAAAAGGGAAAAATGAAATAAAAGATGAAGGAATATATTCTTCGTTGGAATAATAAAGCAGCTGGTGCTCTGCTGCTGCTGCTGTGGCTTGGACGAACAACACGTCGTGCAGGATGAAACCGCGAAAATCTCAGATTACGGAGAATGGATAGTGACTCTCAACTTGATTTTTCAATAAATAAATCAATGAAGTTTTATAAGAATTTAAATATATCTATATATATATATATATATATATATTATCTTATATCTGTCATTTCCTTATATATATATATATATATATATATATATATATATAAGGAAATGACATAGGATTATAAAATTTGATAAAAGATTCCCAGGAATAAGTTTTTCTTCTTTTCGTATGATTTTGAGGGATATAATCAAAAGAAAGTATCGTATAGAATAAAGAAGAATAAAGTTCTGGCCGGGGCAATTTTTCTTTTTTTTGTTTTTTATTTATGAGAGGGAAACAACACGCACCACGTTCATCATCGCCTTGGGCACATTATATTATGTAAATAACGAGTTATTTTCGTTCTTGGTAGACGCGGAAACGTGACAGGTCCGTCTGGGACTACGTGTCTTTTGCTATTGTGTAAGGTGTGAAATTGTACATGAAGTTGAATGAGAATAATGTTGATTGTAGAGACGTATGCTATGTAACTTTTCATATATATAAATGCAACATTATGTATCTCTATGTATGATAATATGATATATATATATGTATGTATGAATATGTGGATGCACAGTTAAACATTGTAGATACGAAGTGATGCATTTAGCAGTCTGTGTTGCACGTATTCTTTATTTCTTTTTTGTAATTTCTTAGTATATTCGTGTAATAGTCCTTTGAATGAACGTGTCACAATTCGCTTAAATAAGAAGCGCCACTTTATTACACAGCTATTTTCTTTTCTTTTTTTTTCTTTTTTTTTTTGTCACGTATGTGAAGAAAACACGAATTGAATTACGAAAAAGAAAATTAGCTACGCTTTGGCGCCACTTTGTTGCTAAGAAATTTGTTAGATTGTAGTTTTTGGTTATTGCACGATACTGCAATATCATTGAAATTGTTTGATTTTTTAATGAAATAAATATAATTAAACTTTTTGTTTCTTTTTGCTTACGAGAATCAATAACGAAGTATAATATTACTATGTTTTTAATTCGATATTATTTTACGCAATGATAGCAAACAGGAAACTGAGAAGGTCGCTTCAAGGACCACCATATTCTCGTGTTGAATTTTTTTTCATTTTGTTTAAATACACTGCTACGAATTTCAATCGGGCGAATTTTAAAACACACCTTTTCCGTTTGAGAAGCTTGAGAAATAAGTTGTGGAATGTGGCTACTTTGAAACAATATTTTGCACGTGATTCTTATTTTCGAATATTTAAACAAAATGGACAAAAAAAAAAAACAAGAAAAAGGAAAATTAAAAGTCGGTTCTTTTTGTCGAAGGCAAATCTCGTGCGGATAATCGCGTTTTCGTGAGTTTCTCTCGCGTGAATATAAACGAAAAAAAAAAAAAAAAAAGAATGAAGTGTCTGCGAGAAATATTTTACTAACACGAGAGAGATTCCTCGAAAAATATGATATTATATTTTTATTAAATTTCCTATCCCTTTTTTTTTTACAGTTCTCCCTCTTTCTCGAAAATTTTTGACAACTTGAACGATCTCTCAATTGGTTAACTAGTTATGATCATTTTTATACACTAATCATAATGAGCGATCATTTAATCTGATCACGATCATCTGAACTATTTGTCCAACCAACCATTAAACCCAAATACATATATAAAAAGAAACAAAATAAATGGAAATAATTAAGACGATAAAATTGGATATAACATAAATCATATTTTGTAATTTCATTTAATTTTCTAATCGTTTCTCATTCTCACACCTTACTTTGAAATTTGATGAAAGCGGATAAAAAAAAAAAGAAAGAAAGAAAGAAAGAAAGATGAAATGAGATATGTGTTGTAAATGTCATATTATGGGCGAAAATTGAAAGGAATTCGGGTTAGATGCGAGCTTAATTAGCGAAAGCGAACGACCAAGTCGCAAGTCTCTCAGTTTAATTAATAAAACTAGTTTTCTCATGGAATGCAATATATGTGTGTATGAGAGAGAGGAAGAGAGAGGAAGAGAGAGAGGAATATGACTCACGATCTTAAGAGTTCACGATTAAATGTTCTCCACGAATTTCTTCTATAGACATTAAAACTAAAATTTGCAATTACTTTTGTAAATAAAGTTTTTTCCTAAAAAAAAAAAAAAAACTTAATAAAGAACAAAGTGAACATTCACAAAAAAATAATCAAAAGGTAAATCTTATCTAAATATAAATTACGTGTCACGTTGTTTGTCCGCAATGGACTCGTATATTATAATCGCAATTGACTTAAAGACGTGTGTATCGGACTGATTGTGAATCCCCTGTGCACCCCTAGTATAATAATTATCAATTATCAAAGGAAGGAAGGGAAAAAAAATATGTAGACACATATTTTTATTTAACTTCCCACTTTTAAAAGAATAAACACATTTTATATATATCGTGTAATCTTTACGAACAAGTTTGATCGTGACTTTGAAAATTCACGGTCACCACGTAGCAGTAGTAGTAGTCATCGATGTGATAACTCTACTACAACTATACTACTATTACTACGACGACGACGTTACATCTAACGAATGAGAGAAAGAGAGAGAGAGAGAGAGAGAAAGAGATAGAGATGTAAGGTGAGGCTTGAAAAGTACATTTCATCTTGAAAATAAAGAACGAAGAAGAAGCCATAAGAAGACAGGTGGTTTGCTTAAGAGAAAGAGAACCTTCTAAACCGGCTGGTTGCACACCTGCCATTTAAATTTGTCAGATAAGAATATGTGGTTTTTCATTTTTTACATCTTTTCTATCTCTCTCTCTCTCAAAGTTGAGAGTTGTGAACCACAAAAAATGCGTTCTCTATAAATTCTAATTTTACATCTACATAATTATCTAACTGTATGGGTTAATACAATTCAATAGAAAGGGGAAAAAATGAAGGCAGAAAAAAGGTAAAACCATACTCGAATTGTATTACAAAATAATACTTAACCCGTCAATTAACAGTCAAATTATTTTTGGCTAGAGAAATATTTATAATTTTTAAAAAAATCTTAAATGGGGATTGTGGCTGGTTGCACGAAAAAAAAAACCAATAAGAGATTATTATGCCATTTTTCCATACAGTCCATATAAAACCGAGTGGTGTACGTAAAATTCCAAAATTCCCAAATGGGAATCGTGGCAGTTAATAGGTTAAACTCAATATGTTTTTTTTTTTCTAAGTCCGTTGACATTTATCTTTCTTCTCTATGAAGAAATTGAGTAAATTAACATCGTAAAAAAAAAAAAAGAAAAAAGAAAAAGTAGGTAAAGTTATAATAATCATGGGAAAAGTAGTGTAGAAAAGGGGTAGGAAAGATTTATGCTCCCGTGACAGTTAGATGTGCCTCTTTAACAAACGTGTACACGTGGAGAAACGATTACGGTTAGTCGTAAAAACGAGTTACCGGTGGGTTTGCGATCTTTCCCCCTACCCTACCCTACCCTACCTTACCCTACCCTTCCGTTCTGTTCTTTCTTGACCTGTCTACTGGGTTATGTCGTTCTTTAAGTCACACCAACGGTATACGTCTATTTTTCTTTCTTTCTTTCTTTCTTTTCACATGAAATTTCGACCAATCAACGAAATAAGATCCTTTAAAGTTGACGTTTGGAAGATAAGAAAAGGGAAACGAAGAAATGAAATAAGAAATGATTTCTTCAACGGAAATGAAAGAAAGAAAGAAAGAAGAAGAAGAAGAAGATGAAAAATAGTAGAAAAGAGAAAGAACTCTCTCATATTCCTTTCTTCGTTATTGTGTATGATAGTTGAGAACAAGTGCAAACATGATCGAGAAAATATCATCGAACTTCACGTAACAATTTTTAATATCCTTTTCTCGATTATTATTTGACTTCGGTGGTGGTATTTTATTTAATATCTCACGGTTAACCGAATTCCATTCTGTTCAAACACAAAGTTCGACTGTATCTTATTATTCGTAGAATCGAACCTAAGTCATTCGAAGTCTTAGACAAGTCGCATTTTACTTAGGTCAAGCTTGGAATAGTACGCGGAACAACAAGTAGATGACAATAGACGTGTGGTGGACGACAAATAGTACAATCTATCCTGAGTTAACATTTCGTTCGCCTGAACACCTAACTTAACTTTATATCCAAAAGTAGCCTAAAATAAATTCTATTATAATGTTAACATTAAATTTTGTTTCAATTGCAACTAAAAAAAAGAAAAAAAAAAACACACACACACAATTATAATTTGGTTAATTATTGTTAAGAAGGAAATGATTTATTTTAGGCTACTTTGCAAATATATTAGATTATTTGAAATTTCTTACCTTTTCCTTTTCCTTTTCCTTATCCTTCTCATTAGTATCATCCTTGTCTTTGTCTTTATCTTCGTTAACGTCGGTACGATAAGCAATGCCATTGGTCGTTGGTTTAGCATCGCTTTCCTCGATCCTTTCTAGTTTTCCATCACCAGGTGTTGCTGCATCACCAACAGCACCTTCGCTTGGGACACCTTCTTTCTTCGGCGTCGTCGTTATATCGACTGACCTTTTGCTTTGTCTGGCACCCATCTTTACTTTTCTTTAATCCTTTCGAATCGCTACTTTATATTATCCTCTTTCTTCTTCTATCTTTATCTTTTCCTTTATCAATGTTGCGCACAAGCGCTTGCTCACTTTTTACCTGTAACAAATTCAAACGTATATTTTCATTAATATTGCGTGACAAAAGAAAAAAAAAAAAAAACCAAGTATTTCGATTAGAATTAAAATGTGTATTTAAAAAAAAAAAGAAAAGAACGTTCACCCCTGTGACACAGTTTATTGCTCGATGAAACGAATCGAACGTGCAAGATAAGGGTTATTATTAATCGATCAAAGGGATCAAAATAGAAATCCACTTTTAATACAATGTACATTCATATTATACTACATATGAACTATTCAATAATTTTCTTAATTATTTTGTTGTTTTTTAATGTAAAATACTAATATTGAAGAACATATTGCTTGCGTTATACCAAAGCTACAACTTTCGCAAATATATCCCACACCACAGCACACCATCACCATCACCATAACCACTACCAAGCAACCAGCTGAAATCTGATAGCACCATCTGTCGTACTCCACACACATTCTACGCACCGGTTTCTCGAAAGTTTCTTTCCACGAGAAAGAGAGAGAAAGAAAGAAAGAGAGAGAGAAAGAGAGACTTTCGATCCTCCTTCGGATTTAGCTGCTGCAGGTGCGCCAGAAGAAGTTACAACCGCTCGTAAACGTTCCCCACGTGCAAATCCTTTTCGTCGAGTGAATTTCAAAGAGAACCCATAAGCTTTCCTATGGTTTCTCCTCTCTCCCTCTCTTTCTACTCTTCATTCTTCCTTTCGTTCTTTCATCATTTGCATTTATAATCGATTCTTCGATATTAACATTTTATCTTTTTCTATCTCATAATTTTACGTAATATCTTGATACGAATTTTGCATTAATTGTGGATCGTTTAAATTGTGGCGAAAAAAAGCAGGTGATATTGGTTAGCTCTCTACGTAATCGAATCACTATTTGAAATCACGATTGCCAAACGAATTATTATGCGAATCGATTATTTTCGCATAAGTTTTTTTTTTTATTTTTTTTATAGATAACCCCGTACGATTTTTCGCACGATTTATTTAACGCAGGTGTTGCGAATTAAATACACAAGAGAGAGAGAGAGAGAGAAAGGTAATACAAGTGTGAGTGGGATTGGACACGTATTTAAATATCCCTCGTATCGTATGCGTTTTAAATCGAAAGAAATAAACGCTAATTTCTACGAGGTGGGATAATAAATTCTTACGAATCTTTCGAATAAAAGGAAAATTTAATTCAATAAATATCTACAAAAAAAAAAAAAAAAAAAAAATGAAAACTTTGTATCGTAGGACAATTGGTTGGAAGAAAGAAAATAGATAGAAATAATGAACACCAAGAAAAGAAAAGTTGAACAGAGCAGCCCGTTGTTTCAACAACACACGTTACTACTAATTATCGACATACGTTTAGTAGGATCGCAGTGATTCCGTTAAAACGACGTATAACCTAACGGTAACAGATATTTACCTAGAATGTTTTTTTTTTCCTTTCTTTTTTTGCCATAGGTCGATGAAAAAGAGGATTCATTGTTCGTGAAAGAAAACCAGGAACAACAGAAACTTTGTTAGAATATCTTTCGTGCAAGAAATATCTAACTAATTTATAGAATAGAAATCAAATTATAAATGTAAAAAAAAAATAAGAATTTTGGAGTAATCAATCCGTGCTATGATTTAACGTTCTAAAAATAATTTTATTTTGCAATAAGAGCAACGTTATCGTATAATATACACGTGTGTGTGTTCTTTCGATCACATTTTTATTCGACGCGTCATTAAATATGGTAAATATTTATGTATGTACTTACGCACACGCAATCTAATAATAATAATCTTAACTTTATCGATAAGCCATAAAAGATTATTCTTCAATCGAGCAATTTATTTTCAGATTTGATTCAGTTTAACAAAATTTATATGTTTTTTTTATATTTATATAAATTAAATTGAATTTGAACAATTGAAACAGTTTTGATAAGAAATAGAAATTGTTTGGAATAGAGGAAAAAACATTGAATCTATGAGAAATGTGAGAAATCAAGGGAATATTTAATTCGTAAAGGTGGGAAGAACTACTCTCTCTCTCTCTCTCTCTCTCTCTCTCTACCTGTGTACAGTGTACAACTCCGTTATACTCGTTAATTGTCAGGGACGTTTCCTCGTTAGTATCAGCCGGTACTTGGATTATCGTTATGCATATGCATGCACGCGTACACAAGAGAAAAGGATGGAATGGGATGAGATGGATGCATTACTGGTTCTCACGACACAACCAGAACAAGATAGTAGAAGAAATAAGAAAAAGATGAAACTATCTTTGCATGACTCTGACACCAGTCAACACTGTTATAAAGCTTTTAATAGACGTTCGACGTCGCGACGTGTTGTGTGTTATACCCGTGTCGTCGTCCTGTACTATATACTGCATTTGTCGCTCAGTTCTCTGAATGTGCTTATTAAATCCATTCAAAGGGTTTTACAAAAAGAAATCTTTCTCTAGTCTCTTTTTTTCTCTTTGAAAAATACTTTCATAGAGAGACAACCTAACGTTACCACTACCACCACCACCAATACGCTTTTTTCTTTGATCTCTTTCTTTTTTTGTTCCTCAATGATCATTATAAAACGTGTGTGTAGAAAGTAAGCTATTAGTCATCTTGAAAAAGTGAATTATGATTTAATCGAATATTTGATTTGCTACCTATACACACATATTGAATACATTATTTTTACAAACACAATTATGTATGCAAGAGGTATTACAAATTCGGTGTGTTTTATAATTAAATAAATGATGAAAATCATTTCGAATAAAATTTTGTTTAAAAATAGATTGCCTAAGATAAGATTAGAGAAAGAGAGAGAGAGAGAGAGAGTAACACACGTGTTACGTTTATAAAACGATTAATGACTATATTTCTCTGTCTTCTTCCCACGAGCTTTAAAAAGTTTCTTTCTTTTTAACTAAGAAGACATCTACTACTCTTGAGCTTCCTCGTACTTATGGCTACGGAAGGAGTTATTTTTTATCGTTCAACATATTGCAGAGAATAAGTAGAAGAGTTGAAGGGACTGGGCTTGAAGAACGCACCATGTGCGTACTTTGAAGAGGAACACGATGGAATAACATAAACATTTGTCGAAACCCTTCCTGATGCTTAATATAGAAACACCGGAGGTAGTAGGAGGACGTGATACAACATACACACAAAGAAAAATAGATTCAACAAGACTTTGTCGTCCTTTCTTTACTGAACACACACATATTTACTTTAATCACTGTTATTAAACCAAGTAAAAACATTCTAATCAAATTGTAATATTAACAAGGAAAAGATTAGATAGCACTTGATTAAATTTATAAACTCTTCTTCAACGTATTATTTATATGAATATATATATATATATATATATATATATATTTGTTAAAAATATTATTAAAAAGTAGTAAGTATTTCGGTTGGAATATAGAAATGTTAGAAAAGTGAGGGGTGGTAACGAAATAGAAACACCCTGTTCTCCCCCTTCTAAGCATGAGTGCGCTCGATGGCCTGTATACGGAGAGGACGCGTGTCCCGCATGCGCGAGCAGATGCGGATTCAAGCGCACGTGCGCTCGCGCTTCGACGAAGTCGAGAAAGAAACATCGTCGCGTATGGGAAACGAAGCATACAAAAGAAAGAGAAAGAGAAAGAAAAAGAGAAAGAGAGCGAGAGCGGGGGATGAACACAAAACGTATAACGTACAACGTATAGAACGTTATAAGGGATTATTCCTGGCTACGTAGTGGCGCATGCACCCTTCAAGCTCGTGTAAACACCAAGCTGCTATAGCTGTTGAAAAAAGGGAAATACGAGGAGTAAGAAGAAGCTTGGATGGATTAAAGGCTCGTGTAAACGAACGAACGAACGAACGAACGAACGAACGAACGAACGAACGAACGAACGAACGTTACAACGAAAAAGGAAAACTTCTTATCCACGATGATGAGTATAGAGGGTAAGATTTAAGATAAAAAACAGATAAAAAAACAGATAAAACGGGGGAAAAAAGAAAAAAAGAAAAAGAGAAATGTTTGGTAGAGTGCTTATGAGTTAGATGATTAAAATTTATAATACACTAAGTAATACAAAATCTCATTGAAATAATCCGTTGTTAAAAGTCTTGCTATATTTATATGTATAAGTTTTCATATGTTAATCCTTTGCACTTGTGCCAATATACATACATGCATACGTAATCTGTTTATAACAAGTATAATATCATATCATATGGAAAATTTCTAAACTTACAACAACATAGACTTTTTATTATTAAATAAAAATAATAATTATAAAACGATGTAACAACACTAGTTTGCCCGTATGGTCGTTGATATTTCGGTCAATTAAATTTCTTGTATTTTCACAAGAAAAAAGAATTCTATACAATTAATTAAGTCAAATAGATGAGGAGACATCTCTTAGAAAACTTTAGTGTCAAAGAAAAGAATGCCTATAGTGTCTAAGATTAATAGTCATTGGAATTAAGCAAAAGTAAAGAAAAGAAAAGAAAAGAAAAGGGTAGGGGAAAAAATGATCATTAGATCTAGGAAATCATGGAGAATGATCTCAGGCACGTTATGACGTCAAAGAAGAATAATCGTGCGTGCACGTCTTCTTACTAGTAGTAATAGTAGACTTACTAGTAAATGTAGAAGAAGAAGAAGAAGAAGAAAGGAAAGGTTCAAAGCGTTGGTAAACGTCGAGAGAAAGGCAGATGTGGGTAAGTTAACGACCCGTTATCGCGCGAGCGTTGAAGTTGCCTGCTGCTGCTGCCTCCTCCTCCTCCTCCTCCTCCTCCTCCTCCTCCTCGCTAAAACTGGTTGCCTCAACACAACTCTGAGAGATCGCGGCCACCATACGAGAAACAAGAACAGAAGGAAAGAGAGATGAGAAGAAACGAGAAAAGATCAGATGAGAGGAGATGAGAGGAGAGGAGAGGAGAGGAGAAAACGATCAGTTCAGATGAGATGAGATGAGATGAGAAGAGGAGAGAGGTAAGATGAAGTAAAGTGAGGTGAAGTGAGGTGAGGTGAGGGTGAGGGTGAGGGTGAGGGAAAGAAAAGATGAGAGGAAAGAAACGTAGTGGGGAGAAAGGGCACCGCGCATTTTAAGAGAAGGGGGCGATGGGGGGAGAATCGCGAATCGTTGAGAGGAGAAGCCGATCGACCGAGTACGAGATACTCGGCACTCCTCTATCTTTCTTTCTCTCTCTCCCTCTCTCTCTCTCTCTCTCTCTTTCTCTCTCGCACGTTCTCCCGCAGGTGCAAGCAAAATCGAACGGCTGGCGCGGAGGCTGCGCGCTTACGCGTTTACCTGGACCACGGCTATGCACGAATTGATGATGCGTTTAAATTAGCTACTATAGCGATTTGAATTTTCACCTGCTCCTATGCGAAATGAAAATAAAACAAAAAGAAGAGTAAAAAAACAAGCAAAATCTACACCTATAATTAGTGTTTTTCGGAAGAATCCTTTTTCTATTTTTTTTTTTTTCATTAAAAAAAGATTAATAAATTATACCTCGTGCGTGTAGGTATAACTAGTACAACAAGTTTTTAATCATACATTTGACATTATATAATTCGTTTATTAAGACGCAAATATAAATGAGGGTTATAAAAAGGTTAACGAGATAATATTTTATCGAAATTATAAATAATTTTGTATAGAAAGATTTCTGGACAATATATTTTGTTTTCTTGTCCTTTTCTAAGTATAATTTTTTATTTTTTTCTTGTCCACAAAAGTGGAAATAAAGATCAAGAAGTGTGCTGCTTATCTTTCCTCCTAACGTTAAAACAAGTTCGTTTTCGCGGAACCGCGATTATAGTACACGGTCTAGGGAAGTTTATAGAGGTAATCTAATCGTAACTTGTGTTGTATGTATGTATATAGATATATACATACATATAAACGTTGAACGTTCATCGACAAGATCGTAAAAAATAATAATTTTCCTGGAATTGGATACTTTTTCCTCGTAGCCATTTTTATTGTTCTTTAGACAATGGAAAGATTTCTCTAAAATAAAAAATATCTAAAAAGAACCTTGAAGAAAAATAACAATTATCTATATTCTTTATATCCATTGATCATATCCTAGCTACTCATGAAAAAATTCGATTAAATCTATTCGAAATTCAAGGCACCCATCTTTTCTTCCTTAGAAAAATTCCAATTCTCCCACAAGGGGGAAAGGATAGGGGAAAGGATAGGGGAAAGGAATCCTTTCGGTGGAATACATTGAATAAAAGTAATCTTAGTCAACGTTATTGTGCAAGCAAGCTAAATAAATTTAATCGAACGAAGAAAACTTTCTCTCTTTGCTTGGACAACAATTGTTTCCATAGAAGTCTTGACCACGTTTTTAAATGCACAGCAGGTAGAAGAGAAGACTGCTATGCAAAATCGGGACAAATAAGAAAGAAAAAAAAAAAAAAAAGAAAGAGTCACACACGCATACATGGAAAGAAAAATAAAGGAGAAAGAATGAGAAACGGTAAGATAGGCACAACTAGGTAGGTTGGTTGGTAGGTAGATAGGTAGGTAGGTTGGTAGGTAGAAGCTAGGTAGGGTAGAGAAGGTAGGAAGGTAGTCAAGCAGAAGGTTAGCAAGCAGGCAAGCAGGCAGGCAGGCAGGCAGGCATGGACAGGCAAGCCTGCTGCTGCTGCTGCTGGCCACATTATGAGAAGAGACCTCTCCTCCTCGTTCAACCAATCCAAACCTTCTTCTTCTTCTTTTTTCACTTTTTATTTTCTCCTACAATGGTACAGAATGAAAGCACAAAGAGGGTTTGCATATTTCAACTGATCTTTATCTAATCTTCTAAACTTCTACTGGCACAAATACTAAAGTATAAAGTAATTTATATGAATATGTATCTACTGCTGCTTGTAATTTGTTGTAAAAAAAAAAAAATAAATTATTTAAAACTTGAAATTATCCAAATTGTGACGAAGGAAACAAAAAAAAGAAATATATCTGAAGAATTTATTTGAAAGTATTCGAACGAATCTGGTTTCGGTCCATTCGTTGAGAGACTGAACGACGGTTGAGGTCGAAAGAACGCGGTGGTTGAACCATATACCATAAAAGGAAAAGAGGAAGAGAGAAATCAAGATGGCGTAACAGACTTGCACCCTAACGAGTGAATTTCGAAGGATACATTTTCGGCCACTGAGAAAACGTTCGAAATTAATCGTTCAAAGGTAAATCAATCCTTACGATTCGACTGAAATAATAATCACGAATTGAGAGAAGAAAAACTGGAGAAGAGAATAAATTCAATAGTTTTCGAATGATTACAAATAAAAAACTAGAAAAAAACATGAGAACAGAAGAGAAGAGAAGAGAGAAAGAAGAAGAGAAGGGTAAGTTCCGGAGAGCTCGATGAAAAAGCTCGTGGTCCCGCGCGCAGTCCGCTATATCGATCGCTGCGCTACCCATTTTCAAAATGGCGCGGACGAGTTGCACCTACTTGCTCGTTGAAATCGCTCAACTTTCAAATTTCATGGTAAAAAAACTAATGCCTTTTTTTATATTATCATCATAATAAGATTATGTCTTAATGATCTAAGAACAAAGAAAACACGAGAACTGAACGCGATTGTGACGAAATTACTTTCGAGAGATTCTCAAGTTAAAAACTGTGTTCACAGTATTCAATTTTATCTATTCTTTTGACTCACCGTGTGGTAACGTTGGGGGGATCGTTCTTAAAAAGATTCCTCAAAATGAAGGTCCTTAAGAATCTCCTTTTAGCAATATATTCTTCTAACTTTCCTTGTAATGGAACGTTAACACTGAATCAGCACGAACTTTCTCAAAAAGTTAATATTTTTTTTTAATATTTCCTCCTTTGTTTATCACTACGCGGGCGCGTGTGCGTGCGTGCGGCGTGTTGGTATATATCGATGATCGGGCGTCGACTTATCGTTAGAAATTCGACGACGATGATATATCTATATATATTATCTTTCGCACAATATAATAATATTAATAATAATATATACCGTGTATATATTTCTCTCTATATATATACGTATATAACTGTAAAGCGTAGTAAATGTATCAATATACAAAGAAAGTTATAGAAAATCGTAGAAACACGATGCGTAGTCGTCGTATGGGAATACTTGGATTATGGGAGAGAGGACGAGAATGAAGAAAAATGAGGTTTCTTAGCGGGAGCGCGTTCGCGAACTTATCCACTTTGCTCGGTAACGCGCGACCGACTGCCGAGGTGAATTTGTGAGAAGACTGGCGCCGATTGGTGGGGATACGCCAAGAGAAGGGGTAGGAAGTGGCAGGGGAGGGGGTTTGGGCGCCCGGCGTCCGTAGGTCTGTTCGTCTAGCCGACACGGCGACGGTGCGCGCGTACGTCGTTGTTCACACATACACATTTACACACATTTACTACTCACTCACTTCTTGCACTCTCAACTGTCGCTTCGTGCAACCGTACTATCAACCTTTCTTCTCTTTTTCTTACTCGTACACCCTCCTCCTCCTACCTGTTTATATTCCATTCCTTTTAATTCTTTCCAAAACTTTTGATCAAGTTTAATAATAATGGTTTTTTAATCATTCATTTTTATGTGTTCAATCTAATGAATGAACTTTGCACGTTTTTTTTTTTTTTATTAGAAACTAATTAAAATGAATCTTAATGTTGTTTCACTTGTACCTCTTGAAAGAAAATGACTATAACATCGATGTGTTGGGTTCTCACTTAAAAATGAGAAAGTAAAAAAAAAAGAAGCAAAAGATAAAGAGGGAGTTATTATGGGTGGGACCCTTAGTAAAGAAATTCGAAACACGCAAGGTGTTACCTAACTTTCGGTGCATTCCTTTCGTTCGCGGTCGCGGTCGGTTGTTCTCTCGCATTAGTCACTTTACTTCGGATAAAGGCGAAAGGAGATTGTCTCTCTCGTCTTGGTTCGTAGCCTTCGATGGGATAACCTTCGATCATTTCCGCTGTGAAAAATGGGTGGCTACTTGAACATACCCAACCACAATAATAATATTTGAATATTTTCTGTTGTGTCTGTTGAAAATATTTCTAAATAATACACGCTATTATTTCTTTTTTTCGTAGAATAGAAAAGGCTATAGAACAGTATATAGATCGTATAATCATTTGCTTTCTCGATTCTAATCCATTTCTTCCATTCTGGTATTTCCATTTAGAATAAAATCAGTTCCAGGAACTGAATCGGTGTATAGACCGACGACGACCATAATCCATGCACTCTCGGTGTTATATATCGATAGATATCCAACAGGGAGTAATAGTATAAAGATTAGAGAGGAAGGGGGAGGAGGAGGAGGAGGAGGGAGGTGAAGAAGGAAGCATCGTATATATCGGAAAGAACTTTATCTTTCGATAGGAGAATTTTCTTGGTAGCCAACGCATCGTTTTTAAATTCTCTTCCTCCCAACATATCGATTCCATTGCGATGCTTGCAAAGAATATCGATGATATCGAGATATCGACTGTATTGTTTGAATACACACATCTCTTTGTGTATTGAATGCATACACGTATTATGTGTGGATGTATGTAGAAATACGTTGTTATATACGAATAAAAGAATTTCAAACGCCTAATCGATTTGGAATGCATCAATCTGATACCAATCTAGCTTGTTTGGAATCGTATTCGTCATTTTGTCATACGTACCGGAAATAGATCTATTTATTGATGACTCCAATCACGAGTAATGGTTTTAAATACGTTTTCTTTCGTTAAGGCATTAAATATTAATCATTCAGAAAAAGCACAAAATATATGAGAAAACAATAAAAGTATCTAATCTGTATCACTTATTATTCATCTAATTCAAAAGTAGAAACAATGATTAACCATTGTTTTCTATTAAAGGAAGAAAACTAAGTAAGAACGAGTAACTACTAACTAATAGAAAAGATAGCTAGTAATGTAATAGACAGGTCAGATTCTCTTATACGGCACGTTCATTACCGGAAACGGAAGCTCCACCTTAGTCATTGGATACGAAGTATGCCTATGGCATCCACCTTAGTATATAATATCAGGTAATCTACAATATATATAAAATATATAAAATAATACTAGACAAATATTATAATATGAAATAATTTTCTCTCTCGTTGAAATTAATTAGGTCATCATCCACAAAGGATGAACTTATTTGGATGCGTATACGCGTATGGGCGTGAAATATTTCTTTTGTACTATTTAATTAAATTCATTCATTGGAAAAAAATAATAATTATTATTATTATCATATAAAAAGAAAAAGTAGGTGAACGATGATTGGAACTTGAACGGTTAGAGAACACAGGAAGAAGATGTCGGCCATCCTTCTGTTCCGGTCTTTAAATTTTGGGTCGTGTACCACCATCCCTTCTTCTCTTTTCCCTTAGAGAGAAACGAAAGCCCACGGAACTTCAAAGCAGTAATAAAGTCCAATATCGTATTATTCGTTTGCCGGTTCCGGTCAGGCTTATAAAATGTACGACGACCACGATAAATTATATGATTTAAGAGAGAGATAGATAGATTGATAGATGGTTAGATGGAAAAGGACCACGAACTTCAACGATGACGACGACGACAACGACTACGACGATGACAACCAAGAGAGCCGCCATTTTAATACGTTTAAACTTGCTACTTCCGAATAAAAGTTCATCAGTCGCAAAACACAAATACAACATAACGAAACCCTCTCTTTTCTCTTTCTCTTTCTCTCTCTCTCTCTCTCGCGCGCGCATGCATCCGTCGGAACTGTGGACGGCTGGCGCCCGAAATTATTTTCGTTTACGATAGTAAGAGAGAGAAAGATAAAGGATGTGTTATTTTGTTGTCTCTTTCTATCAAACGTATGGCAGTAGTAGTAACGCTTTTCGAATATTCGCACACATTCACGCTCATTGCACTTTCGATGCACAGACTATGTGTGGCGGATGCACATCCTGTAAATTTGTTAACTCGTTAATTTGTCGTTTCTTTTTTTGTTAATATATTTAATATCCCAAAATAATATTTATGAAATTTAATGGTACGATTTAGATTGGATATTTTGATAGTAGAAAAGAATAAAAAAATTAAAGGAAAAGAATTTAGAAATATATTTGATATACTATTTACGATTAAGATACGGGGATGATCTTTGTATTTTTTTATGGTGAGAAAAAAAAAAGAAGAAAAGTTCTGAGAAACTAAACGAACGATCTTATCTTGAAAATGTTCTATCGCAAACAAGAAGATTATTATTTGAAATCGATATTCTTCAAAGTTCGTCTCTTTTTCTTCACCACTTGAGATACCTTTCTTTCAAACTATAGAAGATTTACGACTTTCAATAAACGAAAGAAATAATAATTCCACTATATACACAATTTGACGAGATACCAAACACATCTAAAAAGAAAAGAATAAATAAAATGACTGTTCTCTTTAGATAAACAAAAAAATTAACTCTAGTTAATTACTTTTTTACGCAGAGACATTTTCAATATTGCGATTGTATGATAATTAAATCACTAAGGTATAAGTTAATATTAATTAATTCTCTCTCTTCCCCCGCCTTTCTTCCCAGGTCAACAAACTCAATTTGTGTTAATTAATTTCTTCGCGCAAATATGTACCAAAAAAAAAAAAAAAAGAAAAAAAGAAATAAAGATAAAGAAAAAAAAGATGACTATAATTTTGCAAATAGCAAAAGAAGCGTAGGTAGTATTGTTATTAGCGGGAGATTCATTCGAAAGTGCAAGGATAAACGATTAGTCTTGTGCAAGGAACATCTTTTAAACGAAATTCTTTGAGTTTCTCTTTCATGCGAGGCACGTGCGTGAGTCGCGTAGGAACGTGAGAAACCAAGAAGAAGAGGACGAAGAAGAGGACGAAGAAGTAGAAAAAGAAGAAGAAAGATCAAACGTAGAATCGAACAGTGATTCGAAGATCTTCGATCATTCTTTCTTTATTTGGTTCTATCGCACGTGGATTTTCAATCAATGTTATTGAACTTACAATTAGAAACGATAATAATCAAAAATATTATTCCTAATATGTAATAAATGGATATTGATTATTTAAAAAGTGTCACTAACTAGGATCAATGGATCTCAAATTTATCGAAAAAGATTTGTCGGATTGATAGATCGATCATTTCGTTCTTGTTGAACTTACAATACCTTATTTGTGTACTCGTAGAATATTATTAATAAATAAATGAATAAATTACGGCTGGTTTAGCTACAAATTCACTGTACGTACATAAAACAAGACGTATGTGGTGAATGAAGTATATATAATAAAAATCGTATGAAGGAAGTAATAAATTGTGCTTTCTCTTTCTCTCTCTTTCTTTTTGCAACACCTGAATGATAATTATGCATAATTTAAATGTCATTAATATAATAAAAGTTAGATAAATAAATCATCGAACGTACTTATCAAAGAAAATTACTGTACAATAAAATATATTAAACACATGAGGAAATAATAAATTGTGTTCTCCTTTGAGAACGCGAATAATAATAGTAAATAAATATAATTTATAATGATTATTAAATAAAAAAGACAAAATAATAATTGAACAGTAATCCGTTGTTAAGAACACCATTGAAAAGCATGAGAATAAAATTGTGGTAGAATTGAAAAGTGTTATATAGTTGTCTTCTAGTGATGAAGACAAAAAATAAAAGCAAAAAAAGGGATAGCCATAAAAATTCATTCACAAGAAGGAAGTTTTCCTCGTGCTAGACGAAAGAACGTGATCATCAAAGTCCCTAGTGTCTCGACAGGGATGTCCCCATGAAAAACGATGAGTTTGTAAGTCGACTCACGTACTTTTATTTGCTTCGTTCGTCGCGAGTGACGAAGATGGTTGCTAAAGAGGAGAAGAAGAAGAAGAAGAAGGGGAATAAGGGAACACCATGGGGGAAATGAATGGTAGGGAGGAAATCGATGAAAGACATTACTTTCGGATCGAACTAGATACGTTCGTGGAAAATACTACTACGTGCCGTTACACGTCTAACGTATTGCTAGATGATATCTGTTTGGAAGATAAAAATAAAACAAAAATGTATAATGGTAGAGTGTGTCTGTCTATTTGAGCAATTAGATATTAAAACGATTTGGTTTCGATTGTCAAATGGTAACTCCTTCTCCAATTTCGAATAGGTCTTGGTTCTAAATGATGCTTTGAAATCGGCATGATTCACTTGGTCGGAGTTACAAGTGACATTGAATGCCTCGAGAAATTACGTTTTGTCAGCTCGTTTAACCTACTCTGCATCATCATCGTCGTCGTAGTCGTAGTCGTCGTAGTCGTTGTCGTTGTCGTCGTAGTCGTTAGTACAAGATTACATGAGCACACGATTAATGGTAGCTTAAAGCTTACGTGCCAGTCGGAACAATAGAAAAGGATACGTAGTCCGATTTGTATTTCGATGCGAGTCGTCTTCTTCTTCTTCTTCTTCTTCTTTTTCTTCTCTTTTACCATCAACTATTACAATCGTGTACATCGCAACGGTATGATAAAAGCGGAAGTGACGATTATCGCTTTTACCTAACAGGAAAACAGACACACTTTTCTTTTACCGTTCTTTGAATATCAATCACTCGCTATGCAATAATACTTATGGTGTTAATGAACCTATCTTTAACTATTCTATTATAATCGAAATGGACAAAAATATGTATATATGCAATATCAAGGATAATTATTGAAGGTTAATAATGAATGAGAAACGTGCGAAAAATATATGTTCGCTGAAGCACGAAGTAGGCTTTTAAACGGTCGTTTCCTCGACTCATGTTCGAACGATACCCCCCTTCTGTTGCTCCACGAATCGTGACTATCTTATGATCATCTCTTAATCGCCACGTCATAATCGAGAGCTTCATAGTAATTATCCTCTCCACCTTCTTCGTGTATATCATATACAACTTTACTTGTCTGAAGATAGTGAACAAAAATATAAATAAAATAAGAAAAGAAGGAGAAAGTTTCTTCTTCTTCCTGATGTCAATTTACTATGAGATAGTTCAATTCATCCTACTCTATTTTTCTCTCCAGTTCTCGTGGTAATAATAAAAAAAAGGGAGATACTTGTGAAGACTCGTCGAAGGGTTTACTTTCTTTATCCTTCGGGACCTTTCAGAAAGCAATAAACGAGTCAACCACACAAAAACGATCCAAGAATAAGCGCTCCCCTTTTCTTCCATTTATTATTTTTTTTTTTAATATATATTTATATACACATATAAGTATTTATAAGTTTATTAAAAAAAAAAAAAAAAGAAAGAAAGAAAGAATATCGTGGAAGATTTGTAAGACAATAATTTGGCCATAATTTCATTGAAAGCAGGCCCCATGATTCGTGGTTGAATTGCAACGTTGTGTCCGAACGTGTTACCGACGGTTACCGCTTTCGTATTGATTTCACGTCGGATGATTCATGGGGTTCTCTATATTCCTATCTCTCTCGGTCTTTCACCACCCTTCTTGGCCACCCCCACAATATTCTAAGCGTGCGCGACCAACCCCCATGTCTCGAAGCTTATCCCTGTGTGGCATGAGGAAAAGGGACATTGCTAGAAGGGAGATGACGACGACGACTACGACGACTACGACGACGACTACGACGATGTTCTGTTCGAGATAGAGAAATAGCAAGGACGCAAAAAAAAAAAAAGTAAAAAAAAATAAAGGGGATCGTACACCATCCATATAATCATAATCGACTATGCTTGTGTGTGACTCATTAAAGTATTCGTGTTATATAACAATTTCCATTAAATTATAATTACATTTTTCTTTCTTTCTTTCTTGTCCATGCAAATAATTTTTATCGATTTTTTTTGTCTTCCCTTTAAAGTCAAATTAAATGTAACCAAACGAAAAATAAATATTCGAAAGGAGGAACAAAATAATTGTTCGAGCTGATGATAAAAAGATTGAAAAAGGGGGGGGGGAAATATTTGAAATGGTGTAAGATTAATCTTAGCCAAGATATACATTTCTTCTGAATCCCATGGAAATAAAAGAACCTCTTATGGGCAATAAAGAGGAAGAATAGATAGAGAAAGATTCTTTCTTGCGAATAAGACGGGAAATCTATTTTTACAATCCCGCGTGAGGTTGAAAAGTCGTTAACTCGCACGTTAACCCCTCCGATTCTTTCTTTCTTTCTTTCCCTCTTTCCCTCTTTTCCTCTTTCCTTTCTCGACTTTTCTCCGAGTATATCAGAAATAGCGAATAAAGGTATGATGGTGGTGGATGTTAGTTTCACAGTGTTTTCATGAATTTTTAACTTTAATCTGAAATTTTCATTCAAACGAAAAATAAAAACATAACACAACACACGACCATGTTCTGATAAGAAACATTTTATTAACACGAGCGTAGAATATTCTTTTTTATTAGAAAAAAATTCGAAAGAAAATGAATTTTCAATGAAGGACAATTTATTTGGAATATAAAATAAGAATGATTATCGAGTATATATAGTTAGCGTTTATTGTGCGTTAAACTTGAATTACCTTTATCAAAGGAGAAAGGACGAACACTTAGGTTTGGTTTTTGTTGTATTTTTGTGTGTGTGTGTGCAATTTCATCCCTTCCATTTTAAAGAGAGATATCTTTCGGTTTCTCCTACGCAAATACAAAAGGTATAAATAACGCCATTCGAGTAACTGAAAAACATACAACATATACTCTCCTTCTCCTTCTCCATCTCTTTTCTCTTTTCTCTCATTGGTGTCCTTGCCCGTATATTTTCTACTACGCAGAGGGAGCAATTGTGTGTTAGTGTGCATGCGCAAATCTACCAAGATAGGTCCCCTTTTACGCAAAGTTGATTGTCCGGCCTTGAATGTACAACACCAGATGTGCCCATCACCGGCATAGTAAGTCTCTCTTTTCTATTCAAGTCTTTCTACCTGTTTGCTTACTTATTTTCTATAACATCTTTCTTCATTTTTAGTTATGAAAGTATAAACAGATTTTTTTTGTTATCTTCTTTTTTTTATTTTCTTCAAAGTAACGTGTGATTTCTTTTTTCTTTTGGTAATTATATAAAACGATTCATTAGCGTTTTATTAATAACTAGGGGTGCTCCGCCACGCGTTGCTGTGGCTCACAATCAGTCTGATACGCACGCATAATAATTAATTCGCAATAAACAAATATTGCGATTATAAATTGAGACATAAACTATCGTATCTTTCAAGTTGGATGAAACTGCACAAAGTGTGCAAAATTTGATTAAAATCGGTTCAGTAGTTTACGAGTCCATTGCGGACAAACAACGTGACACGTAATTTATATATATTAAGAAGAAGAAGAAGAAGAAGATATATTGTAAATAATTTCTTATTCAAATTGATCCCTCCCAAGCATGTAAACATTTTTTTACTCGAGTTTTCTCTGGTATACTTAGAAAATAATAAAAGTTTGAATTTAGTAAGGAAGATTATACACTGAAATGTGTATCCTATCCTCCACCTTATACAGCAAAGTTTTTCTTTAAAAAATCGCCTAGAGGAAAAACATTTTTTTTTTTTTTTTAGAAAAATATCCTCTTCTACTTCTTCTTCTTTCCAATGACTTTTCTGTTAGTAACGAGCTTTAATTTTCTATCCTTAAAAACTTAAGAAGAAAATATAATAGTGATAAGAAGAGAGGGACAACGTTTATATAGGAAAATTTATCGTAAAGATTCCACACATCCTGCCGACAGGATTTACGGCACGAACAGATATAATTTATCGAGTTATTCGAAGACGAGTATTCTTGGTAGTTAACGAGATCATAAGAATTTATGTTCCTTTAAAACATCCCTCGCGCCTACCTACCTCCCCTTACATGCATGATGATATTTCCCCGATTATTATTCCCCTGATATTGAAAAGTTTTCATACATTTGAACTATCAATAACCCCCCTTCAATTACCTCAATTATTACAATATTTATAACATAATGAATATTATAGACTAATTATGGTACTTGTACTTAACAAACGTTAACTCTACTCTCTCTCTCTCTCTCTCTTTTTGCATTTATAATAATTCGTTAGACCAAAAAATATAACTAGAGTAAAAAAAGTAAATATGTAAAAGGAATTGAAATAAATGTCGAATAAAATAGAAGAATTTGTTCAATACATTATACATAACTGGATTGAAATTAATTGAACATAATTACCGAAGGAAATAAATGTAATTAAGTATACAAATATAATAATAAAAGAATTGAGGAAAGTAGAAAACTCGACTACGCAAGTTTGACTTTGTTCCTCTTGGGAAGTGAAGCTTCGTAATTAATTTCATTAAGAAGTCTTGTTGATTTAGGTTGTATTATAAAATTAGTACCCACCGAGCACTCTATTTTACCTCTTCTCTCTCTCTCTCTCTCGAATTTATCGATTTCAAACGTTTACTTTTGAAAAACGTTCTTTCTGAGCTTCTAAAAGAGCAAATAGAAAGCAAGTGCTACGATTTATTTCAACGATAAACGTTTTTTTAACTTTTTAAATTGAAATTAATATTAAACCTTCAATACATTTCATAGATATCAAATGATAAGAAAATATCATAAATGTTGTAAATTCGAATAATAAAGAT
Organism: Polistes dominula; assembly: GCF_001465965.1. The sequence continues at coordinate 403,871 of NW_015149055.1, read as the reverse complement.
AAATGAAAATAATAATTAAAAAAAAAAAAAAAAGGCGATTTAACGGATCGATAAATGAAATCCTTCGTTTCGTTTGATATCCCCAAGTTCCGTCTATCTTTGGCTTCGGTATAACATTACGGAAAGTTGGACAGCGTGACGATGTGAAAAAGCAAACAAAGCCACAAACCAACCACCACGTGCTGGATGGAGTGAGTGTTCTCGAACCTTCCTCCTCTTCCTTCACCTTTCGATTATTACCTAACGTGTTTAATTTAACAATGTAAATCGTTTCCGTTTCCACTCATCTTTTACCAATACCTCTATACCTATATTTATTATATATGTATATATAATATATCATTAGTATAATGTAAAACTCCACACCCTGTATTTATTACACTTACGTTAAAAATAACTTTGGGTTATTTGGTTAAGTAATAATCCAAATTCCAAATACATAATAAACAATAGAAGTATATATATGTATATGTATGCATGTGTCGCGTGTATGTGTAACATAAAGATCATGAAATACATAATAACTGTCTTCTTGGTAGCAAAGTTATGGTACGATTACGTGGCAAAAGATAATTTCGATATTTTACGAGCTCATTCCGTGTGATTACGTGACACACGTTTCTACGAATAAGTAATACATACATACGTACATATATATATTTTAAAAAATGAATTGCAAGACAGATTCATTTCTTATTCTTCAATAGTTAGTTGTAGTTACTTCATTGTAGATTTAAATGTGAGATGATATTAAAAAAGAAATGATTTTAGATACAACGTTTTGATAGTGTAAGACAAATAATGTTATTTGTTTGTAGATAATTCAAAATAATTTGATTCAGGGAGTACACGGTAATTTGTATCTTCTATTTCATCAGATGGGATTATGATTAGGCCGAACGAAAGAAAAACCTGTTCAGGGGTTGGGAAGATTGGTAAAATTGAACTGAAATGAGATACGTGGTCCTACTCGATCATTTCACGTTGGGTAATAGTATTAAATTAAAGTAAATTATACTTAATCCTTCGAGTACACTATCATTAATGATTATATTATTATTATTATTAATCAAATTATTACGAATAAAAAATAAAACGAAATTAATTTATCTTTTAATATAATAATTATTGAAAGAAAAAAAATAGAATGAAGAAAAAATATAATAAGGATTGAATTAAATGTTATGTGAAATAATTAGTTAGGAAGATTAGAAAAATAATAGTTTGAAAGATTAAGGAGATGGACCGAATCAATTCTCACTTAAAGTACAATGGCTTTAAGAGTAAGAAGACAGCTTAACGTAGGAATTAAAGCAGATCCTCCAAGCTTTTCTCTCTATCTTTTCACGAACAAGACACTAAACGTTGTATCCACGTTAATTCGATATTTCCTGCTAAGATCTCACTGATGTGAGATCATCTCCCTCGTACATTTCCTTTTCCTTCTTCTTCTTCTTCTTCTTCTTCTTTTTTTTCCTTTTTATATTTTTATTTTTTTACATTTAATTCAATTCTTCTAATAACACTCGTTTCAAGTGAACAATTTATTACTTTTCTAATTTTAAGAAATTACAAGATTTTTGTTGAAAGGATATATTAGTCGAATTAACCATAGCAACTAACAAACTAACTAACTATAGAAAGACTCTAAGTAATATATATATATATGTATAGAGAGAGAGAGAGAGAGAGAGAGAGAGAGTTTCTATATATGCCTGCAGGTATAAACCAAACGATATAGCAAAGATTCCAGGATAACCGGTTTCAACGACGTACATTTGTCGAAACGCCTTAATTACCAGGACCTCTTCTCGTCTTTTCGTATCTCTCATTTTTTTTTTAAATTTTTTTTTTTGTTGCTTTCTATCTTTGCGTGTCTTACACTTCTTTAAAACTTCTCCTCGGATATAACGTGGCGCAACCCGTTGCTAAGAGTTAACTCGTCATTTTCTCAGTGATTCTCATAATAGATTTTATTTCTTTTTTTTCAAACCCACCCAACACACTGCTGCTTCTATCTCTACACGTGCAAATATTCTCACGGTTTTTTTTTTTTTTTTTTTTAAACAACAACATTTTTGATTTGAAATTGATCGATCGAGAGAGATGGAATAAGAAATAAAAAGAGGAGGAAAAAATGTAAGAATTTTCTTTTGACGATATATAAACACAACTAGAAATTCGTTATGTATGAGCATGTACTCGCTCGTTTACCGTTTGCTCTACTGATTCTATCTAAAATTCATTAGCTCCATGGCGCATTGCGTTTCATCTCCTAAATGCAATTGGGAAAAGAGAGAGAGAGAGAGAGAGAGAGAGAGAGAGAGAGAGAATCAACGAAAACGTCGATACTACTACTCGTTTCAAAGTAATTGCAAATCCTATTTGGTTGTTCGAATTTTCAAAACGATCATTCAACTGTATATTTTGCTACGCTTCGAAAAATAAAAAAATAAAAAAATAAAAATTCATTCGAAAATCCAAGAGAATTTGCAAAATTATTTCACGTATTAAACGTTATTTGTATTTCTATTATTATTCTATCTAATTCAATCGCGAATATAAAATGTTCTCTTAAAAAAACAAAACATTCGAAACTTATAACTGAATAATATAAGGATTAAGTTGATAAGAAATTCCATGATAAAAAAAAAAAAAGGGGGAAAAGAGATTTTGAAGAGATCGTAAATGTTTGAGAACATCCACCGTAAGTTGAACAAGATTAGAAGAGGGAAAGAATGATAGGTAAAATAAGACGAAGACGAAGAAGAAGAAGAAGAAGATAAAGAAAGAAAGGAAGGAAAGGGATCGATCGATCCCGTTCGATCGTCTAGACATAGGAATGAGTGTTTGTGATCGACTAGATCTTGTCGTTACACCTTCCCAACTGTTCAGATAATATACTTTGCTTTTCACCAACGACTACGATCAAGGAAACAACTACATGTATTAAGTACTTGTCTATTATATATCTACACACATCCCCACCATGTGTATAAGTACGAATGTATTCTATGTATGTGTTAAAGTATCTGTGGTGCGCAGATACATGTATGTAAGTAAATGGAATGTATCCTATATATGTGTAAAAGTATTTATGGTATGTACGCATATATATATACATGAGTATTTGTTGTATATGTCATGTATATATGGGTATGTACTAAACGAATGTGTAAATGTATTTATGGTGAATATATCTATGGTATGTGTATTCTTAAGTGTATTTACGTAAGTATTAGTGTGAATGTATGCGTGTGGCAAGTATGTGGAAGAGAAGGTTCAGCAATTCTCGTAAATCGTCTATATCTCTGTCACTCTTTTTAAGTGTGTTTAGCTTGTATATAGAAAGTAGTGTGTGTGGTATATATCTCTCTGGTTGTTCGCACACGATCGATTCTGTGGTTCATGTTAGAAAACGGTTCCGCCCTCTTCTCGACATCTACCCCACCTTATTCTTTACCTCTTTCTTTCTTTCTTCCTTTCTTTCTTTCTTCCTTTCTTTTTTTTTCCCCATTTCTGTAGCCTCCTTCAACTCGTCCCTGATTGCAAGTTTATATCTATGTCTACTATGTTTTCTATGTCTATCTCGTTTTATCTCGTTTTCTATCTTACTGTCTGTCTCATTCCCTTTCTCTCTATTCACGCTTACTACTACTCTAACTGAGAAAAGAGGATAGATTATTAACTGTGTGAGTCAGCTTAATACCAAGCAAGCACCAGCACACGTTGTGTATTATGGAATCGGTCGATGGTTGTTCAACAGCGAAAGGAAAATTCTATTCGTTCTATTTCATTTATATTTAATCAAGTAAATATAAATTATTATTCAAAGTAAATAATTTTGAAGATACAAATTGAATAATATTATATTATATTCGTTTCTTTTTCTTTTTTTGGAATGTTCGATTTTCTGAACAACCTCTAAAGACGTAGAAAAAAAAGGAAGAAAAATGATCCAACAGTTGGAATGGACTCTCTCTCTCTCAACCGATTCTGTAACAAATTCTTCCTCTCGGTGTTCTCTTTCTTTCTTTCTTTCTTTCTTTCTTTCATTTCATCCTTCTTCTTTCTAACGGACGTATCTTAACGACGTAGGTCATGGAGGCCAAAGAAACAGTCTATTATTCCGTATCTCCATGAAGGAATTACTTGGGGTACAAGGAAAAACACGACTAACATACATCTCTTGTTCAACGTCGACACAGACAGACGCGAATACAACATTCGATTATTTCTAAAAATGATTTTTCTTATACTTAGTCAACGCTAATTGTAAATAAAATAACATATATTGTTAATTATACAATTGGTTACAAAAAAATCTCATTTCTATATGTTTTATTATTTTTGAAGAGGTCAAAGCTTGACCACCCAACTTTAGGACACTAAAGATATACACTAAAAGATATCTTTTGGTTATCCTTTCTAGTACTTTTGTTTAGGTTAAGATAAGTATTTTTTTTTTTTTTCAATTTTTTTTTTACCTAAAGAGAAAGAAAAAAACGGTTAATACGTGTTCGAACATTCAAACACGAATTTCGAGTAAATTTCTCAGAAAGAGGGATTTTTAACGTGCGATAGTTGAAGATAAGAAAAGGATTAAAAGCTCAGAGATTATGAAACTGTCAAATGTTTATCTGAAATAATATATTCACGGTTTACAAACGAAAAAATCTCGAATATTCTTTTCGATCTGATACGATCCAAGATAAAAGTTTATGTTCTGTTAACGATTACAAATGCAATGTTTGATAAATGATAAAAAAAATAAAAAAAAAAGAGAAATTATATCTAAGAGTGTTCCGTGATCGAAGAAGAAATCAATTTTCTTAGCTGTAAAAGGAAAGAAAAGACAAGAAAAGAATGAGGGGAATTATCGAGAATTAGAAATTTCCCCCAAAATTGAATTCTCTTAGGATTTGATCGCAGACGAGAGATGTGAATTTAATAAATCGATCTATCGAAAGTTTAATTTCTTTCCCTTTTCCTTGCCCTTACCCTTTCCCTTTCCCTTTCCCTTTCCTCCTCCTAACTCTTATTCTCATAAGAATAAAATGAGGAAAAGGGAAACAGCATAGTCGACCGATGGATGTGCTCTTCTTCCAGAAGCCATAATTTCTCTTTAGACAAGGAAGCAAAGATGAAAAGATATGAACGCGCAGGTCTAAGGTTAACGATCGTTAAAAGGCAGAGTGGATCTGAGTGGTATTCTGGACCAGTCCTGAAATACCGTAATCGACGAGAAAAAAAATCACTGTTTTTAACTCCTATCTCTACTTCTACCGAATTTTTCTCACAGTTATTACCAGAAAGATGAAGAAGACAAGAAAAAAGAAAAGAAAAGAAAAGAAATGTATGAAAGAAAGAAAGGAAAGAAAGAAAAGACACAAATCTCGTGATATTAAGTTAAATTAAAGCGTAGTAGGTAAGAATGCAATTTGATTCGAGGACTGACGATTAAGGAAAAACAAAAAAAAAAAAAATTAATTGGAGAAAGACAGATAGAAAAAGTTGGAAGTGAAAAAGTGAAGAATAGAAACATTAAAAACCAATAGAAAACTTTCACGAAGGTGAACCAAACGAACATTAGGCGTGTCTCCTTTTCTGAACAAGCACCACCACTAGAACCACCACCACCAGCAGCACCACCACCAGCACCATTACCACCACCTCCCATAATCAACCGAGCATGTCGAAACCGGAACGCGTAGATATATATCAAACTCGATTCCCATTTAGTTTCCATAGCGTTTGAGAGAGGAGAGCCTACCGTCGTCGTCGTCGTCGCCACGATCGAATGTAGCAGCCGTGAAATGGAAATCTAGATTGTGGTTGGTTGCATAAAGGAGAGAGAGAGAGAGAGACTTTATCTTTTTCTCCTCCCCCCACCCGGTAGAGTTAATCTTGATCAATTGTTTTTCTATCTTTCGCGAAAACTATGTTGCACAAAGTGAATATTATTGCATTATCTTTCATCTCGATATCTATTATCTTTTTTCTCTATATATATATATAAATTCTATTTTCAAGAAAACAATTATAATAAAAACTTGGAATCGAAATAGGGAAGGGTTAGGGCTAGGAGTAGAAAATCGTGGGTGTTAAAGAATAGCCCTGGTTCTTTGTAGACCGATGTCGTGCTTCACGTATCTGTAACGCACGAAGCATTAAAAGCTGCTTCACGTAACCTTAACCTTAACCTCGAGCGTGGACAGGAGAGAGAGAGAGAGAGAGAGAGTCAAACTATTTTAAGATCGACCGATGAAACATCAAAGACAATTCCCCTCCTAAATATTTCTTTTTTCTTTTAATTATAATTAGTACAATGGACAGTAGATTGTAAAGAAATATTTTTAATAACGATACGTATTCGAATCAATCACAAGCAACCAAATAATAAGGAAAATATCATTTTTAGTCTCTCTCTCTCTCTAACAATGTGAAAAGTAAACGCGTAGGTTGTTGTTAAGGGCCTTGAGGACTACGGCAGACTGGAGACTAGGAACGAAGGGCTGACAGATAAGGATAGAAATATACTTCCGCTTGTTAGGGGATTATCTATCAATATCCTATCTCTGTAAGATTGAAAAGAAGGAGAGGGGGGGGCAGCAGGCAGGGTGGCAAGAATTCGAATGGGAAAATTGCTTTTAGTCCATCGTCGTCATCGTCATCCTCTTATTCCTTCATCGTATTTTCCTATACTGCCCTATCCTTCTTGGTTATACTTATTTTCTCGTAGGTTTAACCTTAACCTTGAACAACAATTCCCCTGAAGCTCCCTCTCTCTAGAAAACTATTTTGGGGTTCTACCCTAAAATACGAGGAATGAACGACAATGGTGTCAAATGAAACCTAAAGCCCCTATCCACCCCCTCCCCTCCCCTCCCCTCCCCTTCTCTTCTCTTCTCCCACACCCCTCACCTCACATGTTGCAATATGTTGTGTTCCTGTACGCATCGTCGATTTCGGCAACAATTTCGATTCGATCGATGCGAAGAAAAGAAAAATCGTTGATCAAATTTTTCATCAGAATTTGAAATGAAAAGAAAAAAAAAAAGAAAAATAAAATGAGTTAATTTAAAGTATGCATACAAATTACATAGGAACGAATATGACGCCATAATCACGTTGTTCATTGTGAACAGCTCGTCGTTGTCGTGTCTCGGCTCGGTTCGGTTCATTTCGTCGTATAATAAACTTTTTTAAACAACTTGCTCTCCGGCCAATTTATTCATTCGCGAGAAAGATCGAGGAAAAAAAAAATATACAAGGAAAAATAAAAATCAAAAGAACGTAACGACTCGACGTTGGCGAACGTCGTCTTTGTCGTCGTCGTCGTCGTCCTACGATCGAGCAAGGAAATATTATCTTTGTTCTTTCTTGGATTAGCGTAGGTTGCAGCACAGCAATCATTTTTACGTGCGTTAGGCGAATGACTCGTGTAAATGATTAATAAGATATCGCATGACATGAAGACGATACTTCATGTTGTTCTAATTTGTAATTAATTAGATTACAATTTGTTTCTTTATTATTAGTTTTACAGTTTCGTATGTAAAAAGATACATAAGGAAGGGAAGAAAGGAAAAGAAGACAAGGAAAAAATAATAAGGGAAGGACAGTTCTTTTTTTTTTTTTTTTTTAGTCGGTAGCTTCTTTAAACGAGAAATACCCTATCGTTATCTCCAAATAAATATTTGCCAACCCAAATGGAACGTAATAAAGTATTTGGATAAAAGCCTCCCTTTGGTCAACTGAGAGTGTATTACTATCGTCTTAAATGTGTCCCTTCTTTTCAACGGGCTACTAGATACAATGTATTCTAAGATTTATCTAAGTTTTACGGTTCAGGAAATTCCCCTCTCTCTCTCTCTCTATATATATATATATTTTATCGATGATATATTATTCCTTTAAAAAAAAAAAAAAAAAAAAAAAATACTCAAATATACTATGCCCCTATATCAGGGATGATAAAGTATATTTTTTCTTTGCCAGTGTTATAGGATAAATAAAAAATGTTGTTATATTTAAATGATTCATATCACATCTGGGTGGTGTGTTAGTTAAAAATAATTCAATGAAAAATTATTCTCCTAATAATAATAAAAATTGTATAAAATAAAAAAAGGAATATAAAATAACGAAGCACATGAAGGGGAGTATCTATCGATTATATCACAATTTAAGTGAAATAACCTTATGGTCGAGGGTTGAAGAACCCTTAGATAATAATCAGATATATGTTGACATTAAAAAGAAATCGGTCAGATGTTTTCAATTGTCCCTTTTTTTTTTTTCTTCCGTTAGTTAATTTCCAACGTCTGACGTATATGTGTAACATGGAACGATATACTATCATAGTATTCGTTGTTTTTTCTTTTTTTTCGATTGGAATAGAATAATACAGTAACACACACACACACACACACACACATGCGTGTCAAAGCCAATGCATCAGGGAAAACAAATAAGGGTCTCTGTGAAAATGTGCTTGCAGCCATTGCTTTTCCAAACGTATCGATTGTTACGACCCTTTTGCGATAAACCTAAACCGAATTATAGTAGCCATTTATTTTTTCCGTGCTTTATCATTACGTCTCTTGTTTTTTTTTTTTTTTTTTTCATTTATTTAGTTTCGAAGATTAGATCTTTCCGATTAAAATCATCGAGGATCACTCTCACATTTCAACTGGTGTGTTTTTTATACTCGTAACATATATCCCTACAGAGATATAGATATTTCTAATGTGAAAACGTATAAAGATTTTCAAATTATACCTTGTACATATTAAAAAAAAACCAAATAACATAAAGTCAGAAATAATTTAATCAGTTAATAAACGTCTTATCTCTCTCTCTCTCTGTCTCTCTCTTTCATCACCATTTGCATTGGAACTTTGAAAGGATGATGATAAATACTTATCGAATTGGAAATAGGGAACGTTTTATCACTGAATAATTCAATCGGTTTGGTTGTTTTTTCTTATGCAACGAAGGAGGACGAACGAGATGGAGGTTTGAGGGGGTTGAAGAGGTTAAGGGGTGGGTGTATGTGTGGTACTTTTAGAAAAGACAAACGATGAAACAAAAGTACTTCTCGTCCGGTCGTCGCACTTTTTCTCTCTTTCTTTAACTCTTTTCTTTTTCTTCTTCTTCTTATTCTTCTTCTTCGTCTTCAACGAAAGATATTATTGGAAAACTTCCATCGGTATCTCCCATTGTCCCGCGAGACACGTCATGGGGGATGCCTCGCATAACATCGACCCCGTTTATTTTTTTTCCCCCGCCTCTTTTTCTTTCTTTCCTTTTTACACGAGAATAAAAGGAAGAAAGAGAGAAAGAGAGAGAGAGAGAGAGGTTATACTACTCAAATAAACCGTACCCTAACGCAGGAAGTTCCTCTGTCAACAAAAAAAATATTTGTTATTGAAACTTAGTTTATTAGATTATCCGAAAAATGCTTATCACTTTTTTTTTTTTACTTATATATATGCATACATACAAAAATGTATCATTTGTGCATCTATCTATATATGTATATGAAAAAAGACTATGTTTATTATAAGGGATTTTAGATATTATTTAATAATTTTCTTATTAATTGTACGCAAAAATTGAGTGCTAAGTAAACGAAGGAAATATTTCTGATGTTTGCAGATAAAATATGAGAATAAAAAAAAAAGGAAAAAAAAAAGAAATAAAAAAGCAAATAAAAGGATTACCTCGTCAAAGATTCTAGTAACTCGAAGAGAGCAAAGTTAACTAGACGACGTAGAAAACGGCGCGATCGTATTAGTTACGCCAATTAACGTAATTAACTGTAATTAATTAGAGTCAAAGGAGATCCTACTACGAGTAACGAAAAAAAAAAGAGAGTGAAAGAGAGAGGGAGAGGGAGGGTGGAAGGGGGTAAGAGGAGGATACTTTACCCCCGTTGCATAGAAGGGTCAGTAGTGTAAGTAGTTTGTTCGTTGATCGCAAGACCAATGAGAACAGCCTTTCGTTCAAACGAAACTTAATTAAAATGACCAACGATGACATTTTTTTCTCCTCATCCCACCATTCCATTCCTCCTCCCTTTCTCGATCCGAATCTTCTAATTGAAGAAACATTAAATCGTCTTATTATTGTACAATTAACATTGGAATTACCGACCTATTTTGATCACATTAATTCGATCAATTTGACAAATTAATCTATTTATTTTTTCATGACAATAAATAAGCCAGAAATAAAATTTACCAAAATTTTATTTAAAAAGGACCAACTTTGGATGTTTTATTGTCTCTCTTTCTCTCTGTTTGTTGAGAAACATTCAACGTGAATTACAATTTGACACGTTCAAATTAACGATGGGAATTACTTACGCGAAAAAAAAGGAAAAGAAAGAAATAAAAGATCGTGAAAGTCACGCACACGTTTTCTATGACGAAAGTAATGACGACGACGAAATACAAGAAAAAAAAGAAACAAAAAAGAGAGAGAGAGAGAGAGAAGGTAAAAGCAAAGAAAGAGGAAGTTTCGGTTCGAAGGGCGCGGTTTAAGCTGAGCAAAGAATGCGGGGGAGAGAAACGAGTATAGTGAAGAGAAAAAGAGAGTAGGGCACGGATGGTGAACAGCTGCCGTTTTGTGTGAACGTGCCCCCATAACCCCCATAGCGCCAGCACCCTAGTACAGTAAGAGAGAGAGAGAGAGAGAGAGAGAGAGAGTCTCTTTTCCTATAGAAATATTCCGTTCAGTTCTTCGTTGATCGATTCATCATCCATCCATCCATCCATCCGAACCAACCAACCAAGTATGAGTGTTAGATGTAAAGGAAACAAGACGTTCTTTCACTAAAGTCGTATACAGGGTGAACCAAAAGTTCTTAATTCATTCGAGATTGTAAATGAAATAATGATAATTTGTTGAATTCCATTAAGAGTATTTTCATGAAGTAATTTAGGTTTTTAAAATGACGTCCCGCAAGTATCTCCCATAGAGCACATGGTGTGTACGCACACAATATAATATATAGGTAACTTTTAAAAGCGTTCGAGTGATCTTGCACAGAAGGTCGATTCTGATAGGCCGAATAAAAAAAAAAAAAAGAAAAGAAAAGGAAAAAGAAAGCCAGGTGGAATCCTGCGGACTGTATCAAAAAAAGAGAAAAAATAAGGGTAAGAGGAAGAGAGAGAGAGAACCGCTTTTGATCCAAGGAATTAGCACGCCTGTCGACCCTGAGAGACGACGTTAGCCCGTGATTCGAGATTACAAGGAGGACGTTCCACGTCGTCACGGTTCGTTCGTGCCTGTATTACTATTGTGACGAGATTGTCCGTCGCGTTTTCAACAAGATCCCTGTGTATACCTTTCATATCCTTTTGGAAATGAAATCCTTCCACTGTGTATCACTTATTACGTATCTGTCACTAAAATTTCATTCAATATTTTAAACAATTTTCAAGTAATAGTTTTTAATATACTTAGTTGCATTTGTTTCTATTGAAATGAAATATTTTTGAAAATTCGTGAATAATTAGACGAAGAAGAAGAATTAATTAACTCCTTTTTAGTAGGATATAACCTAGGATATAATGTAACTTAAGCCCTGAAGCTATTCACCCTGATATTGAGTATATCAGCATGCTTATATCCTCTGGTAGCTTTATTACGTTCACTTCGAGTAGAGATAGAGAGACGGAAACGATGGGACTGAACTAATCGATGAGAGACTACTACTACTACTACTAGCTCTTTGTACTATCTAACATTACTATTACGGAAATAACATTGACCGTCAAACGTATCCGGCCATCGAATTAACCATCCCTCCCTCCTTCCTTCCTTTAGATCGTTTCAAGTGATCTGTATATTATATTACCTACCATAAGCGAACGACTATCAATTAATCTTTACGCTTTTCTTCTTTCTTCTTTTAATTATTATCATGAAATTTCGAATAAAAATACCTTTTAACACGTTCGTCGTCGTGGCACCTTATAGAGGAGACGGGGGGCATACTTCCCCGGGGGCGGCCCCGTCACCGTATACGGTGACGCTCTTCTTCTTGAAGTTATCGTATTTTTAGTTGGAAAAACTTATCACATTTCTCATTTCGAAAGAAAATTATTTTCGATAAAAAACCATAATATTCGGGTCGCATTGTTGATATTTCTACTTATCACTTCTTACGTTACGTCGAATTTTGGGCCTGGCGAGAAACTCAACCGAAACGGGCTGGACGACGAACGTGTTAAATAAATTAATAGATTTCAATTAATTACCTATGATCAATTCATTATCTTTTCAACACTCTAATATACTTGTCGGTATTACAATAATTAAAAAAAAAAAAAAGAAATGAAATAAAAGACGACAAGAGAACTAACGAACGAACGAACGAACGAGGGAAGGAAGGAAGGAAGGAAGGAAGGAACGAAAGAGGAGAGAAAATATGCAAAAAGAAACATCGGGAGAGCACCATTTCGTTTTGTTCGGCAACGGTAACATCGTAGTAACATGAGAAGATATTGTCCACTTGACAACGGAGCCACCGCTTGGAAGAAAATCACTCTTGGCGCACGTGATGTCCGATACCGGTCAGTAAGCGCATTCATAATAACGTTCCTAAACTTCATAGTGACACATTAAATGTATTTCAAATACTACTATTCAATATTTATTATTTTTTAAAAAAATAACAAAGAATCGATCATAGTTATGTAGGATGATCTTGATCAAATTCTTCCGACTGTTTGTTTGATCCTTATTTATCCTTGAAATTCCATTCTATTATAGGGGCAAAGAGAGAAAAGGGTCGGCTTTGGAAATGTTTCATAATACTTTGCCAGGTAAAAAAATGAGATTAGGATAGATCCGGAACTTTTATAAAAGAGAGAAAGAGAGAGAAGACATAAATGTAAAAAGAGATGGAAAAAAAAAGGATACGTATCGAAAGGGCTAGAACGATTTAGGGTGAACAACGTTAAAGTAAATAAAAAAATAAAAAGAATATGACAGAGAGAGAGAGAGAAATACAAATTAATGTAACAAAAATGATCCTTTTTTTTTCAGAGAAATAAAGAAAGAAGAAAAAAAGAAAGAAGAGATCCATCCGTTCTTGTCCTCTTTGGACGTTTAATTTCAGGCACAAGAGCATGCTGAGCTCGCAACATCTCTGCTGCGTTTAATAACGAGAAGAAGAAGAAGAAGGGAAGAGAGTAGGGGAATAAAGGGTTGGAGTGGGAGGTGGGGGGGGGGGCTTGGAAAAGAAGATGGCCCGCGACCAACTCGGAACCAGTTCTCGCGCCTTAAACGGGTGGTTCTCACGGACGTTTTAGTACGAACCCTTCTACTTCTTCTTCTTCTTCTTCTTCTTCTTCTTCTTCTTCTTCTTCTTACTTATGCATATATCTTTTCTCTTCGATCTAATCGTTCTCCCTCTCTTTTTCTCTTCTTTATTTCTTCTTTTTATAATCGATTGAGAGAACCACTGGTGAAACTTTGAAATTCCTATGCGAGTTCCGATACTCACGCATATCGATGCATCTAAATATATATACGTGTGTATACGCGTGTACTCAACGTGTATAAAATATTTGTCTTTTTGTCATTTTTTTTTTTTTTTTTTCAAATATTTTAAGCCTATAGATTAAAATATAAATTAATTTAATTTTGATAAAGGATATTATTAAAAATAATAAAAGAGAATATTAAATGAATATAAAATGTTATTATGAGAATGTTAAGATTTCAAATGGTCCATTGCAAGAATTGTAGAAATGAAAAGATTTCTCCTATTTCTTTGCAATATGTTTATATATCTTGTTCGAATAATTATATTATTTATTTTCTAACGGTATTATTACTGATGAATAATTTTCTAAGAAACTATCTTTCGTATTTTTCATCTCGAAATGAAATGACCCATGATAAACGTGTTTTCATTCTTTTAAATTAAAGCAATCAATAAATTATGTTGTTAATACATTTTGTTGTTTTTATTTTACTTATAGAAATGTATGTACGCGCGTAATAAGAATTATCCGAGTTATTTTTTCTATTGAATAAAAGTAAAAATAAAAAGATACTTTCGATATCGATCTTTCGACGATAGATCGACGATAGACCGAGGATATTTTTTCGCAAGAACAAATGTACACGGGTAAAATGGAAAGAAACGTGTTCGAGTTAGCGCAACCATTTCGATGTACTTTTTCTCGGCTTACACTAGATCCCGTTAGAAGATCTTACCAAGGAGTAAGCAGTAACAGTGAACAACAGTATAATACGGTGCTAGCTCGACCGTTGAAAAGAACCAACGCAACGACAAAGCGTATCGAGTTGAGGTCGACAGCCTTTCGATTATCTCCAAAGATCTTTAACAACATCAAAACAAAGTGTAAAGAAATATATAAATAAAAAAAAAAGAAAATAATTCAACGATTACTAATTATTTCTTTTCCAATAAATATTTGACCTAAATACACGAAGAAAGAATCTTGTCCCAAATGTTGTTGTTAATAAAGAATATATTGGGATTGTAATTTTTTTTTTTACCCACACACACGTAAATACTATATAATGGAGTTTATGGTTTAATGGAAACAATATATAGGAAACTATAAAAGTGTAATTAAAAGCTTAACGAAGAAGTTCAAGTGGTAATTAATACACGTCAGGTTGCTGTCTATGCACGATGTGTATATTTTGTTTTGTTTTTCGACCACATCCTACCACGAGCCTACTACGTCTTTGTTTGGTTTTATTTTTCTTTTTTTTCTTTTTTCACAACTTCCGCTCTTGGTATATCCAACGAGAGCCGATTTTGTGGCTTCCATTTGCGCAAAAGGGTACCCCACGTACTCTATTATACACAAAATGTTTGTCTCATCGATTTTTTGCCGATATTTTCATCATTTCTACGATTAAAATCCACACACACACACACACACGTATATCGAAAAATTCGATCCATCGAATAACATTTTCTTTTTTTTTTTTTTAAATTTTGCTTCGAAAAAAAAAGCTTTCATCAAATTGAAAAATTCTTTTTCCATTGTGTTCGACACGTGTTCCATTAAATAAATTAAATTTGATAAAATAAATTCTATCGTATAAAATTGACCTAAAAATCTTGAAATTAATTCAAATTCAGCATAAGCGTAATAATTCCAATTACTGGACTATTGAATCGAAATACTAAGACAAAAAATATATAAATAAAAAAAGGTTGGAAATATCTTAAAACACACAGAGGAGGAGGGTGCATACCTCGTGTTTCCTGAAACTGGAGATCCAACTTGGATATCAGAGAATTGAGAAGGGAAAAAAGAAAAATGATGGAAAAATACGAATCCACGGTGAAATTCTCGGCATGGTACAAAGGAATAGTGATAAAGAAAGAAGGAACGAACGAACGAACGAACGAAAGAAAGAAAGAAAGGAAGGAAGGAAAAAGATGGAGATGGTAGAAAATACGAGAGAGAATAGCACTTGAATAGGAACCGGAACTCGGTAGTCCGTGCTCGGAATTGACTACACGATTGCACACGTACGCTTGTGCATACGAATCGGATAAAAAAAGGGAACCCAGAGGCTTTGCGGGGAGAAAAAAAAGTAAAGCGCCGAGGTTATCGGCTCCTCATTGATTTCTTCTTCATCGTTGTGTCGTTGACGACGTTCTAACGTTGTGTGCTAAAGTAGTAAGAAAATTAATTTTATCTATGATCCGCGTGTTATTATTTTTTGTTTTTTTGTTTTTTTTTTTTTTTGAAATACGATACATACCATCGATACAATTGGAGTGTGTTTATACGTGTGGTTTTTTAGTGTATGACACGTTATATGTGAAATTCCAATAATTATATACTCAAAATAATATATTTCATCTAAATAAAATTAATCGTATTTAAATGACTGAACTATCATCAACATGTACTTTGTTTTCTTTTTATATAATGTGAAAATGATTTCTTTTTGTTTGTTATCGTTTCTAAGCATTATCTAAGCATTTCCAATTTTTCATCGGTGAGTCAATCAGCCACGTTCAAAGAAAAGGACATTTAATCATTCGCGAGTATTTCTTTACGACGATGATAAGCTCCTATTTTTGTTAGCATCCCTGCATGATTACGTTATGCTAAAATGGATTAGTCACGAATCAAGTTCCTGTTTTTTTCTTTTTTTTTTCTGACAATGAGATTCGTTCGAGTTTAAATGAGTCTTTGCTGAAATAATAAATATCTACTTTTTTTTTCTTTGTATGTGTGTATGTGTGCTCTTTTTATAGGATGATTAATATAAATTTTGTAAATGATAAAAACTCCATGTAAAGTAATTAATCTTTTTAAATTATGTAGTAACTTCTGACCCATTCTGTACATATATTTAGGAATATATGAAGATCAAAGAAGAACAACATATGTTTTAACTTACATGAGAATTAAATTCTTATTGCAAATGATCTGCATATATTCCTTCTATGTCTCTCTGCAGTTGATTACAAATATTTCTATAGATCGACTTAAAGATGTGTGGGAGAAAATCCTTGTTCCTATTCTCTTTCTTTCTAAAAACAAACGAGATGGTGAAAGAAGAACAAGGAAGAACATTTCCAACGCGAGATACTGTATAGAAAACATGGACCTTGAATGAGCAATAAGAAAGAACAAAGAATCTGAACTTTGTAATTGGCAGACAATGAGATTAATTTATTACCCTCAGGGATATGCTTGAGATACTTCATAGGCAACCCTACTCCTCTCTTTCTTTCTCTCTCTCTCTTTTATCAACGAAAGAAACAGAAAGGGGAAAAAAAGAAAGATAATGAGAAAGAAAAAAGAAGTAACCTCAATTTCTAAAATTCAAACTATTAAATAAGAAGAACACGATTAATCAAAATATAAAATTAACCTTTGCTTACCACCCTTCCTGGAGTAACACGCACACTTTTAGAAAAATTGTTATAAAAAAGAAACTATTGCATAGATTTACTTAAACATTTTTTTCAGACTTCTTTAATACTTACTTCAAAAGATTATATAAGTTTTATAGCTTTAAATTAAATTTAAATATGTTGAAAAAAAATGATCAAAGTTGAACAATTGAGAAAAATGGCTCAAGTTGCAAAAAAGGTCGTCTGGGTGATCCTTTGGATCAAGTGTGGTAAGTAAAGGTTAAAACTACTACGGAATAAAAAGAATATACAATTTAATGGGAAACCCCCAAATAGAAAGATTATGTCGATGTGCCCATCATATTAAAAAAAGAAAAAAAAGAAAAGAAAAAGAATAGAAAAAGTGGAAAAGAATAAAAAGAATTTTGGTTACATTCGCCAACAACGGGTTCGCAATTTAGGTTGACCCGGCTAACCTTGAATCGAGTCTCGGTCGTGGGTTTCATCGTCCAACAAACGCGACATGTGAGAGACAGAGAAAAAGCGGAAGAGTCAAGAAAGAGAAAGAAAGAGAAAGAAATATATCAAAACGAATAACAACGATGGAAATAAACTGACAAGAGACCAACCAAAATTTCTTTTTTATCTAATAACATATTTTCGATCATGACTCATTGTTAGATCAGATTAATAAGTTAAAAAAAACAATGCACATTCTTTTGATCATATTCTAATAATACATAGGAATAATAATAATAATCGTCATATCACGAATTACATTTTTGTATTGTATAATTAATCGTAATAGTAATTAAAAGATTAGCCTAATGAAAGAGAGGGAGGGAGGAGAAGGATCAATAATATTCGACCAAATGAACTCATTATCGCTAAGTATGATCAAACGTGCACACCAATCAGGAAGGGTCGCTTTCACAATCGACCAATCGAAATCTCGTATTTCACGATATCACTATTCTACGAACTAACTAACTTTCTAAGAAATTAAGAACGATGGGGGGAAAAAAAAACAAATCAAATCAAATCAAATCTATGCCGAATAACAAGCTTAATTTTATAATAAACAAAGAAACAAAAGAAAAAGAAAAAAAAAACAAAATCCCTATGAATTACAAACGATTAGTACACATTTCTAGTGTATAAATATTATTTCACGTTAAAAAATAAGAAAAAAAAGATGACAGAGAATACAAAAACATGGATGTAATTTCTCCCATATTTAGATATGTGATAATAAAATCTGACTGTTACGACGCAAAATTCTGTACGACTTTTATCGAGAGAAACATTGGAAAAAACTATATACACACACACACACACACAAAACATATCATACAATACACCGTTCATATGTACACATAACAGTTATAATATATACTTTCTTATCAAGTATTACAACGAAAATATGTTTATACGAAAAATGCCTCGTGCATTATACCGCGCGTATACGTTAAAAAGAATTTGATGAAAAACAACACCATTACCATTTTCCATAGGCGTAGGATTTGGTGGAGGACGATCTCCCTAAACGAATTTCAACACTAATCCTAATGAATGAAAAATGAAGGTAGGAAAAAGGAAGATGTGATCCCGCTTGTCAACGACGACGACGACGACGGACAAGGATAGAAACAGATGGAAAGAAATAGAAAGAGATACTAACATTTATAATGTATACACATATATACATATAAAAAAAAAAAAAAAAAAAATTCTACGATGAAATCATTTCGAAATGTTACTTTTGAAAAAAAAAAAAAAAAAAACACGTCCACGCCTAATTTGTTTTCAAGCTTATCATCACGAACAAAAGATACTAAACTTTGATATCCCATTTTCTTTTCGTAGAACGTGGTGTTTCTCTTCTTTCACAGATTTCTCTAATTTCAAATAAAACATCGAGTAGAAAAAGAAGGAATTATAGGAGCGTAATCGATTCTAACGTAAATATATTATTATTATTATTATTATTATTTGAAAAGTATTGGAAGAAATATGTAAAGTACATCCGTAGGAAATACGTTGATCGAATGAAAACCGGCGTCGTAACCCGGCAAGCAAAGAAAAGTAAGAAAGAAAGAAAGAAAGAAAGAAAGCGAGCTAACAAGACAAGACGCTCGGGATTTGTGAAGGGCATCCAGTCACTGAAAAAGCTACGCTTTTTCTTTTTTTCTTCTCCACGTCCTTTTTTTCTCTCTTCGTGCTCCTTTCTTTTCTTGCTCCTTACCGCAAGTAAACGTCTACTACTATCACGACGACTTTGATCGAACAACGACGAAAATTAAACGAAAAACATTATCTAATATCGTTTACGATACTAACGTTCGAGATAGTTGTTGTTGAATAAATGTGACTTACCGTTAGGACGATCAAATTATCCCGAGGAAATATCGAAGAAGAAATACGGGACTGTTTCTTTCTCGCAGTGTGTTACTGGCAACGTCACTTCACTCGTTTCTCTACGCCGGTCACTGCGCCTGTGTGTCGTCTTGTATCTTACGACTCGAAACCTATCCTTACTTCGGTTAATACTGCTGTCGCCATCTACCGCTACATTTTTCAAACGTTCCCAATCTCTTACACGATGACGTCCTGTGATTGGTCAGATTTTCATTTACCGTGGTAAAATACAATTTTACGTTCCCTTTTAAAATTGACGCATGCCGGTATTTGTCGAAATGAAGTATTTTATATTTATATTTATTTTATAATTATTGCTAATTCGATTAAATATCAATATGTATATGTATACATATATATTGTGTTGTGTTATGTTTAAAGTTTTGTGTGTATATCAGTTCTTTTTATTAGTTTCAATAATTTATTTATCATTTGTGTTACACCATGAAAGGTAAATCCATATTTTTCTTACCGTTTCCGATATATAAAAAACCGTAATGAGGTTTATTTAATCTGTGATAAAATGTCATTCCAGGCCAGTATAAATTGTGAAGGATTATTAAATTGGAATCCATAAGAAGTTGCATACTCCAGCATCCTAAGTAAGACATACATTTTTACATTTTTACATTTTTCTTCTATGCATATCTCATTGATTAAAAGAATAATGAAAATATTTCATACGATTTAACAAAATTAGAGTTTATCTATTTTTCAAAATGATTAATAATTTGTCGAATAGACTTTTGGTTTATACCCTGAGGAATATCCAAATCGATGCTGTCAAGAAAATCGATAGCATAATCGTAATCAGGTCTCGTTAATAAATTAGTATTCCACTTTTGTTGAGGAGGACGTGCATGTTGATAGGATTTAAGATTAAGTGCATCTGCTTCGTCTAATCCCTCAAATGCTAAATTTTCAATAACATCTCCATTTGGACATTTGAACCATCCACCACGTGGAATAATTACTGCTTCTTCTGTTATTGTATCAACTATGGTTGCCAAACGATCTTCCTCTTTTAATTCCTTCGGTATTGGTCCCTGAATAAAAACATATATATATATATATATATTTAATATTGGAAGTATGTTTTAGATAATCACGAGTTTGCAACGTTTTATTGTACGTTGTAATATTGCTTAGGATCTTCATTTGTTGGAAATGGTGGATTAGAATCGTAAACGTTCGTCACTATTGATGGTTCTCCTTCGAATTTATTAATTGCAAGGGGTGTTAAAAATTTACCATACTTTTCTGGCTTTGGTAATAATAACCAATTTAATCTATCCATACTGTTTACAAATGAAACAATTATTCATATTATTTTTGTCTTCATATGGACAAAAGTTGAACAATTGGAGAAAAGATATTTTTATAACCTGTAATAATATATTTTTCCATTCATACAATCTTTTTTGTATCCATAAGCTATGTGATAATCATTTTGTATAGCATTTATTTGACCCCAATAATAACACTTTCGAAATTGATTTTCTTTTTGCAATATCAATAGGGAATTTTTCAATAGCTGAGAATTTTCCGTGCTCACGCATATTCCCGCGTAACCTAAAGTATCAATGGTATCCAACAATTTTGAATATTCCATTTATTTTGTTCTTAATCTTTAACAATTTATATTCAGATCAATTGTTTTAAATAGAAAAACAATATTCCCCAATCATCAAAATTCAATTTGATTTTTATAAATATTGTACAAATCTTTCATTTAGGATTACAGGAGTTAGGGGTTAATTAGATTATTTAAATAAATAATTGATAATCGATTTGTGAAGGTAGCAACGTTGCATCTTTTATGATTTGTCAAATTAATATAGTGCCATCTTAAAGATCAAATACAGAATACTTTTTTTTTTTTGTACAAAAACTTCCTCTTAGTGGATTTATCATATAAATACATAATAACTCTTATTATAACTAAATTTAATATTATTCTTCTTCTATATCAATATCAAACATTTCTACAATAGTATTAGTAGTAATTTGTACTCACAGTAAAAAAAGAAAAACTAGAGAGCTATATCGTTTATTAATATGAGAAATAATCCTTATATTTAATTAGAATTTTGTTAATACTATTTACATTGAGAACATAGTTTGAAAAAGTTTGAAAAGTTTTCAAGTTTCAATAGCTACAACTACAAATACATATATATATATAATACAAAAATAACTTCTCTTTATTCGATTCTATTCTGATATCATTAAAATGATATCATTAAGTAAGTAATATCATGCAGTATTAAAACGACTTTTTATTATCTGTCCAATAAGATGAAGCGTTTGAAAAGTTTTGTTTGGATAAAGTCGTTGTCTTATTAAATAAAATGCTATTCCTTTAAGAAAAATAAGAATAATAATGAGGACCAAGAGATCTATCCAATAAATAGTATGTTCCATCTCTAAAATAACAATGAATTAAAAGATATTTTCAATATGATTAAGATATATTGAGAATTTGTTGAAAAAAAAAAAAAAACAAATATACATATAACTCTTACTCATTAGCCGCAATAATTCTATTGGCGAATGTATGGGACAAAAAACTTCTTCTGGTGGACAATACAATTTTCCTCTGTTAAATCCATACATTGATATTACCAGACCTTCCAATCCGTATCTTAAATAACTAGAATACATGACTATTATACGATAAATAGACAGTGGCTCAGGATCTCCCATGCCTTGGATAGAAACTAACATTAAAGAAGCTGCTAATGCTGGTCCAATAAACATACCATTCTGAAACATATAATGTATAATCTATAACATAAACTTGAAATATATGAAAGAAATGAATTTTATAACAATAAGACGTACCACCACATTTAACATGGAGGCAATAGATAGACCTATACTTTCAGCAATAAAAGCACAAACGAGACAAATGATGAAAAATCTGCTTATCCTACTAAATTCTAAGGGTTGTCCAGTGATATTATAAACCATCAAGACGTAAATCAATGTATTAAAAAACTGTAAAATTAAATGTCATTTAAGTGTCAAGTAAGTTTATAAAGTTTTTTTTAAATATATACATTATAATAACATCTGTACGAACCTGAACAGGAACATAAGATAGAGTGAGAGCACAATAATAGGAACTGAGATTGTACCATCTGTTAAAGTGTTCTCTTTTGACCAGATTGATCTCGGAGGGATCTGAAATAGTTGAAATTATCAATTATAAATATTTCTTCTTTGACTTTCTATAGGTGCAAGTAGATTCTTACATACAATGTAACAATATCGGAAACATTGGTATATAAAGGAATATGATTAAACAGATAAAGCAAAAACCAAAGTTAAAAAGAATTTTAGAGGCATCATTCCCAATGTTTAGAAAGATGAGACCATTTATGATACCCATAAATATATATAAAGATATCTTGAGGTATACGTATTTCTGAAAAATAAAAAAACATGACAAGATATATTCGTATAAGAAAATGGACTTTTTGTCTTTGTTATTTGTTCTTACTCTATCCCTATATAATTGGAGCATCATCCTTTTAAATAATGTGATGAATTGCAAGTACCATGATATTCGAAAATTTGTTCTTTCCAATTGGAATTTTGTGGTAGTTTGTTTGACGGGTAAAATTGGTAAATTTCTTTCAACGTATGCGATCATTTGATCAATCTTTTCTTTTCCGTATTCTCCTGTTGAAAGTTCAATAACTGTAAAGGAAATGAACATAAGATGAAATATAAGAAATGAAATGTAATTATAAATACAAATGTCTGTTAAAAAAAATACTTACTGAAATCAGCTGGATTATAATGAATCGGACATTCAATATTAATATGTTGCAAAAATGATACTATATTATTAGATGGACCTCTATAAACGCATTTTCCATTTGCCATAACGTATACGTTATCAAACTGAGAAAAAATAGATGCACTTGGTGTGTGAATCGAACAGATTATTGTTCTACTTAAATGTTTTGTTAATTTTTTAAGAAGTAAGATGCTTTGCATCGAAGATAATTCATCCAGTCCTCTGAAATTGGTTTATTATATTTCAAAGACTATTTTTTGACAATAGTCTTTTAAGAAAGATGAAGAAAATAAATAATTGTTTGTTAACTTACGTAGTAGGTTCATCAAGAAATAATATTGATGGATTATTCACCATTTCTAAGGCAATAGATAATCTTTTCTTTTCTCCACCAGAAAGTGTATCTGAAATTGTATTCCTTGCATTGGTTAGCCTTAATATACTTATGATTTCTTTTATCTGAAATTARTAATAATAAATTCAAATGTGAAAGTTTCAAATCAAAGTTTATGCTTTGAATTAGTGAATTCATTTGCAAATCATCTACTTACTATTGCACATTTCTCTTTTTTCGTTAATTTAGAGCCAATCTTTAGATCGATTGCGAAATGCATTGACTCGGAAACCGTAAGTTTTGGCTGAATTAGATCATTCTGCATTATATAACAAGAACATTTTTTAAATTCCTTTAAATCTCTTGGTATTCCATTAATGTTTATTGAACCGGTTGCACCTTGACATCTGAAAGACGTTCAGAACAAGAAATATCAAAATATTCAAATAATCAATAAAATCGAATGAAAATGTTGTTATTGCAGTATCTTATAATACTTACTTATATCCAGCTAGAATGTTTAATAAAGTTGATTTTCCTGCTCCGGAGGCACCCAAAATAGCCGTTAATTCGCCGGATTTAAATTGACCACTTATTCCTCGTAAAATTACTTTTGAACCTTGGATCGGACAAATAGATAAGAATATTTCTTTGTTTTTCTTTTTTTTTTCTTTTTTTTTCTTTTTTCTTTATTTATGAATAAAGATAGATACATGTAAATATGTTTAAAATAAACGCGTAATATTGAAACGCGTGTAATGGTGCAATGAGAATTGTAAATATGATTGTACGAAAACATTTATTTCGTTTTTCACTATTTCCGGTCATCAATAAGTCATCGATAGTATTTTTCAAATGTCATTGATTGTCATTGACATCTTTGCATAATTTATAATAAATTAAACACACGAGGAAACATTTTTTAATCATATATATATATATATTTGGAGAGAGAGTGGTCTCCAATAGAGGCGAAGGTCAGTGTCGGATGTCAAGAGTAAGCCGTTAAGAATGCCAGATCAAATTTCGGTCTTTATTGAATCTCGTCAGTTAATTTCTATTCTCTAGTCGCTATCTCAGTCGAATTCGAACTCAATGTCGTTCGGCTAAATTCGGCCCGGGGGCGATCGGGCCCCGTCGCTGCTGAGCGCGCACCGCCACATATATATATATATATATATATACTTATAAATATATTTAGTTATTATATTTTTATGAATTTGTGATAATTGAAGACGTTATTGCCTGTAGCAACCAATTATTGACCTCAAATACATCCACATTTTCCAACTCGTTAACGTTAATTGTAAACGGAAAGCAAGCAATTGTATTTTATTTTATTTTTCTTCATTATTTACGTATTTCATAAAAGTGCATATTCATTCAAATATTTCGCATGGCACAGAAACGTTTGCTGTACAAAGTACATCAAACAAAATAGAAGACTTTTCTATTTGAACATTAACAAACTTTATAATAGCTACTGGTTACATCAATTTGATTTTAAAATTGTGGTTCTCGTTGAATAATTAATTAATGTTACATTACAAATTGTAACATTTAAGAGGAAACCGATTCAACCGATGGAGGAATATTCATTAAATTTAAATGATTACTATAAGTAATTAATAAGATTTATATGATTAATCATTAAATCGAAAATAAGGAAACAATCTTTTCTAAGTGATGTAAGATAATTGAATAGAAAGACAATTTTCTAGCGGAAGTATCTCGAGCACTTTTATGACGTTTCTTGTGAACACCTATTATTAAAATAGTTCGCGATTTAAACGATTCTAACGCATTCACCTGTTCAACAAAGAAGAATTATTGATGAAAGTTTGTAACCTTCCCTGTCATACTTTTTTCTTTCCGATTACTTTCACGCGATGATAAGTAGTCATATTTTCTAATGAAAATGAATACTACAAATTTCTTATCATTTAATTATTAAATGCTTCAAATGAAAATAATTCAATGCTTCGTCGAAGTTTCTAATTATAATTAAAATATATATGCGTGCTATTAAGAAAAATTACAATTAATTATTAATTTACGATTTTGCATTGACGTAAGAGATTATATAATCGACATTAAAGTAGAGAATAATGAAAATATTTCAATTCTGACCGAAAAATAAAAAGACAACAATTTATGTTGTGGGTGAATAGAAAGTGAATGTTTATTATTCTATTGCAATGTTATCTGGAATAATAATAATCATAATCATAATCATAATCATAATAATGATAGAATGTACCACCTCTTGGAAATATACTCTTAACGATATTTTTACATATCATATTTTGTTCACATTCAAGAAAATTTCCAAATAATTAACTAATATTATTAATCGTTAAAGTGAATAAATCATTTGTGATTATATATATATATATGCAATGAAATAAATGATTATTCAATGAATGAAAATGACTGTTAATGACAAGAGTGTCTTTTTATTTTTATTATTCGATTAACAAGGATCCTGCGTAATAGCTTATGCTAATGTTTTTCTTTTTCTTTTTCTTTTTATTTTCCTGCTATATTAAAGTGTGTTTACATTATCTTTTTTAATACGTCAGGATTGTAATTTTTATCTTCATTGCTTCCTTATTTTTTTTTATACAATCCAAATATTTATGAACTAATAATAAGGAATACAAAAGATTAAAAAAATGTAGAAGAAGAAGAAGAAGAAGAAGAAGAAGAAGAAGAAGAAGAAGAAGAAGAAGGGGAAACATAAAAAAACAAAAAGAGACAAACATTAATTACTTGTTTTTTTTTGTAAGTCTTATGCCGTCACTCGTATCGTAGAATAACTATCAAACAAATACTTTGACAACATGCGTTTAACAATTGGACAAAAAATATATTAGACTAAAGAATTTTGTATAAAAAAACACTCATTAAAGTGTCTAACACATAATAAATACCTACACAAATTAACGTGTTTGCATTTGCGACATTGAATGAATAATTAAAGACGCATATTAGAAATTGCAATGATTCAGACTGTATATTATTCTTAATATTATGAGCCTTTTTTTCTTTTTTTTGTGAACAAATAAGATGACCAAAAGAAAAGATTGCTATTTTTGATTCGTAATAAAATTTTGTAAAATGTTTTAATATCTATGCAGATAAATAAAAAATGAATAGAAAAGAAAAGGAACAAAAGGGCTGTGTCTGTTTAACATGTGTAAAAAAAGGAACGGAACAACGTCAAAAATTCAAAACAAATTCTTCTTTCATTTATATAAAAGAATTTATGGAAGGATTTATTCATTGCTTACCTTTTCCTTCGTATGGCACGCTGTATGTTAAATCGTGAAAATCGATATCCAAAGGTGCTAATTTTGTAAGATGTCCAAAAGTAGTAAAAGTTTCCTCATCAAATGGATTACCATCTTTCAAAGTTTCCTTTTTTTTCTCTATTTTATCCATTTTTTCTGTTCTTTTTGGTATTTCAATAGATAATAAAAATTGTATCTTCGAAAGATTCATAAACTTCTCGACATTTGATTCATTCTTAATAATTTCAATTGTCTTTCGTGAATTGCTAAAAATAAAATAGTCATCAGATCTAATAATATTCAATATCTATTCAATGAGAACAGATTCATTTGTTTATAAGATAATAATGTTATATAGACGAATCATATTTAGACAATTTTTCTAAGCTTATTCAATAATATAGAAGACAATTGTGCCAATAATTATGAAAGTGATGTATAAGTGAAAATTAAAAAAAAATTGAATTTTCAATGTAATTGAAAAAAACGATATTGTCAAAAAAAGAAATGAGTCGTTAAATAATGTTTGTTATTTCAATATTGTGTAGAATTCATATAGAGTGTTCAAATATAAATCTTGAAATATCTCGAAACAAGAGATACATGACTTATCTATCAGACCACTTTCATAATTATGGGCACAATCAATAGAATATTTTTAAACGTTCAATACACGGACATGATAGTAATAAATGGAAAAAAAAATCTTGATCCCTGTTTAAAAGATATCACAAAAAGTGTACAATTCTTTATGTAATTGTTAATTAATTATATAATTATATTTTATCTTATATTACTTCACTCATGTTTTTTTTTTTTTTAATATCTCATTTACGTTCTTACGTCTTACAATAACAATTTGAATTAATCTTCTATCCTTACATTCATCTATAAACGTATATTATTATTATTGTGTTCAAACCCTGGTATTATTATTAATTGTTAGATTTATATTGTAATTTACCTTCGTTGCGAGACAATTAAAAAAAAAAAAAAACCAACTTATCGAAACAACTCGTAGGTATACTTTGAAGTAAGTTATAATTATCAATGACTCATTGTTATCTGAAGTGTTAATGTGAAATTTAAAATTTAAAAAAAAAAAAACAAAAGAAAAAACCTGGAAATTAATTTTCACAAACAAAGAAAAAATCTAATATTATATATATATATATTATTTTATTTTATTTATCGTTTTTAAATGATAACATGCACTACTTATGTCTGCAAATCCTTATCACAGTTATTTTAATTGTGTAAGTGTAAGATTATTTTTTACATCCATTCGGCAATATCAAACGAGATAAACGTAGTGACAAAGTAGACACGTTGTTAACAAAAGGATGTAAATTATGAATGAATCGAATATACATATGATACATTAGAAAATATTATTAATAAATTAAACTAAATTTCAAATACATTTTAAATCAATTACTTAAAAAAAAAGAAAATTTCTTCGTGTATTACGTTCGCGAAAAGTATGTAAACTGAAACTTTGGAAAAATAATGTTTAAATAGAAACCGGTTAACCACAGTGCTAGATACATGTAGAAAAGAAAATTTTTTTATTTTCGATATAACTTTTCTAATGAATTGTATGGTGAATTAATTACATGTCTTGAATTAATCATTGGGTTTTTTTTTTTTTTTTTTTTTTCCATTAAAATGTCAAGGTAAATTCTTGTCATAGATTGTAAGAAAATGTTTATTATTATTTTATTTATTCTTAATCCCACTGTATCAAATTGTAAATTATTATATTTGTTGGTTTTACTAATTGTACAAATAGGACATTCAGTTTTTCTATTATCTACAAATTATTACGAAACAATGTGATTATTCTAATCATCTATTTTTTCTATCATCAAAATTTTGATAAACAAAATTTCAAATCAATTTTCATTATTCATTAATAGAAGCTGTGAGTTAAAAAATAAGTTAATAATAATAATCATAATTTTTCTTCTTTCTAAAATATAAATATATAATGAATAAATTGAAACGAACGAACGAACGAACGAACGAACGAACGAACGAACGAACGAGTGAACGAACGATCTAGCAAAGATGATCGATAAAAAGTAAAAGAGTTGAAACCAGTACTAGTACTATACTTTAAAAGCGGTAAAAGAGAAAGGAAAATAATAAAACAGATACGCAAAAGATAAATATTAACGAAAGAATAATCAAGTTGTTGAATAAAGATGAATAAACCAATGAAGTATTAGATTCTCACAATTGCACTGTTAATAATCGTCTGATTGTAACTATAGTCACTATTTGTATAATATTGTTAAAAGCTTAAATCACTGTTACCAACAACGTTAATAATTTCTTAACACAAAAAATGAGAGTGAAAGAGAGAGAGAGAGAGAGAGAGAGAGAGAGAGAGAGAGAGAAAGAGAGAAAGAGAGATAAACATACTACAAACAAAGAATAAGATAAAACAGATCTTTCAATAAAAGGTGCATACAGTACAAAGAGTGGCAGTAAACTGGCTCTTAGACACGACTTAATACCACTTAACTTACTTAAGTTAGACTCGTATCAGACTTTGAGGGAGTTCCTTTATATTACGTCTAGTAGGGGTGACGCGTCGTCATTTTGTAGGATGCCAACACGCATGCTCCGTATTTTAAATAAGCAAAAACTGGATACAACTATTCTTTTCTCTATAAAAAATAATATATTTTTTCACCTTTCCTTATAAATGCCATTATGTTTTTCTTCCTTTATGTTTCTTCTTCTTCTTCTTCTTCTTCTTCTTTTTCTTTTATTTGTTTTTTTCTTTATTATTATATTAAAATGATATTCCTCCTTTTTTTTTTGTTTTTTATTAACAACAATTAATGTCATATTATTATCATCATTAATTAATTATATTAATTATTTAACGATTTATACATGTACATTTGTAGATGTACAAAAATAATCATTGTGACAAATTATTATACATTAATAATGTGTGTGTGTATATTTTTTAACTTAACTTATTTGTGATGTCATTTTTTGATGATTTACTTTATGTTTTTTTTTTGTCTAATCATATCATTATCGTTCAATCATACTCAGCTCTTCTGAAGGTTTCTGAAGTTTATTTGTATTTTTCTTTAGTATTACATATAAATATCCTACTAATTTATTCTTTTCTGATATAATAAAAAGAAGAAATAGAGAGAGAGAGAGAGAGAGAGAGAGAACGAGAACCATAAAAAAAATGAAATAAAAACTTGAGTATGGAGACATTTTTTTTTTTTTGAACAATTCAATTACCTTGATCTTTATATCTTCAATAAAAATAATGAGTGAAAGAATTTAACATTAAAATGATATGAAATGATAACGAAAACGCGTGTATGATAATTTTAAAATGGCTAATGAATAATTCTATGGTAATTCATGACGAGTCATCTGAAGGAAACAATAAATATCAATGTGAATAAATTAGGTGTATCTTGTATTTTTTTTTTTTTTTTTTAACACATACAAATATTTATTCGACCATATAGTGAGAATAATTAACTATTTCCAAATAGTTTGACATGTTATTTTCATAAATATTTATCCAACACTGTTATAGATCTTTTACAAGTTTCTCTATTTTTTTTTCCTTTCCTGTTTTTTTTTCTTTTTTTACAAAAATACAATTTTAAATTACTTTAGATTTTTCTTCATTTATTTTCGAATTTGATTTGATCATTTCCTTTCCCATTCCCCATAACGATAATTACTAAAAACAACACATTCTTATATATAATACGCTTATATAAAAACATACATTATAGGAAGTATAACAATTTTTCTTAATAAAAAAAAAAAAAAACATATATATATTTTTATTCGTAGTAAATATTATATTGTAAAATATACGTAAAAATGTATGATTGTATTTTTATATCTATATATATGTATATAGTGGTGTCATGAATATCCTTATTTTATTATCATGTTTATTCGTTGTCTCATAATAAAAAAAAAAAAAAAAAATAGAAAATAAAAAAAGAAGACAAAACTGTTCTACACAAAAGTGCACGTGGTCTCACCACTCTTGTTATATGTATTTTGTTTCGTCATTATTGAACTCATAGATTTATATTTATTTTTTATTTCATTAATAATTATAGAATGTAAGTACTTATTTACATTGACAATATAAAATAGATGATCTTTTTCTTGTCCTTTTTTTTTTCTTTCTTCGAAACAGAAGATTGACAATTATCTGGCAAGATTAAAATTGTTTATGCAACTAAGTTTGTTTTTTACGAGAATTAAAAATGAAAAGATTTAAAATGTTTGACATTTGAGATGTTATCGTTAAAAAAAAGAAAAAAAAAAAAAAACATTAATTATCTTGCATCGCTATCATTACAGTTATACATTTATTAACAATATGCAAAAGATAAATAATTGGAATAATTCAATATTTATACATCATACATAAAACATTATAATACTGACAATGTGTGAGGAAGTTTTATTTGATAAACATGTCTTGAAAGATCCATCTTTTCAATGATAATTGATAAAAGAGAAATATTTTGTTGCCGATAAATGACTGTAAATTTATGGAAAAGTTGGCCAATTATATAAGATGAAGATATTAAGCGTATATGGAACTAAAAAATGGATACATTGATGAACATCTTATATATTTCAAGAAAAGGATTGATCTTTTGAACTACGTTTAGAAAAACTTTTTTAATTCATTGTTTCTATAATGTTTTCTATATATGCTGTATAAATATTGAATGACATTAATAAATAAACATCTTTATAGATTTTGGATAATTGCATAAACATTCGCTATTCAATCATCATTATTATTCGACGAAAGAAAGTTATTATGTTGTATTAACAATTACGACTGTAAATATTGTTTATTAATTATACGTGTAAAAAATTATAAAAAGTGTTAAGCGATTCAATTGAAATTCTCTATCTATTTTGCAGTATTTTGCAGTAATTTGCAGTATTTATATATTTCAATATTGAACGCAATTAATAATGATCGTTAGTCTGACATATTTACCTCTTATGAATTTTAAATAACAACTCTTATAATGATTATAATAATATTAACAGTAAAATCACAATAGTAATAATCATAATAATAATAATAATAATAATAATAATAATAATAGTAATAACAATAGTAATTGCACCTAATGATAGAGTACCCTGAATAAGAAAAGCACATGATTTATAATTAACCAACATTATCTAAAATAATTCAAAACTAAAGATAAATAAATAATCATTTCATTTCATTTTATTTTCATGATATATAGCTTTTTTTGTAACAAATATCTTTCGCGTTTATTAAAATGAAAAGTGTTATTTGGCAAGCAAAACAAAAGATCTTTCATTTGTTACTTGTTCAACTTGTTCAACTTGTATGAACAAGTGTTGTATTCGATAGCACCGTTTAATCAAATTAGATCAATATTTCGCGATAGATCTTTTTTATACAATTAAATCCTATTCTTCTTACTTTTTTTCTACTTTTCGTCGTCGTCGAGATCGTCGTAAATTAGTAGACAAAATGTAAAGACAAACAATTATATATCGAATGAAATGTGATTAATCCATTATCGTGAAGACTTTAGTTTCCAACGTAGAAATATATAGGCTGCGATTCTTAAAATAACGAATATCAAAAGTAATGCTAGAATGTCTAAGGTGAAATCTGCGTCGAGCATGTCGAGCTCCTCCAAGGTTGTTTCTGGATTTTTGAAATGGCAGTATACCTGTGAATAAAAAGACAAACAACATTTTTATCGATTATTTCTATTGACAACGACACTCAGGTGAAAGTTATCAATTGTTGTATTACATTAATCATCCTATTTTCAAACTTGCGTGTGAAAGTTGTGGTATTAATTTATTTATTTTCTTCCTTTTTTACGCAATCAATCAATCAATGATTTCAAATGAGAAAGCAATTTGTGTCAAAAATGATTGTAATGAATTACCTGGAAGCATTTAAGTTTTTCTCTTGCGAATGAATATGTTGCCAATGCAGTTCCTTCAAAACCATATCTAATGTAACTAAGATAAGTTATCCATCTAAGATAAACAGGAATGGCGTCGAAACTGACGAAAAATCCTGAGAATAGAAGGAACGGTACCGACATTACTGGTGCTAAAAATACACCATTTTGTACGTTCATGGCAGCCCCAACTACAAGGCCAACCGATTGTGCAACGAATGATATTAACAGGCAGGCACTTAGGAACATGCTGAATCTGTTCACATCAGCCGGTTGACTTGTTAGAAAATAAACAATTGTCACGTAAATTATACAGAAGATTGCCTGAAACAACATAAACAAACATATTGTACGAATAATGAAAAGATTAAATAATATATATGTATATGTATATGTATATGTTGAATATAAAAATTAGTTTAATTTACCTGAAAAGGTATGTCCGACACAGTGATGGCCAAATAATAAGCTTTTAGTGAGTACCATCTGTTAAAATTTTCTTTCAAAAGTACCGGCAGTTCTAACGGGACTAAAATATTGATCAGTTAGACAAATGTATTTTTAATTGTACCTAACAAAATGTCATAATGAATAATTAACGATATTTACAAGATAAAATTGTAATGGTCATGGATGTGTACATGAGGAACAGCATGTTGAAGAATAAAAATCCAAGATTGCTAAGTACTTTAGCACCATCATTACCAATATCATAATAAAGGGCACTTATCAGAAAGCCTACCAAAATATGTGCGAATAGACGAAGATACATCAGAGTCTAAAAACACATTTATTCAAAATATATTAATATTGTTATTATTATGTTGTATATGTGTAAATATATTTTCTTAAGGACTTACCCAATCTCTTCGACTAAAAAGTAATGCCCTCTTAAGTACTATCCAAAATTGTAAGAATTCCGAAACAGGATATCTCTTAGGTGTTACGACAATTGTGTCATCGAGAAGTGCCGTGTTGACGTTGTCTTTTTCATTAGAAACGGGTATCGTAACTTCGTTACCTGTCATCAAAATAATCAAATATATTTAACAAAATCTTCTTAATATTTGAAATAAAAATAATATGCTATTATTAAGGTTAATCGTTTTGTCCTATGAATCGGGTCAATTCAAAAATCTATTGGAAGATAAGAAAAAGATAAGAAGAAATGTTGAATTCACCTTGTTTAACGATATCGTTGGTTGCATAACTGGGAATAATTCCTCCGTTGGTAACTTCCTTCATTTGTGCATTATTAGCAGTAAATTTTTCTTCGATATTACTGACATCATTTTTATCTTTAACTTCTCGTTGATTACCAACTGATTCAATGTCTTTATCAATATTTGTGTGTGAATTAGCTGTACCATTATTTAAAGTTTCACTTTTTAATTCGGGAAAATGATGTCCTTCGCGTATATCGTATTGTCCATTTTTTATTGCGCTCACCAATTTCTTTATATTATCCCCGTACTCGCCGCAAGCAACTTCGATTACTACCAAAAAATTCGTAATGACATTAATTAATTAAATAAACAATTTCAAAGGCCTCTTTTTTTTCTTCAATTTGTTCATTTCTTACGAATAATAATAATAATAATAATAATAATAATAATGATTCGATGAAATTACTTACTGAATGAAGCTGGATTGTGATAACTTGGACAATTTAAGCCAATTGTTCTTAGAAAAGGTACTAATTGAGAACTAGATCCTTGATAAACGCATTGACCTTCGGCCAAGGTATACAACGCATCAAACATTTCAAATAATCTTGCACTAGGCTGATGAATCGTACAAATGATTGTTCTCCCACCACGTGCTAGCGTCTTCAACAAGGATATACATTGAAAGCAAGATGACGAATCCAATCCACTGTAAAATGTAAATCATTCCTTATTATAATACAATATATATATTTTTGAAGAAAGTGAATTTGAAAGAAGTTTTTTTTTTTCAAGAATCCGTTGGCCCTGAATATATATGTTCATGATTATAATGTTCATGAGAAGAAGTATATTTATTATCAACAAAATTGGTAGAAGTGAAAGGAAATAAAAAAAAAAAAAGAAAAATGAATTTTGTAAATGTTAAATATAAACAAGTCAAATATTGATTAATTCAATACAAAGGTTTATATTATATAGCAGATTTCACTGTCACTGCATTCTAAGAAAGTGAAAGCGTTCTTTCGAACTTCACCAACTTTTCCTTTCGATTTATTTCAAACCTATATGATATAACTTTCAGTATCTTATAAAGTATTTTAATAAAAGTATGAAATAAAAAAAAAAAGTGTTGACATGAGCTATTTACCTAGTAGGCTCGTCAAAAAACATTATAGGTGGATTGTTGACGAGTTCAAGTGCAATCGAAAGCCTTTTTTTCTGGCCTCCGCTTAAATTCGAAGTCATCGTATTTCTGTGTTCAGACAAGCCAAGAGTTTCCAATATTTCTTGTATCTGAAAAAAACAAACAAACAAACAAAATGAATATATACTATTAAACCAGCTAATAATAAAATAAATAATATTTGAAATAAAAAGACTAAGCAATACAAAAAAAGAAATGTGTGTTATTTATACGCACAACTTCTTCCTTTTCATCCTTTGGAACGTGTTTTTCAAGTTTAAGATTCGTAGCAACCTTCATAGCTTCTGCGACAGTTAAATTGGCATGCAACTGATTATCTTGCATGATGTAGCAAGAGAGTTTTCTGAAGGCACTTAAATTCCTTTCGTGTCCATTCATCGTTATACTTCCTTCTACTCCTGTTGACCTAAACAACAACAACAACAACAACAAAATACAAGTTTAATAATAATATTAAAATATTTGATCCTTGTCAAAAGATTCCAAAATAAATAAATAAAAGATGCGTTTATTCTTAGTATAAATATTCAAATGGAAAATGTATGTTAGTTTAGAATAAGAAATAATTCCCCTTTTTTCTTCTTCTTTATCTTTTGACGAATTTATATAATCTGAGAAAGTGAAACAGTTTCACTTTCGAATAAAAAGTAAAGGTAATTTGCTCATTTGATTTTATAAGAGAAAAAAAAAAATAGAGAAAGAACCAGTTGAAAAAGCAATAAAATTTTGTTTATAAAACTTGGTCCATCGTAATGAAAATTCATTTGGCAAATATGAAATAAAAAATAAAAAGTCAAGGACTTGGTCACGTTGAATGATTAATTCCTATCACGATAAGAAGTATAGAGGTCAAGCCACACACGTGGGTAAGTAAAAAAAGAATAATCATGTTCTCCGTGTTGATTTGAAAGAGACAAAAAAAGATGGGGAAAAACTCGTAACCTTTCTTTGCGATTGTATTAAATAAATATTTAAGAAGGTGTTAATAAAGAATAAATAAATATTCACTTACTTATATCCAGTGAGTATATTTAACAGAGTTGACTTTCCAGCACCGGATGGTCCCATAATGGCTGTCAACTCGCTGGAACGTAACCTTCCGCTTACAGAATTTAATATTGTTTTTATATCTGTAAATATATAAAAATTAAGAAATTAACATTAAACAAAATATTATTAAATAAATATTAATATTATTATTATTATTATTAATTTGAATGGTCAATATTATCAATGCAAGTTTACTAATGCAATCACATTATATACCATGACGATTCATGATATTTTTATCACAAGGATGATTAGTAGCATTTGTGGTTCTGGATATCAAACAAAGAGTGTCATAAAAGCTGAACAAAGTCCACACAACGATGAACAAATGCATCATTCTGTTTTGTTCGTCAATCAAAAAAAAAAAAAAATAAATAAAAATTAAAAAAAAAACGTAAAGTGACAGAGAATAGATCAATTTTCGAGCATAATGTCTACATTAGTAGCAATGTGTTTAAATGAATGTTAAATAAGAAAAAGGAATGATTGAAATTGAAAAGAAAAGACATTGATAAGCAAACGTGGATAATACGATGAATCATTTTTACTATGCAGTTCTTTATTGAATACGAACGTAATTCTAATGCACATTGAAAGCACACGCATATAAAGAGAAGACACCTTAAAAGAATAAGAAAATATTCTAGAAATTAATTCAATATCCCATTAATAATGGATAACCGAATGCGAATGAATGTTAAAAGTTCGATGAGTTTATCGAGAAAAATAAAAATGTGATCAAGAAATACAATTGTTAATGACAATTATACGAAATATATATTTCGTTTCATTATTTTCTTCATAAGTATCGAACAGAATCAGTAGAAGATATATATATATATATATATTTTTTTTTTTATTCCATTTAGTTTTTATTCATCTCTTCAGAATCAAGAAATGCAATTATACTGAAACGTTTTCATTTGTCTTTTTTTTTTATTGTGAAAAAACTAGACGGATAAAGCAAGATAATTGAATATAATTAAAGAAATAATGTACAAAAAAAATGGAATTTATAATCGAACGTAATATAAAATCTTAATTTAACATGTCATATTTTTCAACTAACGACTAGGGATAAAAATGATTAACATAATTTAATTGATAAATCATACTAATTGCAAAGAAAACAAAAAAAAAAAGAAGAGACGGAAGTTTAAAAATACATTTCTAATCATTTTGTATTATTTGTTTTTTTTTTTTTTTCGATACAGTATAGTTGTTTAATAAGAACATTTTATCAAATGTAAATATTATATCCTTTCGAATGATATAATTATTATTTGTTTGTCTCTCGTTAGAAATGATTTCAATGACAATCAGATTTATATGATGTCCTTTTTTTCTTATTTACCTCGTAATACATGGAAAATATTTTAACACGCAACATTTTTCTATCGGATCTTTTTCTACGTTCTTCGTGAAGAAAAAAGAAAAAAAACTTGAATCGAACGGAACGAATGTTATTATTCAATTACTGTATAAGAAGAATAAAGTACGAATTTTTTGTACAAATAATAACGAAGTTTTCAAGACTGCAATTATTAATATCAAAAGAAAACTGTTATGATCGTATGAAGAAATAAAGTTTTCTTTTTTCTAATCACAATCAGTGTTTATATAAATTTTCAATGAAACTAAATTTAATCGTACCTTATCACAATTTTTATTTATAATAAAAAAAATCCTGTATGAACGACAATGATATGATCGTGCAAGTGCAGAGAAAGGACCTTGAAGTATTTAATTAAATTTTGAAAAAAAGAAAAAAAAGATAATGTAGCAAACAATTCAATAGATAAAAAGTTAATAATTTCTTCAATACGAACAAATATGAATCATTAATTTTATTCCTATTGACGTTTAATCAAAATATTAATTAAATTATTATTAATTATTTAGATAGATAAATAATGAATTAATTGTTGTGAAACGTGTCCCAATGAAATGTATATTGCACGTTTTTAATACTAAACCAAAAAAAAAATACATTCTCAAGGTAGATGTATAAAGTAAGAAAGAAAAAAGAGAAAAAGAAAAGAAAACACGAATGACGTAGGGAATAATAATAAAAATCATTCCTGTTTGCAACTTGTACATATTAAAATATTCATCATATGCGAATGCAGCATGTACATATACCTATGCAAATGTATTTTTCACTATGATTAAGAATTGCCGATAAGAGAGAGAGAGAGAGAGAGAGAGAGAGAGAGAGAGAGAGAGAGGAAAGGAAATATCACATCTTCTCTAACATGTGATATTTCTTACGTTTTTGTCTCTTTTTTTGTTGTGTCATCTAATCTAAAGTCCAAGAAACCTATAATATGGCTGGCTCATTATTCATCTTCTTTTCTTTTCTTTTTTTTTCTTTTTTTTTTTAATTATATTTTTTTCTTTCATTCAATAATACAAACGATTATTTCGCATTAACTCTTTCTTTTATCATCAAAATAATATCAATATATATAGGTAAATATTTTTTAATGAACAAATTAAACATCACAAAATACACACACACACATTACATAATTAATCAATGTCAAGCACAGTGCTTAATTTAAAAAAAAATAGTTTAGATATATGTTTGTTATTTAAAATTACTGCCATATTACTATATATATATATATATATATATAGTAAAAATACACTTGATTGGATATTACGATTATCATATATTTCGATCTCACGAATCTCGTTTTTATTCGTATTACAAAATAATCGGCAAATAATCGTTAGTATTTTACTTAAAAAAAAAAAAAAAAAAAAAAATATATATAACACTAGAAAAATATAATAAAATTTACATTAGAATATTTTTCTAAACGATATTGCAATATTTAATGCATGTGTATATATAAATATANAAAAAAAAAATCAAATGAGAATAGAAAAAATAGACGAAAAGAAAATGGGCAAATAAATAGTTCTCGATCAAATTCCCATATATATATATATATATATATATATATATATATAACACTAGAAAAATATAATAAAATTTACATTAGAATATTTTTCTAAACGATATTGCTCACATATATATATATATATATATATATATATATATAACACTAGAAAAATATAATAAAATTTACATTAGAATATTTTTCTAAACG
The DNA here is from genome assembly GCF_001465965.1 of Polistes dominula. The sequence continues at coordinate 364,598 of NW_015149055.1, read as the reverse complement.
ATATTGCAATATTTAATGCATGTGTATATATAAATATAATAATTATAGTATAAATAATTAATACTCACATACACACACATAGAGAAAAAAACCAGACAAACAGATAGAGAGAGACAGACGTAATAAAAAAAAATAAATATATATATATATAAAAAAACTTACTATTTTTTCGTCCTTCTTGAACTTTGTAAACAAGATTGGAGAAAGCCAAATCAACCGGGGGCCTTTTAGGTAAATGCGTAATCGTTTTTGGTTGGGTCGGTATGATTTGTAATCGTACAGCAGAATTTTTTCTTGAATGTAATAATATCCCATTGGAATCGTCATCCTTGGAACAATTTCCTTCGAGCTTCATGGTTAATTATTATCCTCCTTTTTCTCTTCTCTTATTTGATTTGATAAAAAATTTGCTTCTCCTTCTTCTTCTCTTCTTCTTCTTCTTGAAACGTTACACGCACGCACTAACTCACAACAAATAGCAATAATAAAAAATTGTCTCCACTTTTGTTCCGTTTATCTTGTTTTTATTTTTGATTCCTCACAAGATTATTTATTGCAGAATCAACAAGTATGTTTCTTTTTTCTTCGTTTCAGCATACATTTGACGGCCAATCTCTTCGTTCAGGTTTATCAATTTTATTTTCACCTCCTGTAAAAATATTTTTAATCTTTTTACTAATTCAATGAAAATTCTTTTCAAAGATTTTTTCAAATAATCTTAATAAATTCTTAATATCAAAATAGAAGATAAAATGATGTGAATAATATTCGTACTCTTCTTATCAATAAATTTTCGAAATAACTCGACTCAAATGCTTACGCTCGCACACTCACACATGCCAAAAGAACGAATCTTTTTTTTACTAGCACTCCTCTCCTCCCCCACAGACTTCTCACAACCAAAGAATGGCAAACACTTTCAAACCACTCTCTCTTTTCAGAGAAATTTCCTGATCGAAGAATATAATTTTAAAAAATATCATTATATTTTCTTTCCAACCACCAACGACGACCAATAATAATAATAATAATAATAATAATAACTATTATTATACGTGTCAATACTACAAAATGAATTGTAATACCTTGATTTTGTAATCGATTTTAATTGACTCGTACACTTATTTTGCTTTGTCCTTAACACACAAATCATTTGTAATTTATAAACCAAATTTTGACATGACACATGAAGAATAAGAAAATAGAAATACGATTTAATTCGATGATTTTCGTTGAAGTAATGTAATAAAACGATCAATACAAGAGTACAAATTTAAATGATCAATTAGCAACATAACAATAACGACAACAACAACAACAACAACAACATCATTAATAGTAATAATAATTTGAAGAAAATATATATAAGAGAAATGGAAGGAAAGTAAGAAACCCCTCCCCTTCACGAAACGCACGTCTCAATGTCTTGAGACCAACTGATTTCACTCTGACCGCTGTATCAACACATTCCCTGTCATTGATCGTTGTTATCCCCATATTCCCCTCTACTCTCTCATTCTCTCTCTTTCTATCTTTAAATATCTTTATTTATCAGATAAATTCTTTCTCGTTATATTACTTCCCCACCTCCCCCCACCCCTCCCCTATACTTTCGTTTGAAATTTTCTTTCATTTTATATGATTTTTTTTTTTTTTTTTTTTTTTTTTTTTTTTTTTTTTTTTTACAAAGAAAATTATTATATCATATTTGATTGAATTGCAAATATTGACGAGAAGTAAACGTAAGAAGAAGAAGAAGAAAAAAAAATATTATAATATTGACGTGATGAGTATAAAGAAGAATTTGTATTGTTTTCCCCTCTCTGTCTCTCGTTATGCATTTAAATAATATGTAAGTACTTGAAGTGATTCACTTTATAATTAGAATACAAATATTTTCATGTATATAGATATCTTTGATATTTGATTTTGACTTGATTTTTTTATTTTAGTTGTCTTAATCGACACTCCATTATTTCTATTTCTTCCTCTTTCTTGTATATTTTTTGTCATGGTTTTTTTTTTTGGCAAGAGACAAATGATCATTTTCATCGTCCTACTTTATTATTGTAATATCGTAACATCTCGAGAGGAACCCATAGACAATTTGGTGAAAGTTAAGGAGAACGCTGAAGCTACAATTGTACGATTTTCTTTTTTTATTGTTTATAATAAAAGGACGTTAAGAGATGAATAAAATAAGATAACATTGACCCTAATCCATTGCTTTCTAATGTTTCATTTAAATTGCAATGATGTAATCTTTAAAATGAACATTGAAATTCTAATTTGAATTGTTCTTTTTTTTTTTTCAATGACTCGGTTTAATAAGTAAAATGTTATAGGCCTCGTTTAATCATTTCTTTCGTAATATTTTTGTGTGTATAATTTTGAAACAACAAAATCACTTCTACATTAAATCCTTAGAAATAGCAATCTTCATGAAGTTTCACGTTTTACGTTGTAATTCTTTCATTTCTTTTTACGTCACACATCCGTATTCATAATTCTAAGAGAGGATTTAGGTCGATTGTTATGCTCACTTCGTCGAGATATCGATTTTAACATCGTAAAGTCATTGATCTTTTCATTCCCCATTAAGCGCAAGCAAACGAATGAAAAATAAATCAAAAATAATCCACGCGAATAAATAATACGATTGAAAACAACAACAGCAACAACAAAATAATATTAATTTATAAAAATTGAAGAGAAAACATTTTTTTTTTTTAATCTGATCCATTAGCTAACTTATTAAAAGTCATTTGTAGTTGAAACTCGTTTTGTAGAAACAATAAGCCGTTATGATCGCCATCAAAAAACGCTCGTTTTCTTAATGTTTTACGTCATAAGGTAGAGTACGCACTCACGTTTTCAACTAACACACATACACACCTGTTTACACGTATCTCTCTCTCTCTCTCTTACGAATACACAAAAGATTTCTTAATATGAATTTATTTGATCTATCGATCTATCCATTCTATCTTCTTTCTTTACATATAATCGTTTTCGTCAATTTTAATTGCAAAATCACTAACATATGATTAGGAGAATGATTGTGGAAAATATTTAAAAATGAACAAAATAAAAAGGGAACTTATTATCTTTTTACCGCTGTTTTTTTATAGTTTTTTTTTATATTTTTCTTATCACATTTATTTCTATTTCTTTTTTTCCTTTTTTTATTTATTAATTTTACCCAAATAATTTGGTAAAAACATTAACATAGATTTGCATATTGAATTTTTCTATTTTAAGTTTACCCTGTTGTTATTTAACAAGATTTCATTCACTTCCAATTTTTGCGTGTGTTATATTTTTTATAATTAAGTAAAAATAAATGTCAGGTTTTCCTTAACATTAATCAATCACGTTCAACATAATCGATGATTTATTCAAGACTAGAGATATAATTACTAAGAAGAAAAAAATAAAACAATAGTGATGCATAAATACGATTGAAACTAAGTTTAGAATGAATTGTTTTCAACTTACGAGAAATAATTATAAAAAAAACTCTTTCAAATTGATTAGGTAATACCAAAAAAAAAAGGTAGGGTAGTAAAATTTATAACTTATAATTAAAATGAAAAAACTTGCAACGCGTTTTATAACTATGTTATAAACATTACATTTATTATCAATAAAATACGATTTCACTGACTTTTCTATCTTTGTGTGAGAATACTGGAATAAAGGTCATTCAGACAACGAATAAGATCAAAGTCCATCAAGGAAGAAATAGTCGTAATCATTCAAATACATTATTAATATTATTATATTGTTAAGGAACATGTTCATGCAATTTATATACAAATTGTGTTTTATTGTTAGATAATTAATACTAATTTTGTAATATTTAAAAGAATAATGTAGTTTATTAAACTGAAAGAAAAATTGATAATCCAATAGGTGACGACTGATTACCCCCCATCCCCTTTCGCCTCCTCTGCTTTATCAATTATTTTATCTAGATCAAATTTGTTTTTATAATCACGTGTCTTTATTAAAGATTAAAGTGTAAAGATGCACGTGTACTTTGCACCTACTTGATATCATTTCTCAAACGAAGATAATTTATTATCAGATCTTAATTCAATTACATGCTTATTTTTTCTTCTTCTTCTTCTTCTTCTTCTTCTTCTTCTTTTTCATTTCTCACGTAATATTTCATTTGTATTTTTTTTTCTTCTTCTCTTTATTTCTAATGTGTTTCTAATGAGTGATTCCTGCATTAATATTTCTCGGAACAGTACTGACTAATGCATCAATTTTTTCTACCAGACAAATTTGTTAATCAAATGATATTAAACAGAAACTCATTAATAAATATTTTTACCGGATGATGATGATGATGATAATGGTTAATTGGAAAAGAAAAAAAAATTTTTCTTCTTAATACAATCACATTTGATTATAATTCTTTAAACATCGATCTTGTACAATATATTTTATGGATAAATAAAATACTTAAAAGAGAGAGATCGTAATTTTAAAATAAAAAAAAAAAAAACTTTAAATTTATCGATAAATAAATCGTGAGATATGCTGTTATAAAAGAAAGAAAGAAAGAAAGAAAGAAAAAAAAAGTTCAAAGTTTATGTTTTCAGTTATTTATAAATTTTATAGACGCTATAAATAATTGAAATGACAACTAATAAAAACTGTATAAACGTCTACATAATTATCAATGAATTAAAATTGATACTCTTGACGATACTCACCTATCGATTTCGTTATTGTTGCTGTTGTTATAGCAGTTGTTTTGCACATTGCGTTTCTCTTTTTCCATCATCACCATCATAATTGTTTATCTTTCTTTTTTATTCGATGATCCAATTTTTGGAGTTTAACTGTATTTGCTTCACTGCAAAAAAAACAAAGAAAATAAATGCATCAACTGCATACGCAGTCTATCACTCGTAACATCATAAGACATCTTCTTAATAAATATATATAAATAAAGTGTCACGTTGTTTGTCCGCAATGGACTCCTAAGCTGCTGAACCGATTTTAGTCAAATTTTGCACACTGTGTGCAGTTTCATTCAACTTGAAAGATAGGATAGTTTATATCTAAAGTCAAAGTAATGTTTACATGTAATAATAATAATAATAATTATTATTATTATTATTATTAAATTTAAACATAAAAAATTGTTGACGCGCGCGTATAAAAAGCAGGAATAATAATATACACGAGGTTGGTTATTTAGCCTTGAAAAAATAAAGAAACGCTTACACTGTCTTTTTTTTTTTTTTTTTTTTTTTTTTATATTTTTAAATATGACAATAAGTTTGATAACTTTATAAGGATAAAAAAAAGAGAGAATTTTTAATATATATCCCCTTGATTAGTAACGAGTTCCTTTAAGGTAAATTGTAAATTCATTTGCGATGAAATCATTTCAGTCCTCTTTCCTTTTCCCTCTTTTCTCTCTTTCTCTCTGAAATTGAATCTTGACAAGGAGCAGAAAACCGGTTTTATTTGATAGTCGTGGCAATAGCACTAATAAAACAGAATATCTACATAGATATAATTACTGTTGTTTTTTTTTTTACTCATGTTAATGACAAATTCAGCATTTAGCGTGCACAAACAGGTAAAGTTTTTTTTTTTTTTTTTCTATTGATAATAATCATGAGAAAAAAGAAAAAGAAAACAAAAACTCAAACAAGCATAAAAATAGTAAGGTGCGTGCCATCAATGCAATATTCCTATACTTGAACTCAAACTTTAAATATTATTCTTGACCTGTTCGAATATTACTTTGATTTGTTCTTTTTACGTGCATGTACCGTTTTATAATAATAAATTTACTGCAAAGTATGTCCAGGTATTATTACGACGTAATGAACAAATTATTCTCAGTCATTGTTAACGTAATTTTACGTAAGATTTGAACGTCTTAAACATATTTTATTTTAAAGTTAATAGAATTTTTAATATATTATATATAATACTTGTCACACACGCACATTTATATAAGAGAGATTATTAGGGGAGAGGTAACATTAAATTATTTAAAATAATAATAATTATTATTATTATCATTATAATTACGAAACGTTACAAACACTGCATACATAAAAAAAATATATTACAAATATACACATGTGAATACTTGTTCAATATTTTACTAATAATTTGCACAATGACGTCAAGAAACTTTGATCCTCCCTCTTGTTTTTTTTTTGCCTTTTACCATAAAAAAAAAAATAAAAATAAAAAAACAATAGCTTATCTCAGGTTTAAAGGTTGAATAATATACACTTGTCCACAATGTCACATACAATTATTATCCATTTGTTTTTTTAATGGACAAATCAAATGGAACGAGTAGATAAGTTTTTATAAATAATACGATATAAGTTTTATCTATCGAGTTTATAGATTGATCAATATGTTTTGAATATTCATTTTTCAATACTTTATTGTCACATTGTCAGAGAATTTCTCATTAATTCAAATAAATATTAAGCTGTAAGATGAAAACAAGAAAAAAATCATTATTTGCATTTTTTCTTCTTTTTTTTGGGGGAATATAAATCATACGACATACCGGAGAGTTACTTAAAATACATTTTGAAGCCTTTCATATGTAAGTATCAGACTTATTATCTTTGTTGAAATGATATAAGGTTTTTATAAACAATAAACAAACCAATTCTCTACTCGTTCATTTATTTATCTTGTTTTTTCATTTTCCTTTTTTTTTTCTTTTTTTTTTTTTTTTGAAATCAAAGGTGTTACGATTGTCTGAAAGTGAATGCAATGAAATGCAATGAATGCAATTGAAATTTTTTTTTCAATTGGATATTAAAAGAAGAAAAAAAAACGATTGTATAATATTCTGGAAACACTTACGTGAATAAAAGAAAMAAMMAAAAAAAAAAACACACAGCAAAACGATAAAGTCTATCAAGGTTGTTAATTTTGAATTATCCTCGATGGATTCTCCTATCAATGAGACCTTTTTCAATTATTTATTTATATATTTAATTTTAATTCACATAGAGAAAAAAATATTAAGAAAATGTAGCAAAGAAAAAAAGAAAAAGAAACCATATAAAACTTGAATCCGTTTATTAGTTAGTGTTGTAAGATTTGATTCAATTTATTAGAAACGATTCGAAACGACAAAGAATCTTGACAAACATCGTTGAATGTTCATCAAGAACTGACTCTTTATTCTCTCCCACTTTGACAAGTCTTGTCTCTAGAATTACGCCCTTCCTTTCTAATTGCTAAATACAACGTTTAATTATTCATGCCAATCCAACTTGGCTCGTTAAAGTTGCCGTCTGATTGGCCAGACAATAATGAGATCGAAATACTTTCGATAGTGTTAACTTTGTGTGTGTGTGTGTTTTTTTTATCTTTCTTTTTCAAAAATATACACTTTCATATATACATATCTTTTTGTCTTATTACTTTTTCTCTTGTATGTTTTACTTTTTTTTTTAGTCTAATAACTTTAATCCCTTAATTATTATAAATGACAGTGAAAAATATTTCGATGTAATATATTTCGATAGATCGATTACTTAGTCATTGATCTTCTTCGTCTTCTTGGAATCGTTGAGTAATTAAAGAATTGTAGTTGCTCTATTTGTCGTTTTTAGTATCTTCTTTTTTCACTATTTATTTCACTATATTAATAATAATACAGTTAAGAAACTATGATGAATTACTAGTGTAGTTAATTACGTATATCAGTTCACTGTATCCGTCACGAATAATACGAGGAAAATAAACATGGCGTATGACAAGATGACTGACCAAGTTCTCAATGCGATTTAACTCTATCACTAACGGCAAAGAACTGAACTAAAACTTTCAAGTTTACTATTGATGATACTCGCTTGACAAAGTATTATTATTTTCATTGATTTTTCTTTGTTTGATAATTAAAAGGCTTTTGGTAAATCCATTTTGATACAACATATTTCACACTTGATAACATTTGCTAAATTATTCTTTAACGATTGATGATGTAACATCTAAGGTAATTTTAGGTTAAGCTAATTGGTAAAGTAGAAAACTTCTATTTCTTATCGAATTTATAAAAGATTTACTTTCGTAACAACATTACTATCATATAACGATTGTAAATAATATTAATTTACGTCACTTCCTGTATAATTATGAAAACAAACTAATAAATGCTATATAATTAAATATAATATGATTGTATTGAGTATAAAGTGACGATGCAAGATACCTTAACAATTAATAAATAAATAACATAGTATTATTGACAATTAAATCTTGTTTTTAGGAATAAATTAAGTTATGAAAAAAATAGAGTGTCACACGGGTAACGTAGTGATAGCATGGCATTAACAGGATATTACTTTTTTTCCTTATCCTATTAAATGACGTAATGTTAAGAAAATTATTTCTACGAATAATATCAAATACTTTTTTTTTTAAATATTATTATAAACATATTATTACACAAATTAATTACAAGTCATCGTTAATGAATTTTTCTTCGTTGTAATATATGATATAAAATTTGTTAATTAAAAAAAATGAATGTCGTTGCAACGAAATTTGCAGCAGCTTCGTGCGTACGTGAAAAATTTATAATATTCACAATGGCAGAAATTTGCAGAGAAAATTAACGCAATCGTCGTGCTTCTCGTTCAGATTCCAAAAGCGTTAAAATATCTCCTTCACGAACGGGTCCTTTAACATTTCGGATGATTTGTCTGTTCTGTTCGTTTAAAAATTCCACTTTGACTTGGGTACATTGACCTTGAGAGCCCGTTCTGCCGAGCACCTTTACAACTCGTGCACGAACTATCGGTGTTTCCATGATATTTCAATGAAACTATTAATCACTTTCGTTCGATATAAATTAATTTTCGTTCAACGAAATCGTTATCGATCGTTAACGATTACACTTACGTAATGTAGTATTCTATAAGTTATTTTAAAGTCTTTCAACTTCTGCCAACTGTCGTAAATACTGACATTAAATTGAATAAGAAACTAAAAGAAGTTACATAAAAAGGTACACGGGATAAGAATTAAATTCACCTAGATATTGAATTGTTAATATTTGAAGATTCAATTATACATTTGTTATTGTGATTTAAAAAGAAAATTGTCAAGTAAATTGATAGTTAGTATGATAATGCATAATTATTAATTTGGTAGCATTGACGTCGAGTAAGTTAGAACAAAAATAGCAACTCGTAGGAGAGAAGTCAAATCGTCGTTGGAAAATCAAGAGAAGCGAGTGTTAGTTAGAAAAAATTTCAAAATTCGCGCCTACGGGTCAAAACGTCAACTCAAAACGCCGTCTGTCGGAAATTTCGAGAATATTATTCAAATTTAAATCCATCCTTCCTTCCTTCCTTCCTTCGCGCCTTTCTAGTTTATTATATATATATATAAATAAATATCGTATGTGAGTATTAGTTACAATTGATTTTATTCGCTTGTGCTTTAGTACAAATGTCACATTATTTTCCTTGCCTAATAATAACAAGAAAGAAATATGTCTTTCGATATTATTTCTTTTTATATGTATATATCCCAATTTTATTCGAAATATATTCACGCGATGTGAATGTGAATTTTATTTGCTAAGAGATACCCTTTATATGCGTCATACAACACGACGACTACATTTATTTCCCTTTCTTTCTTTCTTTCTTCCTTTCTTTCTTTCTTACTTTCATTCTGAGGATTTTTGTTCTTATCACCACTTACGCATGTATCACGCACGCATGCACAAAGACGAACAACAACATTCTTTCATATAAAATTTACATATCGTACGTGAAAAATTGTTAATGTATTATCTTGATAAATAAGCAGTACGTGGTCTGATTCGACGATGTTAATTAATTCATTAATTAATTAAACAATCTCGTCAGTATGTATTCGATATACATATGTTTTCTTTTTTTTTTTTTTCGAAACTTCAGATTTATCGCTACAAATGAGAATTAAAAACTATCTAAACTATTTATGTATAATATGTATATGCATTTATGAATGTAAGTATGTATGTATGCATGTATTTATATTACCTACAGGGAAAGATAGAAAGAGAGAAAGAGATATGATTTCAGCTGCGTATTATATAATATTATTATATTAAATCGATCATTTTAATTATATAACATTTCTTTCTTCTTTTGTCTTATTTGAACACAATACGAGCAACAGACACCATCTTTATTTTATTTTCTTTTTTGTTTGTTTATAATATATTCTTATTTCTTCTACTTTTTTCTTCCTTCCTTCCTTCCTTCCTTCCTTCCTTCCTTCCTTCTTCCGTCAATTCGCGCGGATTAATGAATTTCAGAGGGAAGATACTTTTTTTTTTTTTTTAAGGAATGTTTGTAAGACGAGGATAAAAAATAAAACAGAAATAAATTATATTATAGGAAATATATTCCACAGAAGGCAGTATTAATTAAATAACATTTGAATCATCCTATTTGCGAATGCGTGTCATTTCGTTTAAGCCCAAGGGTCGGCAATCTTTTGAGTTGGAAGAGCCAAAAATTACAATTTACAAAATTTCAAAGTTTTTCAAGAGCCACAAAATATAGTTAGTACTCGCCTGAATAAAGTTTTTTGATACAAAAAAAAAATGAATCTATTTATTCATCGGTGCCTATTCCTCGTTTATTCAAAGAGCCGCAGGTTGCCAACTCCCTGGTTTAGCCGAAATAATGTATGATAGATTTTATAAGACTGGTGTAAATCATTCTTAAATATTACTACAACTAATTATTATCGTAAGTGTTGTTTTTATTGATCCAATAATTATTTCATTCGTTAGGCGCATTACTTTTTTTTTATATCCAATATTTTAATTATTTATTTATTTATTTATACATAGAGAAAGATTTTTATTGTATTTTTGGTATTAATAAGCTTGAAAAGAAGCTCGTGAAACATAAATAAATAAAAATTCTTTTTATTTACACCGATCTTATATCATTTTTTTTTTTTTTTTTTTTTTTTACTATTTTCTTGATTTTAATTTATTTTTATTTTGGTTTTTGTTCTATTCATTGCATTGTTCGGAAAATGCTCTGTAAAAGAGCGAAGGCAAGGATTTTTAAATTGTGAAATTGTATCATATTTTTTTGTTTGTGTATTTATTTTTTAAAATCTTTTTTTTTTCATTTTTAATTGGTTTCTTTTCTTCTTCTTCTTCTCCTTCTTCTTCTTCTTCTTCTTGTTATATTATTAACAATACATTTATTATGTGTACAAAAAGAGCTATGCGATAATGATCCCATGTTCTACATATAATAATAATAATTATCATTCCTTGCTGATGTTATTATATCGATACTTTTGTTTATAAATCACAGGTTATTCGGAAAAGTAATCATCATTTTGTTCTTTTTTTATTTAACGAGTTTATCATAACTTCGACGTTTTTCATTATTATTTTTTTTTTTTTTTTTTTCATTTCTTTTCTTTCTTTCATTTTGTCGTTGGAAAGACAAACATTTGAAAATTAAAATCAAATAACTTTCAGATCGTTGTTTCATTTATTATTCTATAGGAATGAGTCTTGTAAAAGAATTTTTTTAAATAATACAAAAGAGAACAATTTTGAAAAAAAAAAAACAATGAAATTAATTCTAGTAAAAAATTAAAACTAATAAAAAATGTAGGGGGAAGGGGAAGGGGAAGGGGAAGGGAATCCTTTTACACAAAACAAAATATAATATATATGTTAAATAGAAATATGTATAAATTAAAATCAAACTATTATTTGCCACGACTAAAAAAATATTATGAAAGTAATCTATCCACACACACGTATATAAACTAATATACATATTTTCTAAGTATATCTATATATATGGAATATATAAAAAAAAAAATGATACACTAAATAAGCGATCGAAGCAGGAATATAGGAGTATTATTTCAAATTTACTTCAAAGAGAAAATTTGATGATGAGACAGAGAGAATGATTATTAATTAACTAGTTAACTGTAATTAACGAGTATACATATATGTATATATATACTTATCACGAAAAAATGGAAATATTTTATATTATCGTTTGATTTTTGTGATACAAAGTCATCACAGTTAACTTATTGAATAACAAATTATAATAAACATTTGATCGTCTGACGAGTACATACACATCATTAAACAAATTATTGCCATTTCTTCGTGACAAGTTTACTCGTCAATCACAGATAGAATTTGTTAACTCTTTGCGGCACAGAATTTCAGATACTAATAAAATATCCTCCCTATGTTTGCACGTTTTAAATTAAATCAAATTGCTATATATTATTTTTTATTAATAAAGGTATTACATAATAACCAAATTAATAACCAAAAGGTGGGGGGAAACTTTTAAATCCCACCGTGCCCCAAAGAGTTGTTGTTGTTGTTAATCGAACAAAAAGAAAATTTCTATCTAGAATCAAACTAACGGAGATAGAATATATATATAAAAAAAAATAAAAGAAAAAGAAAACAAAAAGAAAACGAATATAATAATAAGATTATTTATGTAATAATAAGTAATACATTGTCATGTTTCGATATAAATACTGATTTTATATCACCTAAACCAGTCAAACGATGAAAAACAAATTAACAATTTTAATATTTATTTGTAAATGTTAAAAAGAGAAATAAAAATAAAAATTTTAAAAAAAAAACATCACCATATACATATTTTATAATAATTATTAATAATTAACAATTAATAATATAGGAAAGATCGATGAATTCCGAATCTGAGTGAATAAGAAGCTTTCTTTCTTTCTTTCTTTCTTTCTTTCTTTCTTTCTTTCTTTCTCTCTTTCTTTCTGTTTCTTAATTGCTCGCTCATTTATTGACTGG
>NW_015149055.1:243834-342443 GCF_001465965.1 Polistes dominula | reverse complement strand
AAAAAAAAAAAAAAAAAAAAAAAAATGAAATATAAAATTAAACGAAATGAGAAAATATTCTTTATATTTGCACGACGACGATTTCGATATTAATCTAGACGATATATTTTCAAAGAGATAAATTAAAAAAACAAACATATACGAATGATTATAACGAACGAACGAACGAACAAACAACACAACAATGAAGACAAAATTGATAATTGCAATATCTTAAAAATATACTATTAAAATAATATAGAAAAGAATATTGATTGATCTTCTCGAATGAATGATCGAGCAATTTGAAAAAATAAAATGAAAAAATGACTTAATAAAGCGTCAATGTTGCTTATCGAGTGCATTGATCTTAAGTAAAGATAGATTCAATGACTCGTTGATAGGCATCGAGTTCTGTTAGGCCTTTGATAAATCGAAATACAATTTTATTTGGCAAAGGTTAACTAACGTGAAAGATTATTCATTTTAAATCTCGTCCATTGGTATCGTGTGAAAAATATATAGACAACAAACCAAAATGACATTGTTCTAAAAACTTGAAACGAATGTTAAATACAAAATTATAATCCATCAATTAACGTACTCTCATAAAAGTAATTAATTTGACACAAATATCTATTGTCAATAAAAAAAAAAAAAAAAAGAAAAATTCCTAGAGATATGACAATAACCATCGTTATTAAAAATTGGAAAATTATTCTAAATGATCACACGTGTTTTTGTATATTTGCCAAATAAGATAAAATAATGCAATTTTTTTTCTTGGCAAGCACGAAGAAAAGTTCAACGAGTATTATACGTTACAAGTATTAGTTTTTAAGAGTGTGTATCTAACAACGAAAAAGAGAATCGAAGTTCTTTGAAGATCGATCGAACTATAAAAAGGGAATGAGGGAAAGATAGATAGATAGATAGATAAAGAGAGAGAGAGGGAGGGACCTTGAAATTCTTTTTAGGACGTTTTCGAGGGAAGTTTCGTTCGCGTGTCGGAAGTAGATCTTGGCTTGTCCTTCTTCATTCATAGATTCTTCTCTTTTAGGATCTGGGATAAAGCGGATATTTGAAAACGATCCTACAACCCCTCACTTCTTCTCTGCCAGTTTGTGAACTCGCTACTTTGGTATATGAGATAAAAAAAGAACAGTGAGATATGTTGATAGAAAAAGATTTAAAAAAAAAAAAGTGTATTTTGTATTAAGGCAAGCAAAGAGATAGAGGGAAAAGAAAAAGAAAAAATCGTTTTCTTTCAAATAAGCCACACGATATAGAAATTTATAAATCGTTTGACCTGCAACCACCTATCACTCCCTTAATATATGAATTTTAATTAATTTAATTATTAATAAACTATCGTATCTTTCAAGTTGGATGAAACTGCACACAGTGTGTCAAATTTGATTAAAATCGTTTCAGTAGCTTAGGAGTCCATTGCGGACAAACAACGTGACACATAATTTATTTATATTAAGATAAGATATTAGTCTGTTTCTATTTTTCTTCTAAAACGTTCGTTTAGAAATTTATTTTAAAGAAATATGTGAACTCTAATCGAAGGAATGTACACGTTGAAAAGATTTTTCACGGCTGAAGAAATTTGTATTTGGAGTTTGTTTACAATGCGAATTGGACTCAATGTAAAATAGGAGGGGACAAAGTTAGAAAGAGAGAGAAAGAATATATCTTTTAACTCGAATAGCGAATGAAATTTAGGTCAAACGACATTTGCGGTCGATGAAGTAGGCATAAAACGCGAACGAACAGGGATCATTAGGTATCCACCCACATATACACCCACAATACAAATACACACACACACACACACACACATACGCATTTCTTTTCGATGAAGAAAAAGATCACAGCTGTCAACGCGAATCGATATTTTATTTCGTCATCGTTTAAGAAGAAAAAAAGGAAAAGAAAGAAAAAGCTCATTCTCTCTCTCTCTCTCTCTCTCACTTTAAAACATCGATCCCTATTGAAGTGAAAACTTTTTTAGAATCAGGATGATTTGAAAATCGTTAAACGGAAGAACGTGAAACCGATGAAACAAAAATAATTAATTAATTAATAAAATTCTAAATATAAAAATTCAGTGTCACAATATGTTTGTTCACTAATAATTCCGAAACTACTCAACTTATTTTCATGAAATTTGCTTTTATTTCACGCGATTTTTTCCAACTTAGCACATATCACAATTTGTGATTTAAAGGTTATCTAGGTTCTGTAAGATTCTTTCAATAAATGGCACTGTATTACAATTCAATTTTTTCTATATATTCACGTTTCGAAGTTTAGTTTTTTATTGTATTTCTCGCGTGAAACAAGCCCCTAAAAATTCTTGTTTGTTTGATATTTTTTAATAACCTGACGAAATTACGTAGTTATGTTTATTTCTCTCTTTTTCTCTCTCATTGAAATGAGTTGTTGAAATAGGGTAGTGAATGACGTAACACGAAATATACTGAAACATTACGAAGATGTGTATCAATGAAATTTTCAAATAGGATGTGTGTTATAGCTGGTGCATTAACCGGCATCTTGCCCACGTGTATTTACTTTGAAAAGTGAAAAAACCTGGTAGCTATTTGTATTGATACGAGTAAATACGATATCGTTTTATACGTTATCATTTTGAAATTTGTATTACTCCTTCGTGTTATTAGTTAGTTCGTGACGATTCGAGAAACGGAAATAAAAAGAAAAATATAAAACTAGAGAGAAATAAAATGTGTTATATAAAAAAGAGGGGGAGAAAAAATTAATATTACAGAGAAAATTCTATATTGACTCACCCCAAGACCGCATTATTGAGGTTCTCCAAATGTAAAGATGGCGGTGGAGATCTGATTGTCACTTGATGACTTCCACCGGCAATAAATTGTACCTGTTCGTCGCCATTGAACCTCGGTCCACCTCCCCCACTCAAACTGAGATTCTTCAAATCTGCCATAATCCGGTTCTGTTGTTGTAAATCAGAACAATTTCAATTAAATTATCATCAATTAGTATCGAACTAATTCTATTTTACAATTAACGGGATGAAAAATGTTTCATAATTTTACATAAATAAATGAATTCAATTTTCTTTCTAGAGGATGGTAAAAATCAATTGCACGAGTGATCACTTACAATTACTCGAAGAGAAATGATGCGTGAGTTTGATGTGTTAGTATTTATAGAAAACTTTTAATTAATTTTTTGTCTAATATCACCTCTGTATCAAACTATTATTCATTGTTTTTTCTATCATAAGATAAATTTAATTAGAAAACTTTCTTATCGATCGATCAGGTCAAAGTCTTTCTTTTTCTTTCTCTATCTTATTTCTTATTTTACAAACGATCTTGACATTTGATGATTGTATTTCGAATGGTATAATCGAGAAGAAGAATGTCATTCGAGTAAACGAATAAATTCTTTTTTTTTTTTTCTTTTATGTCTTCTCCAACGATTTACAATGAAAAGAGCTTCGAACTAATAGGATTCCTCAATGGAAGATTAGAAAATCAAATCCAGGAAGTATTGTATAGATTCCCTATCATTAGTTACAAGTAGCTAACATGATTATCGCACGACTACAAAATCGATTCACGTTTTTTTTATTTCTATTTAAATTAATAATTAGACATGAGAGATGAATATTACAAAAAAAAAAAAGAAAGAAAGAAAAAGAAAAAAACAAATTTGTGTATACAAATTGAATAGATCAATCTTAAACATGAACTTGTTCAAATGAATTACATTCTAAATGTCAGTAATCTTATGTTCCTGATAAAATAAATTCTGACAATCTTAAAGAATTTTTCTATTGATAAAATAAAAATGTTGAACGTAAAAGTATTTACGAAATTCTGTAATAAGAAGAAAGTCAAGAAAGTGATGAATTTTAGTTGGCACAAACACTCAGATTCCTATATCGTCTTTATTATATATGCATATATACAATAAGTGTGAGTTTGTAAAAGAAACGAGTATTTTCATCTCACTCAATTCGCATTCATTTTCACAGTTTTTCTAGGAAACATTGACGAGGATAATTGTTGGACTAGTGCCAAGATAGAAAGAAATAAAAAATAAAAAAAAAAAGGAACAAACAAACAAAACGAGGTAGAAACTTGCACACCTTTTTCTATCCTTCAAAGGGTAGTTGAGAATCCTTTTTAGTATCGTAGTCGTTATGATGATCGTTCCTGTTTCATTCGAATGTGTTTTCCATATGTATATATATATGTCGTAAAAAAGCAAAACTACAGTTTGCATTTCGCAATGTTCTCGTTTAAAGTATTGAAATAATATATCTACGATAGAAAAAAAGAAGAAAGAAAAAAAATGTTGATAAAAAGAATGCATCAAACTAACTCGTGCATCGACGACAAACCTACCTACGTATTAACATTATATTGAAAATAACATTGATAATAAAATTATGAACTAGTTGTTTTTTTTTTCCATAAGAAAGAAAATATATTTTCTAATTGATTTAATTAATTAGAATAAGAAGAAGAAGAAGAAGAAGAAGAAAATGAAACGAGCATCAAGCGCGTCATCGATCGTCATCAATTTCATATTGTGACACGCACGTAAAAAAGAACGATGCGTTTTAAAATTGACTGATTAACCGATCGATCGATCTATCTATCTTTATCGATCTTTCCTTGAAGACAAACACGTGTTGAGAATTGAACCTTTCAATAACGAACACCTGATACGAATGCTACTATTTGATAGAAAGGAATAAATGAAGAAAATAAAAACTCGCAGTGTGTGTCAGAGTTTTTTTATTATGAGACCCAATTTAAATATACGCATTTGATAACTCAAGATAAGATTCTTGAATATTTAATATCGAGAAAGGTGTTTAAAATATATTGAAAATAAATATTTATAATGTATAAATAAATATTAAATTGTTGTTACTAACGATTCTCTGTTGTGTTACATCAGAAATATGAAAGAAGTATCATTAAAATATTTTCTATTTTTCGCGATCTATAAAAAAAACGATATTCATTTTGATTACTTTCTTTGTTTATTTTTAACGCGAACAAAGCCCACGCGTTAAAGTGAAAATACGCGTTAAGGTTACAAGATAAATTGCCATAACGGTTTATGACAATTGACTTGCTCCAGAAATGCTTATCGTGTTGATGATGATACAACATATTTTATGAGTGCAAGTATAATAGTATCGTTATGACCGTGGTTCTTCGTTACATGCTCAAATAATATTTAAAAAAAAAAGAAGAAGAAAGAAAAAAGTGCAAAGTGCAAAAAATAAGTTGGAATTTGGAGTAAATATTTCTTGGACTTCCTCGTTACAAATAATACGTTCACACGGATCATGATTCATACGTTTGATCATCTAACATAAGTTAAGTGACCTCGATCACGAGTGCAACTAAACAGTCGAGCTTTTATTACTGACAAACTTACGAAGAAAGTCTACATTTCATCATTTTTCACTTACAATTATTATTGAAATATTTCAATAAGACTAATTCAAATATATTATTTTACGTGCGACAAATGCAAGTGTTTTTTTTTTTTTTTTTGCACGTCCATGCTACTCTCTTGTCGTACACTATAAATGTCATTTCTATTTACGATATCATGCTATTCAATGAAAAAGACAAATTATCAAATTACGCCTATTCTTTTATTCTGTTTTTTTACAAAACAAGAATTACTCTATCATTCATTTGAATTACTCCGCTAATTATTATACGATTAAATAATATTATTAAATGACTTTAATTGTTAAATATCTTAAAATTAATGTGACAGATAATTAATGATCATGCGTATAATCACGCGACATATATATAATTACTAATAGCAATAATATCATAATGTACATAAAATATCGATATTAAAACGATCCAATTATAGTTAACACGTTCGTCGTCATGGCACCTTATAGAGGAGACGGGCATACTTCCCCGGGGGCGGCCCCGTCACCGTATACGGTGACGCTCTTCTTCTTGAAGTTATCGTATTTTTAGTTGGAAAAACTTATCACATTTCTCATTTCGAAAGAAAATTACTTTCGATAAAAAACCATAATACTCGGATCGCATTGTTGATATTTCTACTTATCGCTTCTTACGTTACGTCGAATTTTGGGCCTGGCGAGAAACTTAACCGAAACGAACTGGGTGACGAACGTGTTAATAGAAAGACGCAAATTCGTGTGCATACTAAAGATCATGAATACATTATACATTTCAATTTGTAAGAACCCTATGATAGAGAGAGAGAGAGAATAAAGGGAAAGAGAACGGAAGAAGAGAAACACCAAATAGCTCGTTTGATCAATTCAGATTTGATTCGTTAACGGTAATAAAGAGGAAGAAAAAGAGAGAAAAAGAGAGAGAAAAAGAGAGAGAAAGAGAGAGAGTGAGATAATGGCTGCTGATACGCGTGCAAAACACAATCCCATTTAGAATTTTATAAGCTCGTGTAAGATCAAGATCGATGTTTATTTTATTATTTTTTTTTTCCCCAACTCTGACTGACATACAAAAAAAAAAATAATATTCCTTCATTCGAACACTGTACATTAAAGAAAGAGAAATAGAAAATGCGCATGCGTGTTATTAATTCGCGCGTGTGCAATGGTACATTTGAACGAGAAAAATGTGTGCGTGTGATCGTAGAATTTAATCAGAGAATAGATCTTGAAAAGATTAACATTCATTTTTATATTAATTTTTAACTGTATATATATACATATGTAATGTTCGTTTAAATCCTATATCTAAATAATCTATTCAATTAATTGCAATTATAGATCGAGTATATCTCTCGTTGATTAGAAAATAAATATTTTTAACATTAATTCATTCGTAATATCGTTTGACAAATAAAACAAAACAAAAACAAAAAAGGATAAAATAATTTGTCAATTTTATCGTTCATTTTATAAAAGAATATATTTTGGAATTTTCATTTCTCTCGTTTGACAGTATGAGTGTTTTGTTTGTTTTTGTTTTTGTTTTTTTTTTTTGGATATGCTGAAAAGAAAAGAGGAAATATTTAATTGAAAAACTGAAAAAGATGGTGTCCGGTCTATAAAATGTAAGAAGAAAACTAGAAACAAGGGCATCCATTATCAAGGAAAATCGTGCTTGCGAGCAAACCTCGACTTGCCACGACCTACATACAGAAACCCAGATGATGTTCTTCGTTGCGTCTTGTGGGGATTATTTTTAAAATGAGAAGAAAGAACAAAAAATAGAAAAAGAACACCAGGAAATAAAATAAGGAGGAGGGGGAGGGCGGGGGGAAAGAAAATAGGTAAGAAAAGTCATAAAAACAGAACGGTACAATTTTTACGATCGAAATTATAATCAAATTATTGCAATTTGTAACTGTGTTGAAAAATTGTGCTGAAAAACTGTAACAACGTTATCATCGATTAATTTTTTTTTTTTTTTAATAATTATTTCCGAAAGAAATTTAAATTTCATATAAATAATATATATATATATATTCATATTACATTATATTATTGTCGTAAAAATTATTGTCAATTCGTATAATTTATTTATTAAATAATATTTGTATGCACTTATCGTTAGAAACGTCAAAGCATAATCTAAAAGTCAAATACACGCACGTGTCACACTCACGTTTATTCGATTGCATAAAGAAAATGTATTTTGTTTTCTTTATTTAAATCGTTAAAAATCCAAATAAAGAAAAGTAATTGTAAGAAACAAACGTATTGTCCGAGGTCAGTCATGAAGGTAAAGGATTAATGTAAGAGGAGTTATTAAATAATACATTTATATAAATAATATAAATGCATCACTCACCGTACGATGATCTGGTTTTGTTGCAGATACGTTTGGTTTATAAAGTTGTTCTTTGTATCCGAATTCATAACCTACTGGAATAAACTCGAAGCATCCTCCAGGTTTGTTCCTTTTAATATCTGACTATCTCTCTCTCTCTCTCTCTCTCTCTCTTTCTCCTGTCAATGCAGTATACAAATCTTCCGGTTATTTAAATTCGATATATTTAATCTTCTCTTTGCCGTAAAAAAAGAAATAAAGTGTACAAACAAATGTAAATAATTCGGACGATTAAATCGAAGGAACACTAATTACGAACTATCACTATAGTAAAATCGTAGATTGATTGACAAGATTCCTTCTCTTTCGTGTATGTCCTCTTCGTTACCGATAACGCACCCCACGATTCATGACAACACTTTTCTTTTTTTCCTTCTCGCCCACTTTTCAACTAATTACTCAATTTTCTTGTCTTATTTAAACACCGACTTTAAATAAAAGAAAGAATATATGTTTGTTGTTACGAACACAGGAACACACTTCAAATATTCTCCACGTTTGAATTTTTTCTAACGATTGATCGAATAATTAATAAATAATAATTAAGGGAATGTGGGATGAACAAGACAAATGTATAAATTTATTTAATAAAAATTTAAAATGAGATAATTAGGGTAGAACAAATGAAAGTGTGAGATATATATATATGTGTGTGTGTGTGTGTGTGTGTGTGTTTAAAAGGGAGGAGACAGAAAGAAAGAAAGAAAAAAAGAAAGATATAAAGAAAGGGATGCAAGGAGAGAAAGGCCGATTTAAAAAACGCACCACCAACACTCCGAGAGAATCAGTTGTCGGGTTATGCACCACCGTTCGACTCTACCGTCGAAATGAGCCGACCTGTCCGCGACCAAAGTCAGGAACGTAGCTTGTCGCGAGTGCTACGGAGTCCCCCCCACCACTCAAATCCTCTCACTTTATATTTCTTCCTTTATCTCATTTATTATTTACAGATTTATATTATCTTTCAGATAAACATAAATTTTCTTCACCCGAGACGCGACCTTTCATATTTTCTAACGTAATCAAAAATTTAAGCAAAACATTACGTATAAGGTTGTTTTTGTTAATTGTTTTCTTCTAGCTTGGAATATGGGATGGGGGGAAAAATAAAAAGTAGAAAGGAATAAACATAACAGTTTTCTATCTCTCTCTTTCTCTCTCTTTCTGCTTAAAATTACTCTCCTAGGATCTCGAAATGTGATTCATACCCTGCGGAGTGAGTCGTTTTCGTCTTCTTCGTCGTTGTCGACGTCGACGTCGACGTCGTCTTCGTTTGACCGTTGAAAAGAAGAATGAATACAAAGAGATTGATGAACTTCAACATAGTATATCTACCTACGTTTGATTTTATCCTTGGTAACGATTAAAACGTTGATCCTTGGAAATATTCTTGATGGTACAGATGATGAAGCGGTTAATCGTGATTCATATGCTTTGAGAAAAATTCCGTTCTTTTGATTGAACGGATTTAAAAAACTAGTATGAGTGATGAATATGTGGAAAAATCCTTTGTTCAAACGAAAACGTGATTTCTCTTGTAATTTTTCTTCTTAACTTTTTATTATTGTTCTTGTAAAAAGTTTGACAAGAGTTAGATATTATTTGATTTCAAACGATTCTAGCATATTTTCTTGTTTTTTATTATTTTAACTGTAAAGAAAGAAATCTCGCGTCTTGTTATGATCTATGATAAATAAAAAGTAAAATAATGAAAGATATATTAGCACATAGAGACTTGAAAAACGTCATCGAGTTTACGCTAAAGCAATAAAACGCGATAAAACCTCATTTATTGTTTTGCAATCGGTTGTTTCTCAAGAATACTGTAATAACAAAAATAATTCAAAGTCTTTCGTATTATTATAAAAAAAAAAAAAAAAAAGAGAAAAAGTATCGATGAATAATAAAAGTAATAATACTAACAAAAATCTCTCTATTTCTTCAACAACATCAATCTATTATGCGTATCATATGATGTGCCTGATATGAACAAAAAAAAAAAATACAATTAAAATCATCAGGAAGAAAATAAAAAAAAATAGAAAAATAAAGTTTAAAAAAGGTTCGGGTACTTTAGCATGAGAAGACATTCCTGAGAAGATATCTCGCGCATGCACACAAAGCAGACGATTATCTTAAGTACGAATTTTCAATGATCGTTCGAAGAACTTTCGACCTTAACGTTTCTTCAGGGTTTGACGTTAGAAAAGAATAGAAAGTAAATAGGAAGAAGAGAGATAGAATGACAACCGATGTACATATAACACACAAAGAAATATAGAGAGGTGGAAGAGGAGGAATAGGGGGTAGAGGAGGGAAAAAGAGGGATAGAATGAGGATAAGGGGAGTTAGAGGAAAAGGGTAGGAGTTAAATATCTCTCTCGAGCGAAGGAGAAAGGAGGAATCGGCCGGCACATGGGTCTCTCACTGCGGGTCGATACTCTAGCACTGGAGTGAACGCTCGGTACACTTGCACTCGGCCGAGTACATCTGCACCGGGGATTGCCTGCTTGCTTGCTTGCTTGCCTGCCTGCCTGCCTGCCAGCCTGGCCACTCGCCCTGGCCACTACTCTTGTGCGTAACACTACAGCGAATTTCTCATTGGTGATAGGGGTGAGGAGAGGGCTAGAAAACAGCTCGCATTGCTAGTGAATGAAAGATCGACATTTTTTGGATTCTCTCTTCTTATCTTTTTTTTCATGACGCAAATGTCCTCTCACTAATCTTCTCTATAATCTCTTTTTTATAATTTATTATTTATCATGAGTAATTTTGCTTTTTTCTTTTCATTGGGATTACTTAGGGGATTAGGGAATTGGTAAAATATGAACGGAAAGATTAAAAAAAAAGAATAAATATGAAATTGCAAATATGTTTAACTTGATGTTTTTTTAAAAAGACGAGAAAAATGGTTGAAATTTGAATTCTACAATCGATATCATTGTTTTTGATAAATGATCTTAAGACCAATGGTTGGTTGGTTGTTTCGTTAAGTATAACAATATTTACCTAATGTCAAACGCAAAGAATTATTTGATTCCGTTTATTAATCGATCGATAAAATACATTTTTAAGCCGATCTCTAAATAAATGATATGTTCGATCGTCGATACACCTTGTTTATATAGTTCTCTCGAGGCCGTTAAAGTAAAAAGGGTGCTGTCACTGAATTATTTCATCCTTTTATATATATAAATAGTGCAATGACGTAAGCATTGCCGAACAAATGAATTGAAAATTGATATCTAATTAAATCACAATTTCTTTTCTTATCCTGAACCTATACCTGAAAATATGATCAAATGTTAGAACAATGATTTTCATATATTTTCTGTTGAAATAAAAATTGTTTAAATGAGACAGATCACTTGAATATATTTTAGAGGCCAAGTGAATATCGGAGGCTAATGTCTCTCTGTTACTACGTGGAAAAAGAGAAGAAAAAAAAGAAAATGCTTTCGTCTATAGCTGTAGCATCTTGAAGAATTTTATCTCCAAGTGGAAGAAGAGTCCCAGCAGCACCTTTCAGAAGAAACATATGTCTACTCTTTTGTATATATGTACTTTACATTGTACGTACATACACATATACTCTATTTTACGCGAGCAAGGGTATACATTGCACCTACGTGGATAAAAAAAGAGAACACACGTGTAAGTATACCTACCTGCTGCAGTATACATTTACAATCCATATATACATATATTAGCTACAGTATGCACGCGACACAACACAACCCTTCTTCTTTCACGCAGGGCAACCTTTGTCTACCGTCAAAGCATATCGATTGCAAGTTGTATCCCATGGAAGTCCTTTGCAACGCCGACATCAACAACTACATCACCTGAAAGTACACATTTTTAAATTAAATTCAACCAATTATCTCAAACTGTCTACATTTCGTCTAGATTCATTTAATAGACAAAAAGTCGTCTTCTTGTTTTCTTTTTAAATATTGATTTTTTCTTTTCTCATCGAGATGATCTCTGTCTGATATCATTGTGACGTAAATCGTAATTTCATTTCTAGCGATGAATATTTATCAGTTTCACTTACCAACGGAAATCCCGAAGAAGTACTCGAAGTCATTACTCGGATCTATTGAAAGTCATCGTGTTATGATCCTTCCGAGTTCGTGATTAAATTCGTCGAATGAAAGAGGTAGCACGACGTAACGAGTTTGCCGTCTTTTTAAAATACGTCTTTTGTTTCCTTTTGCGTTCGATGAAACTTCGTTAGACGACCTTGATAAAAGAACACCTCCAAACATGTATGCGAGTGTGTAAAAAATAATCCTAAAACAATACAAAAAATTAATAAGCGTTAAAATAATTATTTAAACTGATAATAACAAGATGGTATAGAATTTGCATTACATTATATTTTTCTGTGTAATTAATATCTTTCATATTTTTCTAACATAAGATTATTGTAATATATAAATAATATAATTATTTGGATCGGATCGATATTATGATACACGATAATAAATAATTAAACAATTATCTTATATAACACATCATTGTTTTTATAATATTCAACCTTTTCTAACGTCACTGTGACATCACTACGTCATTTGGTAAGAAGTTGAACAAAAAAATAGATGATAAATATATGCTAGGTTGCACTAACTATTCATTTTTCACAGATAGAAGAAGACGAAAATACAAGATCATAATTCATAGTTAGAAAATTAGATATAAAAGTCAATATGTTAGTTGCATCTTTTTTTTTTGTACCGGATATTTCGTTCTGTTGCGCATCAGTGCAGCTGCACTGAATTCTTCCTCTATAGATCGATTTCATGATTAAATTCTTACTCATCTAATAGAAATTTCGATTTGTTAACATAATCATAATAAATAACAAAGAAAGTTTCTATAAGTATATATACTCTTTAAAAAAAACAACACAGAATAAATAATAAATATATATATATATATGTTATAATTATTATAATATAATACTAATTAATAATTATATGAAAAATGATGACAATTGAAAAATTCCAACGATAAAAACAAAATGATTGTGTTAAATCGGCACGTCTATTCATACACGTAATCGGTTGATCTATAATGTAACATCTATTTTTGACTATAGCATGTACGTCTCTGTCTAAACCACGACTGTATAGAAATGTATGTGCAAATATATTGGCCAAGTAAAAATAAATGGAGCACACATGTATCGTATTGTTTGGGTTTCTCGACATAACGTTATTATTTCAAAATATAGGTTTATACACATACACTCTCACATATATATATATATATTTATATTAAAATGATTAATATCCGTAAAAATGGATTTGAATTAATTGCATGTATCCTAATGATATCATGTATAAGTTACAAATGAACATACATATTTCTATGGTACATATTTTCATGAATTTTGTTACTTTTTACATAAAATGAGAACAAAACGTGTCCTCTTTTCTCGCCTACGTTTTATTTATTATCATATATGAACATTTTTCAAATAATAAATTGAAATTGTTAAACAACGAGGATGATGATGATGATGATGGTGATTCATGTTTATCGTCTTTGTATTTATGCTAATATTAATAACAGATCGAAACAAAGTCTAACGATCATGACTTATGATTAAATGCAATTATCCAGAATGATTCAAAGTTATCACAAAGAGACTAAACCATGTGGTTTTAAAAGATATAGCGTAGAAGAACGTTTATGGTTGAGAACACGTGATCTGTGTCCGAATAATAAACGATCGATACCATCTGGTATAAGAGAAGGACGTTAACATGTTGAACGTTCGATATAATCTATCGATTCATGGGTACAAAAATAATAGTGACAACTCATACTTAAGTAAATGAGTATTGCTTTGTTACAAAAGTTGGAAAAATTCTAATCATAGAATTACATGGATACAAATTGCAAGATGTAGAAACGTTTTAATTAGATCTTAAAGTTATATTACGATTCAAATTTGAAGTTAATTTTTGTTTATCGATTTGTTAAATTACAAGAGTATAAATTTTGGACTGATCTAAGAGACTTTGTGCCAATTCTTTATAAACATGAACAACTATAAAAGCTTAGTTTCAACGTTGTTAAATTAAAACGATCTTTTGCAATACTTTCTCACTTGTTAACTAACACAATATTATAATATATTATATATATATAACAGCTAAATCTTCTTTTACAGATTCTATTAAGTGTAATTTCTTTTTTTTTTAACGAGGACTTTAAATAATAAATCGTCGATTATTATTACTATTATTATCAATTATTATTCTAACAAATTTTGAAGTTCGTCATTAGAATATCAAAACGATGATTCGTAATTGTACGATGATGCATACATTTATGTAAATAATCTTTTGATCTGTTACAAAATAGTAATAAAAAAAAAAAAAAGACTACTAATAGATAAGCGTTAGCGTAAATATTATGCTTGCGGAAATAAGCTGGTTGGTGCAGATGTACTCGAGGTAACATAGCCATTGACTATGACCGGTGAAAGTACAAGTACGTTCAAAGTCATTAAAATCAAGGAGAACGAACGGCAGCACATTTTTAGTTCTTTTCTAACATTGTTTAACAACATTTGTATCACTTTAATAATTATAATCACGTACTCTCTTTTGTCGAGCAACAACTCCTCGATGAATCGAACGACGGACTTCATCCTTTTTTGATTAGCCTTTTGTATTTGATTAAAGTAGATACTTTTCTTTTTCTTCGAGCGTGATAAATTACTTCGAGTAGCTTATCGCACGATAGATAAATATTACGTTATTATCTTTTTGTTCTTCTTTTTTTTTTTTTTTTTACGAAAAACATGCCGGAAATTATTCAGAAATGAGACATTGTTTGTCATGGAATTTGATACTCTAATAATTAAATGACTTCGAGCAACGATATAAGCTTCCTTCCGTTCATATTTAATGTTTTTGTCAAGTGATTAATTTTTGTTGGAATAATAAAACTTCTATCCATGATGAATCTCGTTTAATCGATATTATGGAAAAGATAATTACAAAACATAGAAGAAGTTTTTCAATTGAAATTTTCATTATATTTAAATAATAATTATTATCATCGTATTGTTCGATTTAAATACTCAGCTTAGAGTTTTCAACGTAAGATGGCGATACTTGCACGTTCGCCATTTAACGATGCACAATGCACATGCATGCATATATTTAAATGTTTAACAAAAATAATTGATTTATTATAAATAATAGAAAATATATAAATAAAAGATAAACATTGATATAATACTTGGATTACAATTTGCATAAATATATAATTAATAAAAGATAAATATTGATATAAAAATTGTGTATGCATCTTCCGATTTATCAACGAGGACACACAGTTCAAGGGTCAAAAATGACTAATGCACAATTTACAAAGCATCCGTTTGTAAATTGAACAATGAATAAGGAACTATAGGAATATATTATACATATACGTGTTATCAATTCCGGTAGTGAGAATTACAAAGAGCTCACCTTGATCGGTACTTGGAAAAGTATACTCTATTTAAAATCTAGCTAAAACTACTTCTATGATTTAAAATAACAAAAATGTCTTTAGAAACGTACGTATATAAAATACCTTAATATATTCTCGAATTAAATTAAAAAATAATATATATATATATATATTTACGTGTAAACTTGTTATTTAATTATTTCCCCTTGTTTGTCATAAATTATTATTAATTATGATAAATTTGAATAATATGTCAAGTTGATTGGTTCAAAGGTAAAAAAGTATGAAACTATAGAAAGAGCGTTAACCAGCGGTACCACTACTATTTGCTGGGCGTCGGTATCTTTTGTCTTATAAAAAATAAACCTGCCTAGTGTTCATCTTTATCCTCTTCATCTTACATACATATTCTAAGGACGTTCACTATCGCATTTCATAACGTCGTAAAAAAAAATGAACAAAACATTGATATTCTTAAGATTATTAAACGTCGCATGGATTTTCTCTTGATTATTATTATCCGTACAATCGGAATATTTGAAAAGTTAGTATTGTAACGGGTTTGGTATCACAGTTGCATTGTGTGGTAGTAGGGATGTGTTGAGAAATTAGATCAACCTGTCAGTGTTTCATACGAACCATCATTGTACGTGTACTTTGAGATGTCCGAAATGATGGAGCAGGGAATGGTAAGATTATTTTTCTACATTAATAAATATTTATTTGCCAATCACTATAAACGCACATTTCTCTTTTACATCGATGACGTATATATATACTGCATTTAATTTAGACATGTCTCTCAAATTTGAGAATGACGTACCACATCGAACACACCCGCCCACATGTTTTTGTCTTATCAAATATCAACAACAATCTATAGGAGAAAGCAAAACGAATGGGGAAATCATTTTTCAAATTTCATACCATTGCTCTCATGGATTTGTCTTTTATGTTCAATTATTATTTTTATATTATTCGATCATACAATTTCTTATTTCTTTAACCTCTGTATATCAAACTTGTAACGCTGTAAACATTGCTTTGAGGTTAGTTTGTTTCGTTTTGTGTTATATGCGCGAAAATTGATGATATTTAAATGGTTCAGTTTTATCAGTAATTACAATCAAAGTACTTTCAAATGAATATGCAATATTATGTGTCATTGCTTCTATAAATACAATATTAAATAAAATATTATTTATAGGATCATTATATCTGCTTATAAGAACATTATTCATATATTTGAAATTGACATGGCTAACAAATGTATTTTGATACCAATGTAAAAATAAAATCTTATGCAATAACCATTCACTTGTTTATCTAATGACTTACATAATAATGTAAGTGCCCTTTTGTTCTTTCTAGGAACTCTCCATCTACACCGGAGTTGTACTACGTGGATCTAATACCAAAGAGGACGAAGTTCACAGTTCGGGTACTCTGAATATTGTTGAATATGTAAGAAAATAAATATCATTATTATTATTATTTAATCTTATATTTATACATATATGTATATGTGCGATAAGTGAATGTAATATGAATTTTGTTGATATGCAATATTAGAGTTTTGGCAAATGCATAGAATGGAGACCTACGGAAGAATCTGTTGTATTGGAGAATCAAGATCAAGATCCAGAATGGTCTTTAGTAGATACTCATACAAGAAGAACTCGCACTACTTCGGAAGGTGCAGACTCTTGTGGACATTCAAAGATAGTTAGAATATTATTCTCCGATTTAAAATCATTTCGTATTAATCTTGGAGGACAACAGCTGATATTTATACAAAAGGATGGTACCACCTATGTTGCCTTCTTTCAATTGTCCAAAGCTGAAACTTTTGTTAATACGTTAAAGAATTTTATTCACTTCAGAAGCTCAACGAAAGATAAAAACTTGTATTATGTATTGGAAGAGGTTGAAACTGCTTTGAACAAATCGTTCGCTGAATTGAATTTATTTCAAGAGAATACTTCAGATTATGTATGGAATTTTGTGAAAAATTTACAAAACCGTCCATATGAAACAACACTAGAAGCATTCAGTAAATTAGCAGATATTTGGTGTAAGTTAATACACCAAAATTCATTGTATAATAAATATATATTATACATATATATATTCCAGTATACAAAGAACCAGTAAAAAGACCAGTTGAAGAAGCGGTAGCTGATTTACTTAATTCTTCCTTATCGAGTAATCAACATGAACCTGCGGATGAATACGAAGTGATAGGACAAGCAGATATAGGTTTACAATTTCCACCAAGACCTCCATGTCCTAGAGGTACATTTAGTCAAATCAAATATCTTATAGAGAAATAATTTACGATCAAACGTATTAATTGTGTAACGTATTAACTGTGTTAGGTTTACCTTTATCGCAAGAGCAATGGGACAGTAGTAAAGATTCAGAAGGAAGAATTATTGATCCAGATGCTGTTAAAGAAATCATTTTTCGAGGGGTCTGTATATTAAACTCACTTCAAAACGTCCTCTTTTATATTGATGCTAATAATGGCAATAATATTTTGAAAACTCTTAGGGCATACATCCATTATTGCGTTATGAAGTTTGGAAATTTTTATTAAATTATTATCCATGGAATTCAAGTAACGCTGAGAGAATAGAAATAAGAAGAAAGAAGACCGATGAGTACTTTAATATGAAACTTCAATGGCGATCTATGACGCCAGCACAAGAAAATCGTTTTTCAGACTTTCGGGACAGGAAAAACTTGATAGGTAGGTTATTTCAAATGAAATATTAATTGTTAAAGAAATTCTTTATCGGCAAATATATTCATTTGATTTCATTGAATTTACAGAAAAAGATGTTAACAGAACGGATAGAACACATCCCTATTTTCTAGGCGACAATAATCATCTAGAATTATTAAATGACATACTCATGACATATGTAATGTACAATTTTGACTTAGGATATGTCCAAGGTATGAGTGATCTACTCAGTCCTATTTTATGTTTGATGGATTGTGAAGCGGATGCATTTTGGTGTTTTGTTGGTTTTATGGATCAAGTGGTACGTACCACTTATCTTTATTATCTATTATTACAAATTATTACATATTTCTCGTAGTAAGAAAAATGAATCTTTTTGTTTTTCCTTAAAAACAGAGTACAAATTTTGAAATGGATCAGTCTGGAATGAAAATGCAGTTACGTAATATACATACTTTACTGTACAATATGGATCGACAATTGGAACACTATTTAACTCAACACGAATCTGGAAATATGTTTTTCTGTTTTCGTTGGTTATTAGTATTATTCAAAAGAGAATTTAATTCATCTGATATAATGAAACTGTGGGAGATTTTATGGACTGGTTTACCATGTCCTAATTTTCATTTACTCATATGTGTAGCTATATTAGATACTGAAAGAAATGTATTGTTGAAAAATAATTTTGGCTTTACGGAAATACTCAAAGTAAGTAACAGTCTATTTTATTATAAATAGTTTAAATAATCAATGAGTTAATAACAGTTATTTGTTTGTATTTGGTTTTGTCTTTTTTTTTTAGCATATAAATGATCTTTCTTTACACATTGAACTACAATCGACGCTTTCCAAAGCAGAAGGTATTTATTATCAATTAATGGCGATAGAAAACAAACTGCCGAACAATTTGCGTACAATTATTGGATTGGAGCCTCGAGAACGAACATCGGATGAAAGTGATATAGAAGAAAATATGATAGATGCGTCTAATTCTTCTATTAGAACTAGTTCTAGAAGAAACAGTTCGGAAAGTGTAACAACCCAGCATGGTAATAACGAAAAGTCTTTCGAAAAAGGTCTAAACTTTTTTCTATAAGATTTGGGTCAATTTTTACAGTTTTATGTTTACTAAAATCTATGAAAAAAAAAACAACAACCTTAGCTTAGTAGAACACACAAAAGATTTCTAAGATTCTATTATCATTTTTCTCTTTCTTTTCTTCTCACTCTCTTTCTCAATCTCTGTCATTCTTTTAGTTTTCTAAAAAAAACATGATCTCGTGTTGTTTAGCTTTCAACGAACATTAGATTATTGCACAAAAGAAAAAACGAAAGAAAACGAAACATTGATGTAAAATAAAAAAACAAGGACGTAACTCGAATTTTTTCTTCGATCATTTTTTTTAAATCGTTGGCATCCTGTTAGTATAGTAAGAAAAAAAAAAGAAAAACATTTGTTTTGTTTTTTTTTTTAATTTGCAATTTTAATGTAAGTGTAAATGTAAAAAATTTATATATCATATTTGCAAGAAACGAAAAAGAAAAATAAAAGGAAAAAAAAATAGAAACACATTATTAGTAGCGTTGAATTTTGAAATATTTATAAAATGAATTTTGCTGTATTTAATAAGAAATATTTGATGTGAGTCTAATTTACTTCGACGGAGGGATATTATTAAAGGAAGTGTTTCAAGTTAACTATGATTATTGACATTATTTTTATGAAAAACTTTGCACAAAGTTTGAATAATATCAAATGGGAACAATGATACTAAAGTTTTATCTTTTAACAGCGCAATAACTCAAATTTGATTTTTGAGTTGAAATAATATGTTTTACTTGGATTTTAATGAAGTCTCACAAAAGCGCTGTATATTTCTAATAAAGTCACCTATTTAATCTTACAAATTTCTTTTCTTTTTTTCATTTAATCTCTCTTTCTTTTTTTTTTTTGTGAAAAAAAAACTAGAGATATTATCTAAAGCTTTTGGATAAGAAAAAATAATGCACATGTAAGTAAACATAACTCATTTATGTGATTCTTGCATTTGATGCATGAGGGCGCATCATGGCAACAGCCGCCTTTAAAAAAAAAAAAAAAAAACAAAGTACGGTGTTAAAAAAATATAAAAAATAAAAAATAAATTCTATATGTTGTAAACTATGAAGTTATTTTTTATATTGACATAAAAATATAAGCAACGTTTCTAATATCTTTCCTAGATTTATTCTAGTATGGAATTTCTATCTAGGAGAAGAAATAGAAATCGAAGGAAGAAACGTAATTTGAAAAGACGTCAACGCGAATGTATGAAATTTGGGGTTAAGTCAGTTAAAAGTCAAAGATTATTAAAAGAATGTGTCAATGTTAATTTTAGTAAAGAAGAAGTAATAATAGGAAATACGATGCAAGCTGATGCGTTTTGGAAAAATTATGTGGCTGCTCAAGACTGGCAAAAAAAGTTATTATTTATTATATATAAGAACAAAAATTATTAATTTTTATTATTTTGTGTGTTCTGGTTATTTTCAATAATCTGATTATAGTGATAGTGATTCGTATTACAAAATGATTTCTTTTTTTTTTTTTTTTTAATTATTTATACATAATTTGTAACATTATTTTGTTGTTATTTATTATAAATATTTTGCATTAAAACTGATTTTGATGTTTATAGGCACAGTGTAACATGGTGGAGATCTCGTTGTTTGGCATTGGAAAATGAAAACGAAATATTACGAAATAAAATTAGATCTTTAATTGGATCGAATAATAAACAAAGTAATAACAAGCAGACTGTTTCTAAACAACAACAACAACAACAGAATACTTATAAACAAAATCCAAATTTTCGTGAAGATTACAATGAAAATGGATATCAAAACGAAGAAGATTTAGAATTTCATGTCGATGAGGATATGAAGACCTTCTTGGAACAAAGTTTACGACATCAAATGGAATTGAAACAAAAGCGTGACCAAGAGTTAACTGATATCAACCTAGAGAATTTAGCTTTTATAGAAAGTGGATTATTTTGTAAACAAGCTCGAAATGAAAATGCAAAATTATTATATGGAGATGCTGGTCCTACAATAATGGCTATGGAAACTGCATTAATGGCCACAATAGAAAGACACAAAGATAAATCAAAACCTCAGTATTGGCCAAATATTCCTTTAAGACCATAAAATCTATAATTTACCTTTTTTAATTAAATATTCAAATATTTATTTCATCATCAGTAGATGTTATATTTTAATTAGACCATTATTTTACTAATAAACTAATTGCTACTCCAAAAACTGAATCCTTTTATCACAGAATATACAATTATATAGAACATATATAAATTAAATAAAATTATGTACAATATTTAATATATATAAATTTCAGTTTTTAGTTGTCTATATTCTTTGATAGTATTGTACTCCTCCGTATAAAGTACCTGCTATCGCCATCTGGTGGTTCCAGTGCTAACTAAAAGTGGACTTTTGATGTTTAGGTGTCAATGTTATCATTAATTGTAATTTTATAAGTTTAATTAGATTCCTGTCTAACAAATTTGATAATAATAAATTTTTGTTATTAAAAATCTTTCATGATTAAGGTATTATTAAATTCTTCTAATTGTAGTCTAATGTAATCTCTTCCAGTCAAACGATTATAACCTCTCTCTATTGAAAAAATACTGTTATGAAGAAATATTTTTTAACATTAATAAAATATAATAATATTCATTTTTTATAAATAATCAGCATCATATTGTAGACTACTACACTACTTTAACTAAAAAAATATACTTCTATGTAAAATTTCAACTTTACTACAAGTGTGCAATATTTGAAAAAAATTGGAGGTTATTTATTTGAATAAAAATTGTTATATAGGATATAATAAAGGAAGAGATGTTATAATTTTGTTTCATTGGTAAATTTTATTACTTTTAACTTAAAATATACACATATATTTTAGATGGAGCACATACAATATTATATTATAATATATATGTATATTGGAGAGAGAGAGGAATGATAAATTAAATGACAAAGTATGTTACAAAAAAGAATGATATCTGCTGGTGGCGTGTAAGTTACCACATAAAACGTGGTATCGAAAATCAAAGAGGGTTAGTAAGAAGAGATTTCTCTTTGATCTGAACAGTCTTTGTCTATACTATGACACAATGCCATAACCTTTAAAATTTGTTAAGAATATTTAATCTACTTCTTCCATTCGGGATGCATCTTCCGTTTCGTTACTTTCTACTTGAGGGACTACTTCGTCTATTTTTAGTTCTTCTTGCATAGAATCATCCTCATCGATGCCAAGACCTAACTTAATCATTCTATAAATTCTGGATGCATGGATTTGTGGTTCATCCAAAGTAAAACCAGATGAAAGTAATGCAGTTTCATATAGAAGAATGACTAAATCTTTAACAGCCTTGTCATTTTTGTCAGCTTCAGCTTTTTGGCGTAGAGTTTCGATGATCGAATGATCTGGATTAATTTCAAGATGTTTCTTAGCAGCCATATAACCCATGGTTGATGTATCACGAAGTGCCTGTGCCTTCATTATTCTTTCCATATTTGCAGTCCAACCGTATTGGGATGTAACGATGCAACATGGTGAATCAACCAATCTGTTAGATACGACTACTTTTTCTACTTTGTTATCAAGAACAGTCTTCATAACCTTGCACAAGTTTTCGAATTTAGCCTTATCTTCCTCTCTCTTCTTCTTCTCTTCCTCATCCTCTGGAAGTTCTAAACCTTCTTTGGTAACGGATACAAGTTGTTTGCCATCGAATTCTTTCAATTGCTGTACAACGTATTCATCAATTGGTTCAGTCATATAAACTACTTCAAAACCACGCTTCTTGACACGTTCTACGAATGAACTGTTGGCAACTTGCTCTTTGCTTTCTCCAGTAATAAAGTAAATATGTTTCTGATTTTCCTTCATTCTACCAACATAGTCCTTGAGAGAGCAAGCTTCATCTCCAGATGCAGATGTATGATACCTCAATAAATCTGCCAATTTGCTGCGATTAGTACTATCCTCATGAATACCTAATTTAATGTTTTTGCTGAATTGTTCGTAGAACTTCTTATAAGAATCCTTGTCTTCAGTTAATTCCTCAAACAGTTCCAAACATTTCTTCACGAGATTCTTCCTGATAACCTTAAGAATTTTATTTTGTTGCAACATCTCACGAGAGATATTCAATGGCAAATCTTCGCTGTCAACTACTCCCTTAATGAAATTCAAGTATTCAGGGATCAATTCTTCACAATTGTCCATGATAAATACTCGGCGTACGTACAATTTGATGTTATTCTTCCTTTTCTTATTTTCAAATAAGTCGAATGGCATACGACGAGGAACAAAGAGCAAAGCTCTGAATTCCAATTGTCCTTCAACAGAGAAATGCTTAACCGCAAGATGATCTTCCCAATCGTTAGTCAATGATTTGTAAAATTCACCATATTCCTCCTGGGTAATATCATCTGCATTACGAGTCCAAATAGGTTTGGTTTTGTTAAGTTCTTCATCTTCAGAATATTTTTCTTTGATGGTCTTCTTCTTCTTTTTCTTTTCTTTATCTTCCTCTTCTTTGTCTTCGCCAACATCCTCAACCTTTGGTTTTCCCTCCTCGTCTTCTTTCTTTTCTTCCTCTACTTCATCCTCATCTTCGCTCAATTCCTTTTCACGTTCCTTTTGTACTACTAATTTGATCGGATAGCCAATGAATTGAGAGTGCTTCTTAACAATTTCTTTAATCTTAGCTTCCTTCAAATATTCAGATTGATCTTCCTTGATGTGAAGAATAATTTTGGTACCACGTCCCAATGGTTCACCAGTGTCTCGTCTAACAGTGAACGAGCCTCCAGCACTGGATTCCCATAAATATTGTTCGTCGTCATTGCTCTTAGATACGACCGTTACTTTATCAGCTACCAAGTAAGCAGAATAAAATCCTACACCAAATTGACCAATCATGGAAATATCAGCACCAGCTTGAAGAGCTTCCATGAAAGCCTTTGTACCAGATTTGGCAATGGTACCAAGATTATTGACTAAATCAGCCTTTGTCATACCAATTCCAGTATCA
Source organism: Polistes dominula (assembly GCF_001465965.1). The sequence goes on along the minus strand of NW_015149055.1, from coordinate 318,234 downwards.
ATGATAGTAAGAGTTCCATCATTTTCATTAGGAATAATTTTGATAAATAATTCTTTGCCGCTATCAAGTTTGGTTGGATCAGTCAATGATTCGTAACGAATCTTGTCAAGGGCGTCACTGGAATTCGATATGAGTTCTCTCAAGAATATTTCCTTATTAGAATAAAAGGTGTTGATAATTAAAGACATAAGCTGAGCAATTTCAGCTTGGAAAGCGAAAGTCTCCAACTCTCCTCCATCAGTTTCCATTTGTTCAGCCATCTAAAAATTCATTCAATTATTTCAATACAAATTCTTCAAGAACAAAGAGAAATAATAAATTGCATGGTCTTACATTAATTCACATTTGATTAGATATGAACAATAGAATGTATATATATTTCATTAATAAAATAATTTCGAAAAAAACAAAAAATAAATTAATCATTTATTATAAATGAATTAAAAAGAAAAGAGTAATCAATTAAATTATAGAACAACAAAAAAATCAATAGCATTGACGTGAAAAATAATTCATCCGCGTCTAGGCACGCGTTCGATGATAAGCGGTCATTCTTGAATGTAATTATAAAAAAGAAAAATAATATAATTGTTTAAATAAAATAAGCTGAGTAATGATCAGAAATTCGACTAATAATATATATTGAATAAATGAAATAGAACAATACCTTATAGTAATTAGCTGGTTACAGTTGATAAAAGACTTGAAGTATATCACAGAAGAGTATCGATTGAAGCGAGCAAAACGAATGAAGGCCCGCGTGAGGCGTCCCGTCTTATATACCCTCCAATAATTCTCGAACATTCTAGAACATTCTAGAAGATTCTCGAGCTCACGATATAGCTAACTTCCGGCAAAACATCTATTTTAACGACACGTATTTCCGACTTATTTCTTATTCAAGTTCCAATAGTACGTTTTCATTCGTCATATGAATAATCATTTGAATTGCTAATAATAACCCAACCATTTATGAAATTTATAAATAACCAAAAATGTATTTAGTTCATATTCCATTCGAGTAGTACTTCCGGCATTTTGGAACAGAAAACGATTTTGCTTTGAGAAGACATTGTCGACCATCATTATATCCATACATGTTAATTTCATATTTGCCATTGTTTTATATTATGATATGATTTATTCTTTTTTCAGATTATTTCATGTTTTTATCATCTTTTTACATTTCTTATTCATTGACTTGTCCTCCTTTTTTTAATAATTAAAGAATATAAAATATAGTCGAGCACGTGGCGCGCCTACGTTCGATAAAGAACATACTAGAATTTTCTTTATTCTTTTATCAGATATAATTTAGAAAATAATTATTTAAATAAGATATTAGAAATTAAAAAAGAAAGGATAACATTCTTTTTTTTTGACATGTCATTTATTGATGGATAAGTCAAATGAATCATAAGATGACTAGGCATTAAAGTCAAATCAATTGATATTAGAAATTATTATTCAATCAAAATGTGATATTTTTGTTCAAAATTATCAATGCTTTATAAAAATGTTAATGTATCAATGATTATGAAATTTTCTATTGTATTGACATTAGGTCATAAACCCATAAAATAAAGCGTTCATTCTCGGTCGATACAAAATTTCAGTTGTCATCAATCGGGAGGTGGCGCCCTCGTGGCGTTTCGTGACTTGCTATTAAACCAAATTTCCATGTAACTTGCGACATGTGTAGATTTTTCCGGAAGATTCTTTTGCGTCATTCGTTATTAGAAGAAAGGTATAATTTGTACAACGTTTTATTACAATATCTCATATTATTTTTATCTTTTTTAATTATAATGATTTTCTATCTTGTTATATTATATATATAGGTATACAAATTATTTATAAATTACGAATTACGAAGTGATTAAAAATAGGGTTATGTCTAAGAGAGTTACATTTAAATAGAATCGCGCGAATAATCTGACTATAATTAGAATAATTCAGTTAAAAATAATGCAAGCAACGTCGATGTTATTTACAACATCCTGAAAAATATTATTCCATTTCTTGCGGATGTTCGTACGTTGTTGTAAGAATGTGTGTAGAGGAGGATAATCAGTGAACACACATTCCAGACACCTTTATTGTGGGAAACTATCGTCGTCACGTACCGTGTCGGTCTATGTTCCGAAACCTTAAAGACGTTCCTCATCAGCAGCGAAAAAAGGAAGCCTTTGTCGAAATATCCTGTTTCTTGGTAAACACGCCGTGTTGCCGAACGTTTGTCGTGACCAAATTATAAAATGGCGGGAAAAATCAAATGATCAATATCATTTTTAATTGGATACTCTGTTATTTAAATAAAATAATGATTATATTTGTATTGTAAGGTATGTAAATATGAATAATTTTGAAAAATGAAATTCTTTCATCTTTTAATGTATTTATGTCACGCATTGACGACACTAAAGTACAATAATAATTATAGATGCTTCTACCGTAGGTAGGTTCAAGCACGAAGAGAATACAGACAAGTTTTAAACTACGATAGAAACGTTTTCTTTTGCTATTCAATTGTTAAACCCTGTATGTCATTTACCTTTCTTTTTTCTTCTTGTAGAAAATGTTCTTTTATTATTTTATAATACAAATACCTGAAGAGTTTTTCAACATTGATTGCTGATGAAATGGGAGGGAAAAAAAAATCAAAGCGTACAATCATTTATTTATCTTTATAATTACATTATATCGTTTAAATGTTTTAATATTTCCTTAACTTATGTTACATCATAATTAATATAATAGTGTTTATGTTATCAGATAAATATTTTTTCTTAATATTCATTTAAAGTTATATTACATTACTTACTAACATATAATAATTGTAATGATTTTATTTCTCTAATGATAAAAGCGTAAGACTAGGAAATTCTGAAGTACTTCATGATTTCATTGAAAGATAAAATACAAAGTGGAAGAGACGATATTCTGCTAATCAAAATTTCCCACAATCGAATTTCTTCGAATGTTCTGAGAATTCGATTAGAGTGGTATGTAGTATTAAGACGATGTGTTGTTCAGGATGTCAGGTGTAACAATGTTCGCAGTCTCGGTACTTCAATTTCACTGATGCGTAGAGTTCTGCACGTAAGGGGGAAGATCGTTGGAGTTGATATGGCGAGGAGCTTAACTCCGGTAACCTAGCTTTATGATGTCGAACGAAACTCATACAGCTAGATAACCAAAGAAAATGTCCGCGCCAAGATCTTCATCATTTGTTAATTATTATCCCCTTTTTCCAAATCAGAAAGATACTCCCGATTGAATCAATTGTTTCTTTTTGTATAGTTAGATCAGATAGAAGATCGACCTACGAAATTATTTTGAAACGTGATGACTCGTCGTTTTATTTTTGTACGTCGAACGATCATCAGAAATTTCTTTCAAATTTGCAAGCAAACACCAGCAGCAGACATCGTAATATCATTTTTGCATCTTACTTGAATTTTGTCCTTCGTCTATTTTTCTGAAACAGAGAACGAAATAGATAAGAGGGGAAAAATTGTAGAAATCGTTTTATAAGAACAAATCGTCGTGTTCCTTTGTCGTGCAGCAACATCAGAATTGATTGATATGCACGTCGAGTGTCTGTGAAAAGTGAAACACACAGACAGTCGTTGACATTTCAGAGTGAAAGTTAATCCATGGGCTTCGAGAGATAAGCCCATACGAGAGTGAAACAGGGTCCAGGTGGTATAATCTTGTAAACTAGTATCCGTTAGATCAATTTTAAATTCAATTAAAAATGTGTAAATTGAACATTTCAAATGAGAATTTCATCATTTCTTCGAAACTGCTGCTGCTGTTGCTCCTCGTATACATGTACTTTAATAAATGAACAAAATTAATGAAACAATTAATATTCCATATATTCCATGTTAAAAAAGTCAGTAGTAAGACGAAAAATAATAATATGTCCAGTCGTGAATCGTTATTTTAATAGCTCATTGTTACGAAACTTGTTAGAGTGTGTTGTAGAAGATAATTAACGGTGGCCAATTAGACGATGTAATTATTTCTTTTAGACGACGAACTTATCTTCGTATCATCGTCTACGATTTCGCGTTAAAATGAATCGCGAGTTATTGGAAAACGCGTCATTTTAAATATGATGCCCCGATATATATTGTGTCTTGCATGATTCCTGGAACAGAATATGTAAAAAAAAAAAAAAAAGAAAAAACCATGAGTAATGATAAAAATTGTACGTACGTATTGTAAATGTGTGTGTGTGTGCATATGTGTATTTATCACAAGATGTGATGTTTCTTTTTTAACATCTAAAGCAAACATATGAACAATACATACATATAAAAAAAAAAAAAAAGGAAAAAAGATTGATTAAAAAAAAAGAATATATTTATGAGTTGTTTACTCAGGTACGTCTATAACACTGAGAAATCTAATTGTCAATTAATGTTACTCTCATAACGGTGGAAAGACAAAAACAAAAAAAAATGTCTTTTCTCTTGGTAGTGGGTCTGGAGTCGATTGTAGACCAGTATAGAAGGAGTAGTTTCGTAAGAACACCTTCATTTGGAGAAAGTTATGATCTGGCCATATTGCTCGCGCGTGTCCGGATCTTATTTTATTTTCCAACCAACCAACCAACCAACTCTCTCTCTCTCTCTCTCTTTCTCTCTTTATTTCTGACATCAAAAACTTTCTGCTTTCGAAACGAGCACACACACATACGCGTGATTTTCTAAGATCGTTATAGAACATTAATAGATGTATATTATACATACGAAGGAAGGGGGAACTCGAGTAATTCATTTACAATTGAAATTTGTCTCTCTCATCATTTTGCTAAGCAAACGATAAAAAGATATTATGAATAATTATTACTTTACAGAATTGTTTTTTGTAACGAGAGAACTATATTAAACACTGAGAAAAATTATTTACGTGTTTCTTATCTACAAAATAATATATACAAATATCAATTATCGACTCTTCAAGAACATTATTCATTAACGTGTATAATAAATAATAATTAATATAAATTAGAAAAATATCTTCTTCGGGGATAAATGGTGAACGCGATCAGGGAGATCGACGAAAAAAAAAAAAAATGGTGGAGCTTATATTTCGAACGCGTAAAAGAACGTCGTCTTTGATTTTTTTTTCTTTTCTTTCTTTTTCTTAGGTAAACGAACAAGACGAAAACTCATGAAACATTCCGTTCTTTCTCTTTGTCTCCCTCCTGTCTCCTCTCTTCTCTCTCTCTCTCTCTCTCTCTTATTGACACACCGGCCATCTTATTCAAACCGTGAAATCGTACGTGTCACGTACCTATGGTAAACACAGGTAAATATCTATTTCTGTCTGTCTCTCTCTCTCTTTCTTTCTTTATTTCTTTTGCCATAAGTCGACCTTCGATTCGTTTAATTTGTTTACCAATGTTATTATAACTATAAATATCCATTACAAATTCGTTGATTAGTTGGCAACCGTCAAATCTTCAACAAACCACAGAGTTTCTGGATTTTGAAATCTTCAAGATTTATGCGAGCGCTTATCCATCGTTTGTTTGTACCAAGTACAAAAACCTAAGCAGAAATGATCACCAAGTATTAAATTAAATGGTTGCATAATTTTGGATTAACGACTCTAAAAAAGAAAAAAAAAACACGTTGCCATTATCACGGCAAGTCTTGAACGTGAAAATATGTGTGTTCTCTTTGATCTTGATCCAAGGAGAGACAAAGAAAGACGATTGGAATGAAATACCCAAGCCTTGAACAAAGTTTTTAATAAAACATTTGGTAAGCATTTGATGAAAGAGACCAAAATTGAATGGTAAAACGATAAAGTAACGTTTGCGTTTAAACCGTTCTATAATTTTTCTTCCTCCTTCTCCTCCTCTACCTCCTCGTCTACCTCTTTCTTCACTTTCTTTTTTATTTTATTTTATTTCGAGACCACTACATCACATATCAACGACGTTTATGCAAACACAGCTGCATCATCGTCGAGATAGTCCGAAGGAAATGCTTTCGTTTATTGTTATCATCAATTTCGAGATATATTTTATATCATCGACTAAATAATAATTATAATTCGCAAACATAAGTGCGGGAAAGATGAATTGTTAAATTAAAAATTCACACAAATTTCTAAAGTTAATCGTTGAAAATTGATGAGTTAAGGAACCACCGAATATCTTCGACATTATTGAAAAATTGAAATGAAATCAAGCAAAATAGTTAGAGATACGATTGAAATGCTCGTGTATCGCGAATACTTTGAATCCCGAGCATGCATCAAGCATGTGTCGTTGAAAAAAAAAAACGCACGCTTAAGAAAATAATTGCCAGGTAGACAGAGTTAATTTCGTGTAAAAGAAACCATCAGCAAATGTAAAAACTCTAATGGAACTGCGTTGAAAATTAATGTTACTAGATATGGAAATACAGAATAAAAAAAAAAGAAAATGTATATGTTTCAAAAAGAAAAAAAGAAAAGAAATGAAATGAAATGAAATGAAAGAAGGAAAGACGTTAAAGCTTTGAAAGTAACTTCCAAATATAGAATTGGTACGTGCTTATTTGGCAAACACATAACTTCATTACTCAAGATTAAGTTTCGAATAAGATAAATGTTATTGTTACCTTTTTTTTTTCTTTCTTTCTTTCTTGTATTCAAAGTGGTTCTTAAGAAGAAATTTAAAATTTTGAATACGACCAAGGTCGATAAACAAATTGAGCCGTTGAATTGTGGGCGTTTGAAATAGGGGTGATTCTCAAAGCCTAGTCCTTCTGTTTTCCAGGGGCCCCCTTTGGTCAACTTCCTCAGGAATGCCTACTTTTTATTTAGAATGAAGGCGCCCGATCCCACAGTATCGTTACCTTTTCCTTTCTTTCTTTCTTTCTTTCTTTCTCTCTTTCTTGTATTTAATATCGTTCTAAGGGGAAAAATTCGTAGCAAGTTAGTGTGTCAGGAACGCATCGTAGATTCTCGCTCGTCCTACCGTGAACCCGTAAACTATAAAGTTGAAACGCATTCACCGGCAGAACGAAGATCCTACGTGATATTAACAGGGAGAAATAAATGAGCGTGTATATATGGGATGTAGGAGTGTGTATGCGTGTGTGTATAGTAAGCAAGTAAGTAAGTAAGTAAGTAAGTAGCCAGGACCGTAGCGAAACGGTTGGCTTTGTCCATCCTGTTTGAGTGAGTGGAGGTTGTTCCTTCCGACTCTTTCATGAGAAAACGAACGCATAAGTTAGGTGTACTTTATTTTTTCCACGACGTTCTTAACCGTGTGAATTTCGATGTACATACATTAATCAATGGAAACGTAAGCAAGCAGTTAAGTTATTAATCGATTAGTGTTAAACAACTAATAAACGTATTCATAATACGAACGTGACTCAAAATATATTTCCAAGTTATATACCCGACTCGCAAATTAACCGTGGCTTAGAACTTAGCGATGACTAATAGTCATCTGAGAATGCTAATCGTTCGTTCTACAGTTGAATTTGTGTTTTCCTTTTTTTTTTTTTCTTCTTCTATTTCTTTTCATTCTTTTTCAAATATTTCTGTACACGTTCAAAATTCGCGTATTTATTGAAATAATTATAATATATATAAATATAAATATGAGAGAAGAATTCTAAGGTAGAAGAAAGAAAAGTGTATGATGAAAGAAAGGAATAAATAAAAATTGCTTGAAGATCAAACCGAGCGTGCGAACTTTATGCCGAGTTGGCGAGAATGGTATGGAATCAATGTCGAGATAATGAGAATATACTACTTCATCGTTCCTGGTACCAAGATTCTTGGTGTAAACGTCTTCGTTAAATGATTTCTCTCAAAAATTTAAAAATAATAAAATATATATCAAATGGAGGATAAAAGAAATAGTAGAAAATCAATGATATCGATCGTGAGAGATAAAACGCGACTAATTTAATCTCTTACAACTGCGAGGAATCGTTGAGTCGCATCTTTTATCTTGTAGAAAAATGTCAACGGAAATTTCTAATCTTGGTCGATAAGGACAGCTATCTAAATGCGATATTTTATAAATTTTCGTAATTTATTTTTAATTTAAACTAACGTCCATAAATATAAATCTAAAAAATAAAAGAGAAGACAAAATTAAACGTAATTTAAAGTTATCATAAATAAAAAGAAATTGCAAAGCAAGATTTCTTCTCGCGTGGATGGCGCGACCTTGTGCTTCGTCTTGATCAAAGAGACCTCGAGAATGTTCCAAGTCTTTTCTTTCCTACTTACAAAATGAATCATTTTAAAATTTCAAATGAAATTTCCCCAATAAAATATTGGTCTCCATCCCAAAGATTTCTATCGAAGTGATGCTGAATGAAATATTCGGAATTAAATAGAATTAATAAGTTACATGATAAAGTTAAATGTTTCAACTTACGTACAATGGATATGCAGAAGAAATTAGAGTTGCGAAATGAGAAAGATTTTCGATGATCCATACCTTTTCTGGTTAGATCGTTAAAGTCCTTTAGCCAGGCTTCTTTCTTCCTTTTCGGGCAAAGGCACAGAGAATGAGAGAGAGAGAGAGAGAGAGAGAGAGAGAGAAAGAGTTTTACTTGGATTCGAATGAAGAGTTGAAGAGTTGAAGAGAATAAGGAAGAAGGAAAAGAAAGAATAGAAGGAAGTTAAGAAGAAGAAGAAGAAGAAGAAGAGTTTACACCTGGCGCGGTACGAGATGAGATCACTACCGCACTCACTGATCAACTGGCCCCGCGCCCCACGTCCGGGGCCGCACGCACCTTTCGCGGACCTCCCTACTCTTCACTCAACCAGAGACCCCCACCAATCGACAGGTTTCTGCCCTACTACTGCGCAAGTATCGTTTGGATCGAGCTCGCTCATTGGCTCGTTCAAATCTGGACGGGCTGTGACGTCATTAAAACCGTCAACGTTTCTACCGCGAGAAAGAAAATGTCTTCCCTCTCTTTTGCTCTTTCTTTATTTCCCTCTCTCTTTTCTCTCTCTCTCTCTCTCTCTCTCTGTGTGTTCTCCGGAGAAGCGTGTGCAGGCGCGCAAACTACGTCTCGTCGTACCTGTCCTTCTACTACCTACGTCTCTACCTTTTCTCACACATACACACATGACACACACACGTCGTCCCTCTTTTTCTCGCCACGCTGTGAATTTGGTTTCGCTCGTTGCCCGTTTTACGGAATCTTCTTTGTCGTTTTGTTATTATTCTCTTTTTTTTTTTCTTTTTTCTTTTCGAATTTGTTTTTTCACCTTCCGTATGAATTTTTTCTCTATTTTAATCAAATATACCGAGAATTATAGACACACAAAAAGAAACTTACATTATTATAAAATGAACTTCAAGCTTATAATCTTCTCTCTCATTAATAAATTTGACATTGAAATTCATAGTTACAACCGGTAGATAAATCGACTCGTAAAAAATACAAATATATTTAATCTTTAATTTAGAAAATATCTTTCCTAATTTCTTTGATAAGTTGGCGCGAGATGGTAATAATGCCGGTTCGTGAATCTTCGTATTCTCTCGCGTTGTGCTCCTCCGTTTCTCGCGTACACTCACTCCCCCGGTCTCTTCTTCTTCTACCTTCTCGTAGAATCCACCATCTTTTACACACAACAGGTATATATATACACATACACACACACATCTATACACATATATATATATGAACACATAGCATAAAAGTAGTCGGTGGTTCTACCGGTCGCCGGATTGCCCGCAAGAGGTTCGCCGACGCCGACACGAACACCGCCACCACCACCACCGCCGCCGCCGCCAGGTATACCGGAGAGACACAAAAAGGAAAAAAAGAACGCATTCCAACGACTATAGTCGGTCCATAACGATTCCCATACGCTGAGCGAACAACCAATGACCCCTCTTCTACCGATCTCTCGCGCCTCGAACCCTCCCTTTACCCCCCTTCCTCTATCTCTTTCTTTCTTTCTTTCTTCTTTGCAACTTATACCTCAGGTATATACGTCTCTTCTACCTACTCTTACATACACCTATATTATATATACATATATATATAATATACAGGGTGAGATCAAAATTACTAAGAAATGATTTATTTTTGCATGTTTGTCTAACAAAGGATTCCTTTTTTGGATTTTAAAAGAAGCTGACAATCTTCAAACATCAAACTATGAGCGACAAGATAAGCAACGTTCTCTTTGATTCTAAAAATTCGTAGAATTTCCGCTACGTGCTTTGTCTATCCTGTTTCCTCAAACTGTTTCTCCAAATTTAAGATTAATTTGTCGTCTTGTTGGTGATCAAACTCCTAAAAACTTAGATTAAAATGTAGACATCAAATTCTACGCTTTTACATATGTTTCTAGTAGCATTTGAAACATACAACGATGTAAGATGAACCATCAGAAAAATATTTAACAACGATACCATTTGTCATAGTAAATATAATTCCATGAACAAATCTATGGGGAAAACAACTTTTATCTCACCCTGTATGTAGGGTGATCGAGGTGAAGGCTCGGCCTCGTGGCTATATACCAACGTAGACACTGTGTCCTCTTATTTTTCGAAGAAAATCGCCGACGTCACGACGACGACGACTACGACGACGACGACTACGACGAAGACGACGAGAATGGTACGGCCTTCTTCTTCTTCTTCTTCTTTTTTTCTTTTCTATATTCCAAAGGAAAGAAAGAAAGAGAGAGAGAGAGAGAGAGAGAGAAAAGTCCCTTTTATCTTTCGTCCCTACCCCCTCAGTTCGAATATTTCTCTGTTGGAAAGAAACGTGTGCTGTTGTTGCTGCACCTTGCGTATCGAAGGACCAGTAGGATTCTTCCAGAGAATTCGATCGTTCGTCGTTCCCTTTTACCTTACCTCAAGAGATTGCCTGAGAATGAAAGGTGGAAAATCTTGAAGTTTCTTCCTCTCCTTTGACTTGCTTGCTTGCTTGCTTGCTTTCGTTAATCCTCATGATCATGCTCGTAAATCTTCAAGATTCGCCGATGAGGAGTTGCGTTTAACGAGCTTGCCTTTTACTCTTTCTTCTTCTATTTTTTCTTTATCTTTTTTTTTTCTCTCTTTCTTCCACTACTACTCTTTTCGTTCGTTTTTCAATTTCTTTGATCGAACGATCTCGATTATTTCTTCTTGGGAATCCCAACATCTATTGCTCAAGACAGAAAGAGAGAGAAGAATAAAAAACAGCTTTCACATATCGACGAATCAAAGTTCCAAATGCTAAATTGTCCTTCTTTCTAATTTTTTGAATAGAATAACTATCGTCTCGTTTTGTTGAACGATATTTCAACCCGGATGTATCGAGCAAACCGCAGAAAAATTGCGACACGCAACCAACGAGTCGCATGCTCGTTAATTGTCAAAGAATGTGTGTGATCTTTGATATTGATGAATCATTTACCCATGGTTGTTTATTTTATTTTATTAAATATTAATATAATCATTATTATTACAAGGAGTAATTAGTTAAGAAGAAATATGTTAGAAAGAGGACATCGAGTTTACCATCAATGTGAGAAACATTACGAAAGAGTCAATTTTACGAGAGCAATAAAATTGGCGAGTAAAGTGACGCCTAACCAACCTTCCTTCCCTTCTAGCCGCGTAAAATCGGTTACGAAGCCGTCGCCAGTCAAGCTTCGTTCGAAAGGGAATCCTGGGAAGTTCCTTGAAAGGTAGATAGTACGTGTCATCCATTTCCAGTATGTGGGAAAGAAAATACGTGCATGATCGGACCGATGCATAAGCATCATTTCTTCATACGTTGGGGGGATTGCCACGTTTCTCGTTAATTCGATGAAATTGTTTTTTTTTTTTTTTTTTTAATTTTTATTATAATATAATTCAATGATTATATTCTCAAATAAAAATGATAGATAGCAGGGATTTTCATGAATCTTCGAGAATCGTCATCGTTTTTACTCGCCATTACAAATTTGAATGCACGTGGCATTCGGTCTTTCCTTCTATTTATCCAATCCATTCTCAGTTCAGGTATAAGGCCCAGCCTGAGAATTCCGAGAGGATACACACATATATATATAAGTATAGTTTAAAATACATAGAAACATCAACACTGACTCTCTGTGCAAATTTCGTCCAGGCAACAGTCTCGCTCGTACGTTAGTTCGTGCCTTATTCGTGGAATGTTATTTTAACTTTTAAGGGAGTCTACGTGACGCTTACGTGAATGAAATTTCGCATGCGTATCGGTTCGGCTCCGTGTGTTCCAGGACCACGAAGGTCGAATTTCTACACATCGTTTTTTCATGACTCACGCAAGAAATCCGTAAACGAGAGAATACACCGTGAATTCTTTTTTTTTTTTCATTTTCCTACAATAAAGAGGAAAATTATCATCCGTTTTTGTAATTTCAAATGTACAACAAAGTTTCCTTTTATCGTCATCCTCCAACAAAGAGGACAAAAATATAATATATATATATATATTAAATAATTATTGAAAGGAATGAAAAATCTGTTCATGAAATTCTTCGTTCGAATTGGATGAGAATAGGTCCCACGAAGGGTACAGTTATGTATATCATTCTTTCTTTCTCGTAGCTCACCTGCCACCATCCCAGGTACAAAGCTAAATCCTTGTGTCTGGCGTCACGAGTTGACGCCCTTCGACTTCCGCCGGATGTGACTCGTCCTTGCTGGCTACATTATTTTTCTTTCTTTTTCTTCTTATGCTTGTCTGACTTAATATTATTTTAAGTTCTTGATTTTGTTACATGTCCAACTTCCCCATGATACAAAGTTTTGTATCGATAAATTAAAAGAATCGGAAATTACGTGCGTTCGGTTGTTTAAGTAACATTTGATTATTTGATATTACATATACCACCTACTTGTTGTATTATTTGTTAACTGAAAATACAGTTAATTCTCGAAGCTTTAAATGCCGTTTCGTAAAATCCAATCTCCTGATTCTTATTCGTTATAACGACGCGGAAGAACGTGCCGAGATTTATGCAGTAGAAAACGCGCTTAGTCCCCCAGAAGAAAGTGATTCGAATAGAAGTAGCGATGTTAATCGATTATTCTACTATATTTTTCTTACCTTTTATAGAATATTCAAAGAGAAAACCTAGAAGATATTACCCCAAAAAAATATGACAACTGTAACGATCCACGAGGTCTTGTTAACTCGTAAGCAAAAGAGACAAACAACAWCAACAAAAAAGGAATCAGAACCTAACTTCCAAATTGTTTGATTCGTTTTCTTTTTTTTTTAATCTTAACCAAATCACATTATTTCGTTTTCGAGACACGAATATTATACATTATCTTGCAAAGGAGCAACAAGAACAAAATTGTACGGTCGTTTAAATCTTCGATAAGTCGTGATTCGTGATTTAACGTCCATTTATTTATAAAAAAAAAAGAAAAAAAAAGAAAAAAAGGAGACGAAGAAAAATGAAAGGAAGGGAAAATATTAAATGGATATATTCTTATGGTATTTCTACCATAAGAAGGGCGCTTCCCTGTCGACGGTTGCCATGGCCGTTACTGACGAAAAGAACTATAGAAATCGCTTCGCACCTGCCTGTTCTTTGAAAAAAGAAAAATCCATCGGGAACCCCCGTGAGCATTGAGGTCCAAGTTTATGGATGTCTCGTCCCTTATTCGTAAAAGACCCGGCACAGGTTTGAATTTCGAGGGACGACGGACCTTTTTCTTTCTTTTGGGATTCCGTTCTTCATCCGTTTTTCTTGCGACTACGCGACTAAATTTATTAACAAAAATTCAAATAGATTAACAATTATTAGTTAATGTCGTATTTTCTTGTATTCATTTCTAACAATGTTACGATTTATCTTTTCACATCGATCCCATACTTCTCTTTCGGTTGGAACTTTCGAAATCACTTAACGTCGATGTAATTGAACATAACCACAATCTTATATAAGACTTCAACGTATATCTCTAACGTATAAGTTTGATCAGGGACGGTGGATTGGGATAATCAAAAATTCCGATTTCACAGGGTATCATTTTAATATATCGGGTATGGCCGACAAAGAAATTGTTGTTTTGGAACTTCACCATTTCCACGTGATCAGAAATTTGAAAGTCTAATATAACTGGGTTCGAGAAAACAGCTCTATCTTACTTACAACTCGAGGATCTCTAAGAGATAAAGAAACGAGAGGTAATAAAGTCATAAAACAGATAAACTCTGAATGGTATTGGTAGAAAAAGTATTACTAAAAACAAAGTAAAAAAAAAAAAAAAAGAAACAAATAAATAGGGGGAGTTGAGAAAAAAGTTGGCAATAGGCAATTTGGATTTTATTGAACGATCAGTTTCTCTAGTTCGCGGCTCGCGAATTCATGGAGAATCGTGGCGCCGTGCCGCCATGCTATAGTAATGGCGGTCGAGGATGTTGCACGGATGAGAGGCCGACATTGCGGTTGCGGCGATTCGAGTATCGAAGTCTCCACGAGCCGCGCGTAGGTTCTACTCTACTATATCTATATATATATACATATATATATAAATGTAATACCGAACACGAAGAAATCTCGTAATCCAAATGACCACCGGCGAAAGCTGCGAGCTACGATCTCATCGTAGTTTATAAACCGTGACTACGTCGCGCGGCGTACTTAATCGTAGACTATAATCATTTCCGGTTTGATGACTATAATAATACGATGCGTGTGCTTAGTAAGTATACTTATACTTAGAAATACATTTATATATATATATATATATATATATATATATATGTATAAAACGTGTAGATGTGTTACTTCAAATGGAGAACATAAAAATCTAATATCGAACTTTTCCGTTGTACATAAGATAGAAAAAAATATATATATATATTCATATATCTATAAAGAGAGAGAGAGAGAAAGAAAGAACAGAAACTTTCTCTTTGAGTCTTTTCGTTGCTCATACATATATCAAAGAGAGAGAGAGAGAAAGAAAGAGACTCGTTCGAGATCTCACAGCTCCTTCCCCCAGCATCCGCATAGATTCAGGAGCCAAGCTAGAAGTCGAGAGAAAGAAAGAAAAAGAATCTACATATAGAAGATATTCGTTGCTTGAAGATTCTCAAAGTCGACGAGCGTGTAGAGGTATATACTATATATATACTCGTATAAGCGAAACAAAAAGAAAGARAGAGAAGGAGATAGAACATTAAGATGATGTCATCGGTCTCTCGGCGTACTCTCGCCTACGCTTTTCTCTTTACCAGTTTGCGAGGTTGAACACAGCACAGCACAGCACGCGTGCTCTTTCTCGAAGGCACTCTACACGAATGGCCAGCCTCCTTTCTCCTCCTCTCACCTCACCTCGCCTTTCTCTCTCTCTCTCTCTCTCTCTCTTTCTTTTTTCTTTTCGCATCGAGATCCTTCTATGCTTCTTCCAAGTTAAGGACGAGCCAAACGATATAGCGTACTCGCGACGACTCGAGGACACGCTCGATGCTGCCTCGAGGTACTCTAAGTTCTCTTAGTGTATATACCGGTTATGCAGATCTGGAGCCTGCTCTGGACCTCCTCCTTGCCGATCTAAAAGAGTAAGACGAAGATAGAGAACATAACTTCCTTCTTCATCTCCTCCATCTTACTTTACCTCCCCTTCTTCTTCTTCTTCTTCTTCTTCTTTATACTCTTCTTGGCCTTCTTTTTCTTCTTCTTCTTCTTCTTCCGTTTTCTTCTACGCCTTTCATGTCTCTTTACTTGTGGACCCTCTTCTTCAACTACGTTTCTCTTCTACCACAAACGGTAACCGGTATTCGCTTTAGTTTTACGCACAATCTTCCGGTGCGTCTCTTTTTCTCTTTCTCTCTCTCTCTCTCTCTCTCTCTCTTTTTCAACATCCACCTTCATTCGTTCGTTCTTACAACCTAACACGATTCCCCCTTAGTTCTTATTTTCGTCGTTGTAGAAAAATCTAGATGCGGCCGTTAAAACGGTTTGAGAGGAGATCGGATGAGTTATTTGCAAACGGCTTTGTGACTTTTTTTTTCATAGCAAGACCAGTCTCTTTCCTGTTAACTCGACATACAGAATTGACTCTACATCTTTCATTCAAACTGTTAATCAAAACTTTGTTATATATTTGTAATTTTTTCCTTGATATGCTAATGGGAAAAAAAGTTAAAAAATAGAAACCAACGATTCCGCATTTGAAAGGAGATATGGTAAGATCGATTAAAACACCGCCATCTTACCGTCACTCGAAACGGTCCCCCGATGTCTCGTTAAATCAGCTCGACTGTCCCATTCTTCTTACTGCCCTCCGGTAGATTTCAGTTTGTCTCGGTAAAGGGACCGTAATTGGACGGACAATTAAAAAAAAAAGGTACAAGAAAAAGAGAGAGAGAGAGAGAGAAGAGAAAGAGGAGAGAAAGAGGAAGGAAGAAATACAACATTGCCTTTTATCAGCGTCGGCTATCTTCAATAATTAATCCTCGCGCTTGTAACTAGCCTAAGCGCTTATTACGAATCTTTAATAGCATTGGGCATACTGGACAAATGATTTGCTAATTAAGACCGTTGTGAACTTCAATACAATAAGATGAGGAATGTTTTATGTTTCTTCTTTTTTTTATATTATATCTTATTGAAAATATAAAAGCATTGAAAATTCCGTACGTGGTAAGCAATAAGAAAGTTTTTTCACGTTGCCAATTCTAATATATCTAAATCGTTGTATTTCGTTTGGATGCGAAAGCGTACGAATATACGCGGCTAAATGGAAGGACAAAATCCTCACCGAAAATGTGGAAATCGCGTAATATTCCGCGGACAACCCGGCGCCTTTCGAATGCACGGAACGTTCGTGGAATAAATTTAGGTGGTACTCGAGCAGAAAGCTGATTTACCAGGTACGACCAGTTGCGAAACTGCTTTGATTACCGCCATAGTAATTCTGAAGCCTTTTCCAGAAAGAAAAAGAGACCTTTTCTTCGCGATCGTACGATCATTATTCCATCAATTCATCTTAATCGTGAAAACTAAAGCTAAATGAATTTGATATCGAGTTACATTTATAAATATATGCTTACATCTAACTACACGTAAAACAGTAACAAGATAATTACTTGAAAAATGACCAAGTAACGTTCATTACGTAGTATTGACAGACACAATTAGCAAATACACGTGTATGGACTAAGACAATTACCACGTGCTTACTTTAATACTGAAAATTGATATTTGATAATAACATAAAGGATAATTATCGCAATAACATATGTACGTATTTGGTTGAAAGAATATCGAATTAGTTCATTTACGTATTGACCCGTAGGCTTGATAGGAAGGTGCGAAACGATTCGATGAATTTTGAATAACCATCGAAGGTACGCATCCACGCGCCACCGCGATATTCTTGGATGAGAAAAAAACTTGTAGCCCCTAAGGCATGCATAATTATGCATCGATCTTGTAAAGTATATTACGGAATTCAGCATGCAAGGTAAAACTTGCATCTTGCCGATAATCGTTACACCTAACCTATCTCTACGGGGAACAAGAAACAACCCTCTCCTTCTTCTTCTYTTTCCACCCTTTTATTCTCTTCACCCCAACTGCATTGCATTCTATTTAAAACGCATAAGAGAAAAAGTAAACTGGTGAATGGAAATAACGTGTACGTACGAATCTAATGGGACTTTATTTTGTCGATGTATTTTACTTGAATACTGAAAGCTGTTGGGTTAAGTATTTTATAATACTCCGAGAAAGACGATGCTTACACGTTAAGCCACTTTGTTCAATACGATCCTACCTGAGTATGTACATTGCGTTACGTACTTACATACATGTCATATGAACAACGATTAGTTTACACAGAATTCGACCACTTTACAAGGCTACGAAGAAAAATCATTGCTTTCAATTCTCCCCACTCGTAACGATTCTTTAACGATGAAGATGAACATTGTTGAAACTAGCATGGAATCTTTGAAGAATGATATTCGGTATAGGAGAGAATTGTAGAAGTAGAAGATTTACCTGTAAGTATTCAGGTAGATTTCAAAGAGTCTGTTAAAAATGGTGCCCTCGTGGATTACGAATCCTGTGGCTAAGATGTCCGAGATAGGAAAGGAATATTCGAGCAACCCCAATGGGGACCATTAGGGAGCCGAAAGCGGTTGGGCCAGTCGCCTATCTGCATCCTCTTCTGTCCACCATTGAACCCTCTTTCTCTGTCTTCTTTTCTTTCTCTTCCTTTCCCTTCCTCGATCATCTTTTTTCTCTCTGTCCCTCTCTCCGGTGTACGGGAGAGGAAGACGGGGGATGGCCGGCCGGTCAAGCCACATTCCGTTGGCCAACCGACTCCTTGGAACCCTTCCTCCCCCTCTTTGGTAGACGGTTCTCTTCGTATAAACGTTCTCGCCTCCTTATGAACCACCACGATATGTGGTCGCAAGAGTGCCAATATTATTTCGACTATGTAACCTTGTAACCAACGCAATCCGTAATTCAAAAATCAAATATGAGTAATAAGACAGGTCTCTGATAATAATCGTTAAAGAAAGTAAGGGAACTATTCAGAGCTAAAGGTTACAGACAGATCAAAACAATTTTCTTTAAATTCTCATACTCGAATATAAAGATTTTTTCTTCTTCCAGATAATGGACGATCAAGAAAATGATGCTAACCTTTCTTTCATCGATATTTTCTTTTCTTTTCCTTTTTTTTTTTCTTTTATTCTTTGTTTTATCGAATAAATGATGAAGAAAATTATCTTAACCATCTTCTCGAATATTTTCTTTCGAAAGAGAAAGAGAGAGAGAGAGAGAGAGGAAATTGTTCTAACGTCTCTTTCACTAATACGTTTTTTTTCCAAACTAACGATCAAGAGAAAATTATCTTAACCTTTCTTTCTTCGATGTTTTTGCGAGATAGATAATCAAGAAAATTGTCCCTATCCTTCTCTAATAAGTTTTTCTCTTTTCATTCAAAAGCGCCGACCAAGAGAATTGTCTCAACTTCTTTCTAATCTCGATTATATTTTTTTTCGATAAAGAATGAAGAAAGTTGTCTTGACTCTATCTTTTTCCAAAAAAAAGAAAAAAGAAAAAAGAAAAAAAGAAAAAAAAGATGGCGAAGGAAATGTTCCAAGCTCACTTTCTCTACGATCATTTGTTTTTTCTGAAAAAAAAGATATATTATATGAAAATAAAAATTGTCGTATAACTTAAAAAGGAGAATACATTTACGGTCCGTTGTTAGTTGTGTTAGATGACATGTTGCGCGGGAGGGATAAAGTTAATTTATTTCAAACAATGCGACTCTCACGATCAGCGTCACGCACGAAGTATATCCGTTTTTGGACGTTAGATTAAATCGAAGATCGGCAGGTTAACGTAATCCGATAGGGTTATAAAGAGTCTCTCTATCTTTCTTTATTTCATTCTTTCTTTTTTTACTCTCTGTCTGCATTTTAGATCGGCCGATAAAAGAGTTGCTTAGTTCAAAGTGGTATAACTGTAAAGCGAGTCCGGTGAAATCGAGCTACGGCCTCGTTCGTTCGTTCGTTCCATCGAATTTGTACGTCATTGTAAATGGATCTTTTCGCGCATGCGTACCTTCCACACACACATATATACATATACTATACCAAATACATATAACGATAGACTAATGTTCTTCTCTCCTCTTTCCTCCTACGATTTGCATAGAAACGAGAGAGAATTTTTGTCGTTCCTCTATCTGACCCGGATCTTTATTAACGCGTACATTCTCTGATGTAGTCTATTCAAGATCACCAACCAAGGCTCGTATAGATCGCGAATGATCAAATCGCTTCGATAATTTCGAAGCGGCGATCACTCTTATCCACGTTTAAACTAATAAATAATACATCCGGCGCCGGTATGATTTATCAAAGAATTCGCCTCCAACGTTTCCTTCGAGCCTTAAGTGCTGATGTACTCGCGTTAAATCCGAATACCGGCTTTCCCTCTTTCTTTCTTTCGAATACACTTTTATATCTTTTATAAGCACGCGCACGCATATATTACGGTCGCGAGCGCGCACGGGCGGCCGTCCCCATACATGTGTGTGTGTGTGTGTGTGTCTATATATTAGTAAGATGTAGAGATACAAAAATATTTCAAGTCCGGTTTGGAAAAGTTCAAAATCCTTCGAAAGATAATTATTTACTCCAAGAGACTCGATTTAATTATCGATAATCTTTCACATAGAATATAATTATACGGTGTAGTAGTAAAGTTTAACAGAAATGTTCGAGAATTCTTCTTTGATAACAAAAAAAAAAAAAAATAAAGTAGAATAATGAAAAATTGGATTCCTTAAAGGTGTCAATGACAGAGGTATGGGTTAAGGCCCTTGTGAAGGTTCCAGAGATTTCTCTCTCTCTTTATATACATATACATATAACATATATTTCTGTTGTTCTTTTTGTTCCCTGAAGGAGAAGAGATCGCCCACGCCAGGGCCTTAGCTGGGGTCTGTAGCTGTAGCTATAGGGACCGACGTAAAAGTCAGGTTCAAATCTGTGGCCTCCGCCACTTCTTCGAGCTCCCTCTTCCATCGGCCGTAGAGTCCAGCACCTCTCCCTTTTTCTGCTCGTCGTCCACCCGCGATCTTTGCCTTCTCATTCCTCTTCTCTCTGACTTCTCATCTCGTCTGTTTCCTCTCTCTCTCTCTCTACTCTCTTTCTCTCTTCTTTCTCTCTCTTTGCCCGCCCCCGAGGGCTCTGGACTTGTCGAGACGAGCCACGTCGAGGAGACCAAAGAATGCATAGAAGCATACCATGGAAGCCGGTTGGCTCGACGACCAACAGATACAAAGAGAAAGAGAAAGAGAAAGAGAAAGAAGGAAGAGATTTACCAAGTTTATTTAATCTTCTTGACTATTATCATTGCATAGAATAAGATTAAAGTTAGATATAACAATGAAATTAGCAAGTAAAACTAAAAGATCATTTTCAAAGAAGTATATATATAAACGTATACAATGTATATTTGAAAAGAAAGAAATAAAGAAGGAGAGAAAATGTTGAAGCAGCGACTCCTGCTCCTCCTCACGAAGCAAGCTTCTACGGGGAAAGGGGCCTCCCGACAGCAAGACTGGTGGAGAGGACGAGAAGTGACCGGATGGCCTTGGTCTCGAGACTCGGTTAGTTACCGTGCGGCCGACTATAACCGGCCGTGCCACAGGGTGGTATCTCCGATTTCGACCGCTTTTTGAGACGACCGACCCCGCCACAGCACCAGAAGCGACTGGAGAAGGAGAAAGAGAACAAGAGAGAGAGAAAGAGAGAGAAAGAGAGAGAAAGAGAGAGGTAGAACACGATCGAAAGGGACGACAACGGCTTGCGCTTGCTTCTCCTTCCCTCGTGTACGCGATTCCTTCTTCTCGATGCTCCCGAACGCTCCGACTATCTCTTCAGAGTCGTTAAGAGAGACTCGGAGAACCGGATTGATCAAAATTTCTCTTTCTATCTCGTCTTGATTCATTTAACCAATCATATTTGTCCTTTTATTTCTATATGATAATCGATCAAATATTACAATTATAAAATAATATTTTTTATCTCGAAACTCCCTTCAACCCTGCTACTATCGTATAATTTAGTTGAAAATCGTTAAACCCTATATAAGATTTCCTTCTTAGTCTTTCGATAGTCGTATAAAGAAGGAATGAATGGCCTGCTTACTTATACCCAGCATTGCTCGTTGTTGCTCAACAGGGGCGACTCGCGGAGAACCCGTGCAAGAAAGTATGCCTGTAACGTGTAACAGGGTACATAGTAGTATCTCTTCGGTACAGACTCTTATACCAAGCTAATAATTATCCCATGAGTTTGCGAAATAACGTTCACTGTGTTCACTGGCCGATGTTTTGCCAGCCAGGATGCTTTTTCGCCGCCATTAATTATAAACGAACGCGTCTTTATTCTTGCTGCTCGTTAAAAGCGTTTAATCAGTGTACTATTATTACTATTACTACTACTACTTGCTATTTAATCAGTTTCCTTAACTCGAACTACTTTTATTTCTTCTACTTCTCCTTCTTCTTATGTTTTTTTTTTCTTCCTTGATCAAACGAGATAAAATTTATATTCTTATATGAAAAGTCGAGATGAAATCTGGTGCTCTAGTCACTACATGTTCAAAATCAAGATACGATAGAGCACCATCGCCATCAATGTCACTTTCCTCTAAAACTTTTTGACACACAGTATCTACTTCTTCGTTAGTTAGACCACCCTGGACAAGTTGTCGACAGGTGCGTTCTAAATCACCAACACCTAGCACGCCATCCTCGTCGAAATCTATGGAAAAAAAAAAAGGAAAACTTTGTTGGATTTATTGTTACATATTTTTCATTTATTTCTATTGGATCGTTAGATGTCGTTGTCCTTGAAAATATTTACGAAATAAGTACGATTTTGATTACGTCACGATCTTCATTATGAGTCATTTGAAAAATCTAGATTTGATATTAACATTCTATGAAATCCGGTTTGGTCGTTGAATGTTAAGAAAGCATTTGTTTCATTTCAAGTTAGCAAAGAACAACGACATCGACCTCGAAGTACTCTCACGATCCGTCTGTCCTTTCGTTAGTCCGGTTCATGTACTTGGCCGTACCGTAAATCTTGAAGGCGTAAAAGACCTTCAGATCCCGCGGTGCCTGCTCCGAGAAGACAGACATCATCTCGAGGAAATCTTCGAAACAAATACCTTCGGTGTCTTCTGATTGTTGCTTTCTATTACTTTTTGTGAACACTTCAGATATTCGTTCTCTAAATGGATTTTCCTAAAGAGAGAGAGAGAGAGAGAGAGAGAGAGAGAGAAAGAACAAAAAAGGAAGGTAAAAAATAACTGGTTTTACAACTTCTTGTTATTGTACCGAATATATTCGTTTTTAATAGCACGAATATTTAATACGAACCTTGAGTTCGGGAATACGCGTAAGACAAGACAGTGGTAAGCGTAAAGTTGATGCTTCCTGTGACGTCATCGTACGTGGGACCATTCCAGGATCACCCATCTCTCGGAAACGTTTAAATATCCTTAAAAATATAAGAAAAATATGTAAATGCAATAAAAATGATTAGAGCAAGGTTACCTTAAAATTTCTTTTCGCGTAAAAAATGTACAATCTTGATAATCTTCCAATTGGTCTTCGGAAAACGTGGCTACCTTATTCCCCATAGGTTTGCCTTTGAAATTTATTCTCTTGTCCAAGTATTTCAAAGAACAAATGAAAAACTATAAACGAACGAACGAACGAAACTTTTTCAGCGATGTATTTTAACGTGACTGAAGAAGAAATTGTTAGCGGACTTTTACGTTCTGGGATGTTCGATAGGGTATTATATAGCCTTACTAGGGTGTGTCTTGCCACTCCCATCTTCACTGGGGTCGATTTGTTATAGAGGATCATATTTTAAGATATATTTAAGATAACGTATTACGATCCTGTACATACGTATGCCCACATACGGGTGTCTTAACGAAAGGACTCATTTTTACGATAAAAACTACATGTTGCTGTTCGGTTTTTCAAAAATGATGAAAATTAAATATTATAGGTTTATTATATTTATACATTAAATATAAATATAAAAAATCAGTAATTTTATTAAACTCCTTAAATATAATGATCTTCATAGGCTTCTTTACGATCCAACAAATAATTGCAACAATCATGAAATTCATTTACATCGAGGCCGGAATCGGTAAATGCATGAAACCTGTTAATACTTCGTACTCTCATTAATTGATTATGTAAAAGTTCAAACATCGATCCAAGACTTTTGCCAGTATGTAATCCAGCCATAACTGGGACTGATCGTACTTCTATAATAAAAAAAAGTAACGTTTGTAGAACAATAATGCATACATTTGTTTGTTCAAATATTTGGATTTACCTTCTGCGACTGGCCATCCCGCGATATCTCCGGTTTCCGTAACGTTGTTGTTGAAAACTTTCGGATAAGGTGGTTTTATTTTAAGACTCGATTCTATGGTCGACAAATACGTTGCTGATGATTGATATACATAAGCTAAATAACACGTCATCATTTCGTGTACGGTCGAACATCTGTATGCAGGTTTGGACATTTGCTTATTAGCTTTGTCCATCGGTCTTTTCAATCTATCTTCCGGTATTCCTCGCAATGCTATACTTTGCATACTTTTATCTATTGGTACATCACAACTAGGTGTCAAACTTGTCAACATGGAACCTTCATAATCGTCTAATACGTCGATCAAATCTCGTTTGACCGTCATTGGAAATGGTAAACTTAAACTAGTTATTGCCGCTTTTCCATTATAAGAGAGATCGGCACATAAATCGGATAATACTACATTCGCATATTCTTTACGTCTATATCTCAAACTCAATGTGTCTAATGCAGTTGCCAGTATCGAACTGGTGTGATATTTAAGTTCTAATTCGTAATTTAAATTGTCAAAATTTCGAGGAAGGCCTATTTGGGGCCAACCACTTTGTCCACAACAAATAGGACTAAAGAGCGATGAGTATTCTTCTAACTGTTGCCAACATAATGCTATGTTAATTGCTTTAATTATGTCTGATGTAGATGAATCGGTGTTTCGACCGTCGATAGATGGAAATGTTATAATACTTTTGCCATATTCGTCTCTTAAATGTTGAATGCACGAGACACCAAGCCCGGAAAATCCATCTGTTGAGTCAACCAGTACCTGTTTTTTTATTTAAATAATAATGTAATACTGAATCTATGTTTTTTATAATTATTATTACAAAATATAGATTTGAAACTTACTTGAAAGCCTTGCATTAAATCGCATTCTTCAACATAAGCTCGTATTTTATCAGTGAAATCATCTGAAAATTGTTCCTTCTTCCATAAATTTCTACCATAGGTATAAATATCAAACTGATGATCGCTAGAATTATGTTCATATTCTTTTATAGTGTTAACTGTTCTCGAATGAAATCTAGGCACTAAGTAATCGACCCATGTGTTTACAGAATTTTCTAAATCAATTTCTTGCAATTGTGCTGCTTCTGCTGACTTATCTAAACTTTCTATGAAGGCTGGTTTAGAACATGGATTTTCTTCTTTTATCTCTACGTTTTGTTCATCCCATAGTAATGAAGATAATTCTTCGTGTTGTGGAACATCATACAAAGTTCCACTTTCTTTTAAGTAACCCAATGTTCCTTTCAAATCCACTAATAAAAGTCTGGGACAAAATGTTACTTGTTTCTACAACAAACAAACAAACAAACAATAATTCAATTTATATAATTCATTTTGAATATAGAGTAGCAAATTATGTTGTTCCTTTAAATTTTACCTTGAAATTTTCTCCTTCTCTGTACAAAACATCATGATTTATCTCGGAAGGATTGTTAGGATCATAAGAAAAATTATTTTCCTAAAAAATGTACGAACATAAGTAAAACATTGATGAAATATTTTTCATTCAGAAATAAGATGAAGATTTAAAAAATTGTAATAATAATACCTGAAGATTCCACCAATGAGTTCCAATGAAGTTGGAGTAATGGCCTAATTGAATTGTTAATATTTCTCGTGTTGTCATTTTTGTATTAATTTGTTTTTTAATAAATTAATGTTAAAAAAATTTAATGATTCAAATTAAATTACATTTGATCATTGTCAATATTAAAATATTATTTTATACGCAATTTAATATAACACAATAATTGTATTTATTACAAGTTGAATTATTTAAATTCACATAACCTTGCATCGATATATCTCTCGTATAAACCAATGTAATTGTATAGGGAAAATTCTATAAGCAGACGAAATACTTATTTATCTAGTTCTCGCTAGAGTGCATCTCAATCGCAATAAACTTTTATTCAACCAATCATATGAATGGACTTTAAATTTAAATGTCAATTTATTATATTGAATTTCATTTTAATAACAATAAGACAATTTTAATGTGTAATTAATATATTAAAATAGATAAAATCGAAATGATTTATATTAAAATATGTTAATATTAAAAATCTGATAATAATAATAATACTAATCAACTCTTATCAGTTAAACTTTCATTTATAAACTATACCGACTATATACAAGGATTTATTCGATGGGTGGTGAATAAGTTTTCAGCAATATAAATATTAGATTTTACATCATATGAAGAGTAAAAAAATGAATTTATCTTTAATTATTTAATAATTTTTCAATGAAATAATTAATAATGTTGACCAAACAAATGGAATCAAAAGTTGAAGAAAAACCGTAAGTAATTTTAACATGTCATTTAGTAACACGTAAATAAGCTAATATCAGATGGTTTTGATATACAATTTTATTTGATAAAAATGAAATAAATAATATAAGAAAATTCTACATAAATAATATATTATAGTTAGAATATAAATTACTTATATATATATATATATAGGTTATATTCTGTTTATATTTTAGTATGTATTTGTATATAGTTGATTTAGTTTGTAGTTAAAAAATGATGTTATAGTTTAAAACGTTTATAATGTGTTCTTTTTAGTATACCTAAACAGACTAAAGACGATATTAATGTGCCAGCAGTTACAGCTAAATTAGAGATGTTAACAGTAGATACTAATAATACTAATAATGCAAATAATAATACTACTAATGCAGAATCAATCCCAGAGCCCAGAAGTCGTATAATTCTTCGAAAAAGAATACCAAAAAAGAGTCAACCAGACTCTTCAAATAGAAGGTATTTATATACATACATAAATATTATACAGATGTGTATTTTGCTGGTAAATTATTTATTTATTTGTGCAACATTAGATGTAGTCTCAGACCTAAAAAAAGAAGTTTAGGAGATATGGAATCGGATGAAAATATTATGGAGTATTATTTAGATAAAAATTCAAAATACAAGGCAAATAATTTAGAAACAATTTTTGAAGAGACTGCAAATACAAATGAAAATTTCTCATATATGGGTGCAAAAAAATACAAAAGAATGATTAAGTTTGAAGAACAACCTACTGATAATAAATTGAAAAAGAGAAAAACTAAAATTAAAAGAATATTTGGATCTAAGATTAATTTTAGGCGAAAATGTGGATCTATGGATGTATTACTTGATAAGTTAAATTATATTAGAAGTAACTCACCAACAAATTCTGAAAGCGAAACAAAATAGCTATTATATTATAAATATATTTAGTAGTAATTATTTGATTATACTATTTTTATAAAAATTAAGAATACATAAACTTTTATGTTTTAACGGTTTCATTATCTCAGAACACGTTAGCACTATTCACATTTCATCGTGAAAAGTACCAAAACACACATTGAACATATATTTAAAAAAACAAGTATTATAGCATAGCTTTATTACTTTCTACAAATTTCAAATTAATATCTAATAAATAGTTAAAACAATCATGCTTAATATATGTAATCGTGATTGTATAATCTCGAAATTACTAAATACTTTTTAATACTGATACTGACATACCGTCTTGTGGTTCTCTATAAGACATTTTATATATTAATGGTAATACTATCTAAGCATGTATTTAAATCGATGTATTAACATCACCTCACTTAGTTGGTTATATACGCTTGAAATGATCAATATGACGAAAGAGACCACAGTTTTTGCTACCAAAATAATATTTTGTTAAATGTTTTTCCTTCTCTTATTTTATAAGATATTTAATAGTATACATATAATAAAAAAATCTTATAAACTTTATTAAAACTTTTATATTTTAATAGATATGTGTGTAAAAATCATAATAATTAGTTTTATTTATCAAAATAAATTACTTACAAAAAATATATATATATATATAAAAAAAAAAAATTGTTAAATTTGTTAACTGCCTGTTTATTTATTTCATTTATATTTATCAAAAATA
The DNA here is from genome assembly GCF_001465965.1 of Polistes dominula. The sequence continues at coordinate 290,354 of NW_015149055.1, read as the reverse complement.
AGAGATTAGTATCAAATAATAATAATATCGTTTAATAAATAGATTGTGCAAAAATATTTCTAACATAGAAATTATTTGATATTACATTTTATTGAAGTTGTTGAACAACCATTGTATTCCTTAAAATTACCTTTATTTTCTTTGTATTCTTTACTATCAAGATTAACACAAGCACATCTGTGTTGTTTTGAGCCAGGCATTTCAAAATACATTCTTGGAACACCAATCCAATCTCTTTCTATACCACCGCTACAAATAAAACAAATCAATATTGTTTTGTTAATACAAAAGTATATAACTTTTAGTTATAATAATTACCTTCTTTTAGAACACCATAGAGTAGTGCCTATGTTGGCTTTCCATTCTATGTTACAAGTTGGAAATAATTTTTTCTTTTTTTCTTCATTCTCTATTTCTTTCTTAGCGTCTATCAATTTTTGTTTTATTTTTAAAGATTCAATCGTTGGAGAACCATCTTCATTGAAATACCTTCCACTTAATTTACCTTGAAAAATATTACTTTTTGTTTACATCAATATTCAACATTATATACAACTTTAATTGTGTTGTGTTGTATATACCTTTATAAATATAATTTGTTTTATAAAACTGTACCCAGTCATCTAATGCTTTAATTTTTTCTAAAGAAAGTTCAGATACATCATCTGTTATTTCATTCTCATCAAATTCTCCAGTAACAAATGCTAGAGATGCATCACAACCTAATAACAAATATGAAGTTATTTATTTAAATGTAATGTTACATTTTTTCTAACGCATAATAAAGATTTTTTTTACCAACAAATATGTGATAAGATGCTCCGGGTTCATAATGTTTAGCTCCCTTAGTAACGTCAAAAACTTGTCCTAATATTGAAAGGTACAATCCATTTTCAATATTATTATATTTTTTTAACTCATCTTTAGTAAATACTTTTTCTGTCTTATTTATATCTAACAATTCCAATTCTGTTTTACTAAATATGTGTATTAAATTTTTCAATTCTTTAGGTAAAAAATGCCATGTTATTTGAAAATAATTTTCCGAATAAATTAAATAAATACTTGCTAACAAAAGACCAAACCAGACATATTTTAAAATTGTCATTGTTTACGTCTTTTTGTTTAATAAATTAATTGCATAAAGTACTTTTCATAAATAATATATCACAATAATCAATAGGTCTAAACATGATTTTTTTAAGTAGAAAAAAAAACTAATCTTTTTATTTGAAAAACAAACTGAAACAACTTATTAGAACTTAACTGAATCAATTACAGTACATTTTGTAATCTTGTATTATGTCTTTTACAGAAATATGTAATTTCATATATAATTATTTGTATTTCTTGTGAACAAATTTATGAGATGTTCAAAACTATCATGTTGAATAATAAATTACAATTGTATATTAATTTCGTTCATTTTCTCTTTGAAGTAGAGAATATTTTTTAAAGGCATATTTCTAGAAAATCTAATTGACTTGAATGTTCTTACAATTATATTCGAAAATTAAAGAAATTTATTTTATAAAATATATATCATATAAAACAGGTGTTAGAATTTCAATGTAAAACATAACATATTTATTTACGATCTAAACGTAATACTATATAAAACAAATGTCAAATTTTATCATCTCATATAGAAACACATGTAAACAGATCCCAATGTTACATGTACAGCACACAACAATAGGTTAACATAGGTTAGTTTGGTTAGCTACACTAACGCGCTCTAGTGGCAAAGATCTGTCTCGTCATTTTGCGATCGCCCTCCTATTATCTAGGCTCCGTGGTCAGATACTGCGCTAACAAATCAAAATACATTTATTTAAAAATAAAAAAAACCTTTCTTAAAACATATAGTGTATGATTCACAATACAAGTGCTTGTAACTCATTTATATAAAAATGTTTAAATGTGTTCTATTATTAAAAGTCCTAATATCTGTCAAGTAGTAATTAATAAACATATCAGTGTACAATTGTGATATTGAAAAGAGTTATGATATGCTTAACGCATCGTATTACTTTTATTTCGTTTTTCAAGAATATAATAACAATACATGTGAAAAAATTATTATCAAATAATAAAGTTTTGATTATTAGAAATAAAAGCACTAATCACAATATTATGAAAGTCCTTAATGTAGCTGAAAAAAATGATGCTGCAAAAAACATTGCTGGTTATTTATCACGAGGAAATATTAGAAAAGTAATATTATCTTGAATGAATCATTCATTTGATAAAATGATTAACTCCACAAAATAAAAAGTAAACAAAGTGGATAAATTAATATTATACTATGTCGTATTGTTTATTATTGAACAGCCATAAAAAGTGTTGTTATGATATTAAAGTTAATTTATTAAAGAAATTTATTTGCAATATTAAGTGTTAAAATAAAACTTCAAAAAGAAAAAGTTGTAAAAGTGAAGTTAATCTTTTTGATCAGTGAACAGTTCAATTTTATACATTTTATATTAAAATGTAAAAGAAACCTCTATAAAGTTAGTTATTCATATACTTCTTTTGCTTTTTTTTTTTTTTAGAGGGATGGTTTATCTGTTTATAACAAGATTTATGAATTCAATGTACGATTATGGAACGAAGATTGTCAAATGATTATGACATCTGTTTCTGGACACTTACTGGGATATGAATTTGTAGGTGCTTATAGAAAATGGCAAGGATGTCATCCTTTAAGTTTATTCGATGCTCCTGTTATAAAAAATTGTATAGATGATAATTATTTAAAAATAAAAAAGACTATAGAAAAAGAAGTAAAAAGTTGCAGAGCTTTGATCATTTGGACTGATTGTGATAGGGAAGGAGAAAACATAGGATTTGAAATCATAGAAGTATGTCGGGCAGTTAAACCTGATATACGTATATATAGGTAAGTATCAGTTTATTTATTTTATTTGAAAACTTATAATAATAAATATGTGTTATGCGTTATAGGGCTAAATTCTCAGAAATCACACAAGCATCTGTAAACAGAGCTCTTCAAACTTTGGACACGCCAAACAAAGCTGTCAGCGAAGCTGTAAATATAAGAAGTGAATTAGATTTAAGAATAGGTATTATAGGCATTTTATTTCTTTGATACTTATCGATAACCACTCAAATCTATTACTATCAAATACTATTGTAAAATTATTGTTTATTTTATTTGTTTTAGGTGCTGCATTTACAAGATTTCAAACGTTACGATTACAGAAAGTATTTCCTAGAACACTTACAGACATGCTTATAAGTTATGGTAGCTGCCAGTTTCCAACATTAGGATTTGTGGTAGAAAGATTTCTAGCTATAGAAAGATTTAAGCCAGAACCATATTGGAAAATAAAAGTAATGAATGTTCATAGTGATATTTCTGTTGAATTTCGTTGGGATAGAGTTAGACTTTTTGAAGAACTACCTTGCCAAATATTTCTTGATATATGTCAAGAAAATCCTACGGCTACTGTCACTAAAGTTACCAGTAAGCCAAAAAGCAAATGGAGACCATTACCGTTAGATACAATTGTAAATAACAATATCAGTATTACAACATTTATATTTGATATCAAAATTTCTTCATTTATATATCTTATAAATATATCTTAGGAATTAGAAAAACAAGGTTCTAGAAAATTGCGTTTAAATGCGAAAGAAACTATGAGGATAGCGGAAAAATTATATACGCAAGGTTTAATTAGCTATCCACGTACAGAAACAAACATTTTTCCAAAAGAATTAAACTTACAATCTTTAGTTTCTCAACATACAAATAGTCCTATATGGGGTCAGTTTGCACAGCGCTTAATGGAAGATGGGATATCTCCTAGGCAAGGGAAAAAAAGCGATCAAGCTCATCCTCCTATTCATCCAACGAAGTTTAGTACTTCTTTAGAAGGTATAATTAAAGAATTATTTTTAAAATTATATCAAGATTATTGTTTGTTACATCCTCAAATTTTATAATAGGAAACGAAGCTAAGGTCTATGAATTTATTGTAAGACACTTTCTGGCTTGTTTATCCAAAAATGCGGAAGGTCAAGAAACTGTAGTAGAAATTAATATTGCTGGAGAAAAATTTCTTGCCAATGGACTTCAGATATTAATGAAAAATTATTTAGAAATATACATTTATGAAAAATGGAGCGATAAAGAAATACATAGGTATCAAGAGGGACAAACATTTCAACCGACTAGTATTGATATGATAAAAGAAGAAACTTCACCTCCTAAATTACTAACCGAAGCAGATTTGATTGCTTTAATGGATAAACATGGAATTGGAACTGATGCAACTCATGCAGAACATATTGAAACAATAAAGTCAAGACAATATGTTGGTTTACAAGATGGTCAACATTTTATTCCTTCCAAATTAGGAATTGGACTTGTAATGGGTTATGACAATATAGGATTTCCAATGTCTAAACCAAATTTAAGAGCAGATTTAGAAAAGGATCTTAAATTGTACGTTATTAAAAAGTTACATTTTTTACTATTTCTAAATTCTATTTTAATATATATACATATTAAAAACTTATTTGTTTATCAATAGAATTTGTGATGGTCAAAAAGATCCTAAATTAGTTTTACAAGATCAAATAACTAAATATCGTGATGTATTTAAATTAGCAATGGAACATGCAAATTTAATTGATAATGCTATAGCAGAATATCTTGAAGAACAACCATTACAAGTACAAGAAACTGATATGATTAATACTACTCCAGATATAGTCGTTTTCAAATGTCCTAAGTGTAATTCTGACATGACATTAAAAAATAGAAAACAAGGTAATGGAAAATATATAAGTTGTATGGGATTTCCAGCATGTAATAATGCTATATGGTTTCCTCAATCGGTCGAGGATGTAACAGTTCTAGAAGATACATGTACCCAGGTTTGTGTACATTTTTCATAAATTATTCTTTAATCATTCCAGAAAGTCATAATTTATAATTAACAACAATTTGTTCTCTCTATAGTGTTCTGGAAATATGCGGAAAATGAAATTTAAATTGGCACAAAATATGATTCATTTTTTTGGAAGTACATATACAACTTGTATTGGTGGTTGTGATCCTAATTTTAATGAAACAATGGACATCAAAAATGACACTGTTAAAAAAAGAACACATGTTAATGATAGTGGCTATGAAACCGTGAGCAACACATCTGTGCCAGAAACATCGTCGAGTTGGGTTCAAATGCGTAATAATACAGGAGAATCTATTTCAAATTCAAGAACAAATACTCAGAGAAATAATATTCCTTTACAAAATCTAAATCATGGGAGAAATCCTCCTACGAATAATCGAAAAAAAGGCAATACTGGATCTACTAAAATGAAAAACAATACTAACAATTTGAATATGTCGATAGGATTTAATAATAATAGTACAAATACTAGTAATATTGTATCCTGGGGAAACATAGACAATGATGCTGAGATTATTTGTCAATGTAATCAACCTGCAATTCAGCTAACAGTTAAAAAGGATGGTCCAAATCAAGGTAAATTATATGCATGCAAATGAATTGGAACAATATCGAGTAGTATAACAAAATGAAATATTTGTAATATCTGTAGGAAGACAGTTTTATAAATGTGGAAATTCACAAGGTAATCGTTGTGATTTCTTTTTATGGGCTTCTGATAGACCACAAGAACAAAATACTAATACTAATCATAATAATCATAATAATCAAAATGCAAATTGGAGTGCACAAAATCGAACACAGCAGCCTAGTACTAGTAATAACTCTGCTAATTGGAGAAATACTAGTATTTCAGAATCAAATAATGTTATAATGTGTACTTGTAATGAACCAGCTAGACTGTAAGTAAAAGATTTTTTTTTTTAAAGATACATATTTAGTTAACAATCAATAATTTAGCTGTTATTATTTGAATATATATTTTACAGACTTATAGTACAAAAAGAAGGACCAAATAAAGGTAGACTATTTTATACCTGTCCTAAAGGTAGAGACAGTACATGTAACTTTTTTAAATGGGAGGATGCAGATGAAAGTGTTAATACAAATGAAAGAACAAATTGGGGAAATTTTGGAAACAGAAACAGTAAAAGTAATACTACGCACAGAGGGAATAGTTCAAATTCTAACAGATCTCAAGGAACTCGCGCCAAAAGAAAATGTGGCATTTGCGGAGTCGAAGGTTGGTTTATTTTTTTTTATTTTTTTTTATTAAACTATAATTCTATTTATATTATATAAAAATTGAAATTACAACATTAATATATTTTATTGTTTTTCTAAAATATAGGTCATACGCGGAAAACATGTCCAGAAAATGTCATGGATAAATAATCAAACAATATTGTGTAAATTATGTATAGTTTTTTTGTCTAAATATAATTTAAATTTATTTAAAGTAAAAATAATAATTTATAGCGTAATATACATACATATAATAACCATTTGTGCCTTGTGTTGTTGATAAAATTGATTGTTGAGATTACGAATCACTTAATCTCTCGTTTTTACATAAAATAAAGAATGGCACAAAATAAATTAATTCTATAATTGAAAATACTACGTAATATACGTCATTTTAATTATCTATTAGATGATATATTATTCCTTAATTTTTCCAATTCTTCTCTTAATGATAAATTTTGCGTTACAGATTCTGTAAGCTGCAATATTTTCAAAAATATGATTTATGTTTGAAAAAGTTTGTATATATATATATATATATATCATAAGGAAAATATAATTAATGTTAATCTAAATATTTACCAAATCTAGCATTATTTCAAACTGTAATTTTAACAAATAGTTTTCTCCTTCGAGTTTATGAACTTCCTTTTTCAATTTTTCATTTTCTTTAAATGTACCACTTACTTTTCCAGATTCTACAAAAGTAATAATTAATTTATAGACAATAATAATAATAATAATAAAATAATTTAATGTCTGTACCTGGTATCCATACACCATTTGCAAAAACTGCTTCTTGGTCTCCAAGTTGTAAACGAATAGGTCCAACGTCTGGACCTAATTCCTTTTCTATTCTATTAGGACTTAAATCTTTATTTATTAAAAATGTAGGTGCTTTTCTCGTTGGTGTTTTTTTCAAAGAAAATTTATTTGAAAATAAAGACATTTTTTTCCATCTACAACTATCTACAACTGCATAATAATAATAATATAACAAACAAACAAACAAACAAAAACTATACTTTAAGGTTAGGTTAGAAACGCTAACGCTAACGCCAGATAAAGTAAATCCTTCGACGACGGGCGAGCGTCGCTATGGACGACAGGTATTGAAACACGTAATAAAGAAAATGTTTACGTTGCACATTTGCGTTATAAAAACTAAAGCTTTATTCAAATAACTTTCAATAAAATTGAATAAAGCTTCAATAAGATACACCCATGTATCGTTTAGATTATGCCCCTCTTATCGTTTAAAACGACAAACATACGCAAGCTGCAGCGCAAGAATAGGGTGGCTATATGCCGCAAAGGGTTCAAATTCTAATAATATTTTTTATAACTTAACCCTTTGCACTTGACACGATTCTCGGTGTTGGTTATTACCAGTTACTCTGCGTCATTTCGTGGCAGAAACGGTGCATTTACAGGACCCTCGTATTATTTAGTATAACTTTGGAACCAAGTAATGGATTCTATTGATATTGGACTTATATTAATTAGTAGACATCGAGAAATATATTTTTGTAAAAAAAAAAACAAATCAATATTTTATTTTTGATAGTTTTGTACACTATGATAAAAAGTGTTTGAACGTTTTGCAATTGTTCTAATAAAGAAAAATGTATAAATTCATGGGTTGAAAATTTGTAATTGTTATTACTAATTCACAAAATGATATTTATCAATAGAACTCTTACCAAAAAAGTTTATTTACAAAGAGAAAAATTTTCTTTTTCGATTTTCTCACTCGTTAGATCTATCTATACGATATAACAGTAATTATAAAAAATACTTTCAAAAGAGAGTGCGACCAAGAAACGTTTGTTTCCTGGTCAATAATTTGTGATAAATAAGTTTAAATAATAAATAAATCCTATAATTCATAATTGTATACATAAAAAGTAATGAAAAAGTTATGCGTGAAAGGAATATATACATATATATGCAATGTAAAACGATACTCCTAATTTTGCATAGATATATTTAGAACGATACATAAATTTGAGCATAAAATAATAGCGATGAAATCTTTTCAAATTACTTGTAAAATTCATGCTCAGATTCATCTTTCTTAATATTATTTTTATAACCCTTCTCAAAGTCCTTTGCCAATACTATATAACGATTTTCTCGAACCGCGTGCATACCAGCTTCTTGGCAAATGGCATTTATATCAGCACCTGAAATTCTATCAGGTCGAGCCACATAATCTTCAAGATCAACTTCTTCGCTTAAATTCATTTTTGCTGTTATTGTTGAAAATATCAAACGTTTTTGTCGACGATCGGGTAAAGGAAATTCAATCTTACGATCTAATCTACCAGGTCGCAACAACGCTGGATCTAAAGTGTCAGCTCTGAACAGATAAATACAATATTAAATTAAATATAAATAAATTAATTTATAATTAAAACTATTCATAAGAAACACTTGTAGATTACATATTGCACATTAATTCATACCTATTAGTAGCCATTATAACTTTCACATTAGTAGTTTGATCAAAACCATCCATTTGATTAAGTAATTCCAAAAGAATACGCTGTACTTCACGATCAGCTCCAGTTTGTGCGTCAAATCTTTTCGTAGCAATAGCATCAATCTCATCAACAAAAATAATAGCAGGAGAATTTTCTTTAGCTAAACGGAAGACATCTCTGACCATTCTTGGTCCTTCTCCTAAATATTTCTGCACGAATTCAGAACCAACCACGCGTATAAAAGCAGCTATATGAAAGAATTTGTATTTATTGAAATAAATTAAAGAATTACATTTTTTTTTTTTTTTTTTTGTTATTAAAATACAATCAAATTAATACCTGTAGTATGTCTTGCAACAGCTTTAGCGAGCATAGTTTTTCCACATCCTGGTGGACCATACATCAACACACCTCTAGGTGGATCGATACCAATCTGTTTATACAGTTCAAAATGTGTCAGTGGTAATTCCACAGCTTCTCTAATTTCTTGCTTTTGCATATCCATTCCACCTATATCGCTGTATTGAATGTCTGGTTTCTCGTCTATATGAAACAAATTAATGAAATATTAATCAAATCTAATATTCACATGTTTACAAAAATCTCCAAATATAAACAAAAATAATCACCTGCTTGAAGCATCGAGATACTTGAATCAGCTTCTGGTGGAAGAACATCAACTAAAGCATTACTATGCTTATGAAGTGCAACACTCGCAGAAGGCTTCAATAGTTCTCTATCTATCGTAGACAAAATTCTAACATAATAATTAGAGCCTGTTGTAGATCCAACTATTCCAGTGTTTTGATCTACAGCTTCTAAAAATTGTCCTATGACCAATGGTACACTTTGTATACGTTTGACTTCTTCTTGAGCATGTAAATATTCTTTCTTCAAATTTCTTTGTTCATCTTTAATATATTCCTCTTGCACCTCCAAAAACTCTAACATCCTTTGCAATTTCTGTTTAAAATATATAATAACAATTATCGTACTAAAAAAATAATGAAATTTAATAAAAAAAATTTGATTTGTCTGTTTCTTGCCTTATACTTGGTATATAAATCTTCAACATCTAATTCATCTCCGGCTCCTGTATAATGACCAATTACTGGTTTGGAATCAATCTCAGTAACTTCCTAAAGTAAAAAAAAAAAAAAAACAGAAAAAATATTAAAAAATGTCAATCAAAAGTGAAGATTATTCTTAATTGAGGTTATAAGTAACTATATGAACAATATTATCGATAATTATCGAATTCACATTTGTATTTTTAAGAAATATAAAACAAAATAATCTTAATAAAATTGATTTACTTTATCAGGTAAAATAATTCCAATTTCTTCCATTGTCTTCAACTTATTTAATACAAATACAGTTCAATTTGACATACAAGATGATATCAAATGACTTGAATTTTCGGACAGCTCGAATCACGGAGAGTAGATACCCAGAGGGCGATCGACATAGGAAATTGTACAGTCAACGCGATTGGAAAAAAAAAAGGAAAGATCAGTTTCGTAAATACGCCGCTAGGCTTCGTTATGTTCGCTAATGTTGTGGGGAACAAGGCTGGCGGAAAAAGGCCGGAACTTAGTTAGACCTAAAGTTCCTAGAAAAAGAAAGAGTACAAAATTGCTTACACTAGATGTCGCTTTCATTTATCGATATAATAACATTTAGAGATATATCGATATCGAAAACATCCAAGCCAGAATTACTGACAGCTTTCCCGTTATACGTTCGTAACTTTGTAGAATGTTGGTAGGGGCTAATTAAGTTAATTGTTACATTTACGATATATATCAATTAATATATGCATATATACATATTTATGCAAACTGATTGAATTTGGTGAAAAAAATTGCATAAGTGATACTAAATTTGATGTAAAAAGATATCATTAGACAATTCCAATTGTGTCAATTCATACGCATGCGTAATATTGTGTGTATGTGTAACTTGTGATACACGATTAAGTAAAATAATAGAATTAACGCGTAAGATATAATTTTCTTTTAAACGTTTAAATATATTATATTAAATATTTATTCTAATTAATGTATTTAATTTTCTTTATATTATTTCAATATCCAAAACGAAGTGTATAACATTTTCGATCTGGGACGGAAGGTGTGCCCCTTTACGTATGCCATTTTGTTGTACTTTGATGTTTAAGGGAATTGTTGCTTCAGGCGCAAATAGGAACAAGTAAATATAATATTACTAAATAAAATTACTTTCATCGTTTATTTATAAGTAACAATATTTATAATAATAAATAATTAACATATAATTTATAAAGAAACACACACTGCCTATTTTCTATGATAAAAAAGAATAGATCTATATAATAAATTTTTACTTTGTTATTCATTTGTAGCACTAAAAAATAATGGAGGAAATTATAGGTACGTACATATTTGTATTTATCATTTGTAACTCACCTTCAAGTAAAATTATCAAATATGTTGTACTACATTTTGATGATGAATTTTTATTTCAGAAATTGTTAAAGTTGAGGAAGAAATAGTGTTGACCGATGATACTCCTCAAATCATAATTGGTAATTATTATATTCTAATTGTAACAATAATTTTCAATTTTGTTAAATTAATTATATTAACTACAGCTATTTATTGTAGACACAGATGAAACTGAGAAAGAAGTTGTAATAACTACAGAAGATGAATCTGGTAATGTGACAGGTATGTTTGAAAATATTACATATGTATGTATGTATGTAGATAGAGATATTATCATTAATTTCTTCAATAATTAATATTAAAAAGAATTGTTTAGTTATATATTATTAAAATGTTACTTTTATTGATCTTATATAATTGAATATCTTATTTATAAATATTTTAAAATATCCTCTTAAGTTTATTCTCTTTTAGTCTTTTACTTTCCATTTTGTTATGTTATAATATTTCTGTTTTACTCGCAGCTATTTCCCAAAGTAGCCAGATTATACAAATTATAACAGATTATGAATGTGTAACATGTCATCGCGTTTTCCAATCAGAAGATGTAAGTTATCATTTTATTTTTATTTATATTTTATACAAATACAGAGTATCCTGTAAACGGTGATGCAAACGAACAGGTTAATTCTACATGAAAAACTAAATAAATAATGTAGAATAACATTTTTTTCATATAAGAGTTTGTTTTTTTTTTTCTAAGAAAAATAAGTTTGAAAATTTGTTGAGTACGCATATACTTAATTCAGTTTTAGATCAACCGATTTCAGTATTTTACCTGTATTCAAGTAACCTGTATCAGAGAGCATTTCTATGCATCTTTATATATTTACAAATATTTTCATATATGCATATCTTGTTGAAAGAATATTTGAATATAATTTTTCTAACTATAATACTAATTTATTAATACTACTGTACAGATGCTAAAGGAACATTTAGATGTCTGCAGAGAAGAAGATGATTCTACAAGTATATTAAGAAATCAAGATAATTATGATTCTGAGGATGAAGATGATGCTGATGCTGATGCTGATGCTGATGATCCAGATTATAAATTCAATGATACAAATATTGAAGAAGGTATATTTCAATTATTGTTATAATAATTATTTATATAATATATTTATTTTATGATAGTAATGGAGTTATTATGTCAAGTATAATAATAATTCTAATACATAATTAATATATAAATGTAATTTTAGATACTAAAGCTCAAAAGAATAATAATGAAAAACCAACGATCAAACCTGTGCCAGATACACAATGCCACTGTTGTGCTGAAGACTTAAAAACTGCCCATAGCGGTGGTGAATTTAAATGTACAGAATGTGAATTATCATTTAAAAAAAAATCATCTTTAGATAGACACATAATAGTAATACATTGGAAATGTGAATCTTATGTCTGTAATGACTGTGAGTCAACTTTTCGTGATAAAAAATCATTAAATAAACATCGTTATACTACGCATGTCAATCGCAACATATACAAGTAAGTATACATCAAATTGATAACGATAACAGAATAATATTATATTTTTCTTTATGTAATTTTTAGATGTGATACTTGTGACACATATTTTTCACGTAATTACCACTTGAAACGTCATAAAATGCAATCTGGTTGTCATGGAGAAATACGTAAAACTTTTGATTGTCAAGTAAAGTATACTCGTATAATTATTTAATATGATTAAGTATATAATACAGTAACAATTTATAATCATTGGTATAATAATAATAATAATAAAATTTGGTTCTTCGTTTGTAGGTTTGTCAAAAAGTTTTCACACGAAAGGATAATCTACGCGAACATTTGCGCACACATGCTGGAGCACCTCAAAGACAGAAAAAACCATGTAAATATTGTTCTAAGGAATTCTTTACTACTCAACAATTGATAATACACGAACGATTACATACTGGAGAAAGACCAGTACAATGTGATTTGTGTACGAAGACATTTTTATCTTCTCTTGCATTAAAAAAACATCGTCGTGTACATACAGGAGAGAAACCATTTGAATGCAAATATGTAAGTACTTTTTTTTGTTTTTTTTTTTTCTTTTTTTTCTTTTTAAATAAGCAATCTTTGTTCATAAAAATATTATTTTATGGTTAACTAACGTGAATAATTTAACGTGAATAATTTAACGTGAATAATTTAACGTGAATAATTTGATATACCTAAAAATATATCAAATTATTCATTTTTAATACACATTCTTGTATTATATGAATTACCGCTCATTTACTACTTTTCTCATTATTTCAACAAGCAGACAATACAAGCTGGATAAATTGAGGTAATCTTTCTTAAAGTAATTCATTACTAATTCTTAACAGGTGATCTTCAAACTATTTAGTTCGTACATCTATACATTTGAAAATGTAATTGATTTATATATTTGTAAAATGTATTTTTTACATTTTCTGTAGTGTCACAGAAAATTTGCTGCCCGTGAGACATTAAATCGTCATCAAAGAACGCATACTGGAGAGAAACCTCATGTTTGTCAATATTGTGGAAAATCATTTATTCAAGCAGCACAATTAAGAGCACACGTATTTCATCATACCGGTGAAAATGGATTTTATTGTGATATTTGTGGTAAAGCATTTAATAGAAAAGCTCGCTTGAATGTACATAAAAAATTTGTACACGAAGGTGCAACACCATTTACATGTGAGATATGTGAGAAAGGCTTCACCCGAAGAGAAGACTTATCAAAGCATACATTGTTGCATACAGGAATTAAACGTAAGAATTACAATTTCTATTTACATTAATAATTTATCTCTCAATATTTTTTTATATATCAATCATCGGGGATTATTTTAATGACATTTATAAATAATATACTATATCAATTATAACAATTTTGTAGCATTTAAATGTGATAAGTGCTCGAAGGCCTTTTCTGCTAAATCTTCATTACAAGCACATCTCAATACTCATAGACGAGAGCCACCTCAATCGTGCGTTGAATGTAATCGTGTTTTTATAAGACAAGACTGTTTGATGAGACACGTTCGAGCTAAACATAGAGAACTTCTGGAAGATGTAATGGACGAAGTGGAAAGAAAACATTTACAAGCACAATTATTCAATATTGCTTCCATTGCTGCAGAAAAAACTAAATCAGGAGAATCTAAAGTACTTTCTACGGATGAATTATTAAAAGCCATTTCAGATCTATTAAGGATACTTATTGATGAAGAAACCTTACAGGTATTATCAAATAATTGTAATAAATTGTAATGAAGTATAAACTTAAATGTAATATTATTTCATAATTTTACAGTTATTTGGTTGGCCTATTGCTCCTATTCAAGATATTTTAGAGGCTGTAATTAGACGTTGTGGTCATGAACCTCTAACATCAGATAGTAATTTACTTTTCAATGAAAGGTTAAGAGCTAACGTTAAGCTCTTATTTACAGTCGTTATAGAGGATGAAACAGCCAAGTCATTATTAACTACCAAAACGGTAGACCATGTTATTCTTCATGTTTTGGAAATTTCACAAAAATAAAATTGTAATATATATATATATATATATATATATATTATCATGATAATATGTGGTGACCTAATTATACAAAAAAAAATATAAAGATATATCTTAAGAAAAGTTATCTGACCAATTTACAAATGTTAACTGCAGTTTGGATAAAGAAACAATAGTATTATACATTTAACTTTGTTAGTGTAACTGCTAACTTATCATTGCTATTGTAATTTAATTAAGCCTCAAGTACTTTTACGAATATATTTTTTATTAAGTGAGTAACGTAAATACTCGATATTAAAAATGCATATTATTTCAATTATTATTTAATGGGTGAAAGGAGTGATATAATAATTATTATTAAACTTTCTGTAATCATGTTATAAAATATATTTCATACAAGTATATTATTTGCCTGACTATATTTAAAATGCCTACAATAGTGTAAAATAAACGATAATTAAAATATTGTTTTCTCTAAAACTTATACAGTGATATCTCGATTTGCGAATATAACTTGTTTCTAAAATGTGCTTATAATAGTAAATTTTGCTATAAGAAATAATGGAAAATTGGCTAATTCTATTCATAACAATATATATTCATAGAAAAATAATATAAAATACAAAATACTAACTAACATAAGTAAAAAAAATTAAACGAGTTAATCCTACTTTCACATTGTATCAGAAAATCTTCGCTGTTTCCAACGACTGATCGCCAGATGGCGTTTTGGTTCATGTTAAAGCGCTACAGAATGTTTTATTGAAATATTTTTAAAATTTTATTTCTAAATCTAGATATTTTGTTATTTTACTATTTAATCACGTATTAAGCGTGGTTTGAACAATCGCATAGAAAAAAATACAATAAATTAAACAGATCGAAGAAAAAAGATGTGCTATGAGTTCTTTAGTAACATTGTGTACAACTCTCCTTACTACGTATTCTCCATTATGCGATCCATGCTGAATTATACTAATTGAAGATCAATTTCTTTTTATTACACTCAAGCTAAAATCCTTAGAACGTTGTCGATAATTGTAAGTTGATTATTATATACAGTGATGATGTTTATGTGCCGTTCATTTGACTTATATAAGATTAAAGTGTGAATGTATATTAACGTTTATTTATTGAAGATAGTCAAGACTAGTTATTAAAAATGGAAACTGACGACGAAGTTCTAAATATTTGCGTACCAGGTAAATAAATATTTATATAATTTATAAAAATACTTAATTTTTCATTATTATTTAATATAAAATGATGTATAATTGTTCTAGGACAAAGATTGTGTGCTTCTAGTAAAACTATTGTATCAGGACCGGGAACATATGAAGAACAAGGTTATATTTATTCTACATTAGCTGGTATTTTGGAAACTACTACAGAGGATAATGTATGTATGAAAATGAATTGATATTTTTTCAAGTGTTTTATTTTATTGTATAAACATCCAAATTTGTTGTTATGTTTTTAAGATAATTACTGTAAAGGTGAATGCTGTTATTGATCAAAGTATAGTACCAGCACCAGGTGATATTGTTACTGCAATGGTAACCGCTGTTAATCAAAGATTTTGCAAATGCAATATTAAATGTATAGGTGATGTAGTTTTAACTAGACGATACAAAGGAATTTTAAGAAAAGAAGATGTACGTGCTATTGAGAGAGATAGAGTGGAAATGTATAAATCTTACAGACCTGGAGATATTATTCTTGCAAGAGTTGTATCCTTTGAACAAAAATGTTTACATGTTTCAGAAGTATGTTACAGAAGTAAATCTAATGTTTTTCTTAGAAATTAATTAGTTACCTATGACAGAAGCCCATACTTATCATCTAAGTACAGCAGAGAATGAATTAGGAGTAGTAATAGCTCATAGCGAAGAAGGTAATTTTTATTATTTTATTTCCATCAAAAAATATTTATTTTAATATTTGAAATTAATTTTCTGATATGTACTTCTAGGTGGTGCTGCAATGATACCGATAAGTTGGACTCAAATGCAATGTCCAAAGACATTATGTAAAGAATTTAGAAAAGTTGCTAAAGTTGTTCCTGAACATGTTATTGCTGAACGATAAAATAAAATTTATGAATATTTAAGTGTTTCAGACATTTTTTTTTTATATATTCCATTCATAATAAATTAATATTAAATATAAATACATAATTATATTAAATAATAAATAAAATTGGTTATATAAAATATATATATATTTTTTGAAATATTAAATAGATACAAAAATTTTAATAACTTTTGGGTAACATTTATAAATGCAAATTTTTCAAATCAATCAAATTTCATTTGAAGAAATTGATAGAATAACTATCTTTTTATTTATTTCAAAAACTATGTTGACAAAATACATATGAAACACACATTTGTTATATGATACTTGGGTATGTACGAACTTTTGCCACTAGAGCGCGTTAGTGTGGCTAATGTTTAGTTTTTAAAACCTTGTTTATTGTCGCGGGAATGTAACAATTGTACTCGCGCGTTAGTCAAAATAAATTAACCAAATGTTATAATTAATGTTAAAAATAGCAATAAGAACAAATTTATTATTTTACTATTATTCCCAAGATATTATCGTCAACTTGTTGTGTAAATCTATTCAATTTCATCTTACCTCCTAGTCGCAGTTAAGTAAAAGATGGAAAACTAAATTAAAAAAGTCCAATTAAAAGTAAATTGTCATTTATTATAAAAGTAAATTGTGCACTTTTTACAAGACTAGAAATTTCTCTAGCATAAGTAGAGTTAAAAAACAATAAATAATAGAATTTAATAAGAATAATAAGTTCATTATAAAATAATTTATAACAGTTTAAAGTGTTTACGAAGTTTTTTTGTCAACTTTCGATCGTTTAAGGTACGATTAATTAAATTTATTAAGAAATTTCCACGCATACGATCAAAATTATTTACAATTTTAGTCATAAGTTCTTCGACATGTTTATCACAGCTTAACATTGGTAAACATTTTGCCTTTGATTATAATTTTTTGAGATATATGATTAGCTGGCGTTAGGGGTGCTGTCAGACGTTACGTAAACTCCTCCTATATATATTAAAAATAGTAATAATTTATTATTTATTTAATATTAAATATAGACATATATATAACTTTTATTTAGATGGCATAAACGACAAGTAGACGTCGAATACATACATTATATACAGCTAGCAAAACTCTTGAACATCTTGTGAACATAACTTGATAGTATCAGTAGTTAATTTGTGTTTACATCATATAGTTATTTCCAATTAGAAATGTCAGTTTATAAACCAACTATTCGTCATTTGCAAGTGTTAATTTATCATTTTATTAATAAAAAAAATCCTCGACTTGGCTTCCCAAATGCTCTTACACGCTTATAGCGAGGATAATATAACCTTAAAAACATGTTGTAAGTGGTATAATTGCTTCAGCAGTGGTGATTTCAACTTTAAAAAGACCTTTCTTAAGAAGACTATGTAGAGAATGGAAGGATGAAGAATTAGTACGTTTGATCTATGAAAACCTGGATATACCTTAAAGGGAGTTGGCAAAACAGTTAAGAGTTTGTCAACGTACAATTTCAAATCTTGTAAACAGTCTGCAAATACAAAACAAATTGAAAGATATAAGGCGAAATCAAAATTATTATATATATCCTTAACATTAGAACTATCGACCGGTTGTATCATTTGTTTACAAAATTTTGTCTTGAAATTTTATTAAATATTTTATAGTTATGTAATGACTTTTTCTAAATTCATGTATTTAATAATATATATGTTATAGCTATATATACCGACCGGTCGTCACTTTTAATGTTTTTAATTTGAAAATTTCTTAGAAACTACGTCAATCCGCTACTACAACTGCCACAAAATATATTTTCTTTAATTTAAATATGATAACATAAACATAATAATAATTTGAAGGTGCGAAAAGAAAGACGGTTATACCGTGATAATTACATAAAGTAAACAAAATAAATAGAAGGTTTTGAAAAGAGAAACGGTTATACCATGATAATTACATAAAGTAAACAGAATAAATAAAAGGTTTTGAAAAGAGAGACGGTTATACGGTGATAAAAGAAAAGAGAGAGCAAATATTAGTCTACAATTTTTATCTAGTTTTGTAACTTTATCCTAAAAATGCCGAGATGTACGAAAATACCTTGTGAGGTGTTATAGAAAAATGAGAAGAAAAAAAAAATAAAAAGATGACGATAAATGTAATATAATACAATATAATATAATAACAAGAATATATATTAAAGTAAATAATATTAATACGCACAGAGAAAAATAACATATAATAACTGATAGAAATGTACAAAGAATTACAGACTTAGATTTACTTACATACACGGAGATTAATGACTTATTAGACAGAGAAGCAGAGAAGCAGAGAACCGAGAGCCTAACTTATCTACACGTATTTATACAAGAAGTAACCTACGCCCTTTTGGAGAAGGGCAGGGAACTTATTAATCTTATTGGTCTTCAGCATCCACCGGAGGTGGGTGAAGGTGGGGCCAAATCGAAAAAAGCTCGGTCTCTAACAGTTTTTCAACTGTTACCGTCAACGGTCCTCTCCATGGTAACCATCAACGGTTTTTAATTAAATATCAGTAATCAGACCTTTCGGATATCGACCAAGATGATTTTGATCCTGAGATTGGACCAGCAGTTATTTCAGAGAATCAATCAGTTAAAGTGTGTGTTTCCTCAGACAGCAATAGTGAAGAAGAGAACATCCTGAATGTACGTAGACCAAGAAGACTTCTGAGATTGTTTTTCATCTTTGCATGAGAATGACCGTCAAAAAACTGAAATTACTGCTGATGGAACTATATTTGGATACTATTATATTTTATTTTAAATGTTCATTTGCCACATAAAATTGATTTTTCTACTTTTATTTCCTTATATACATGCATATAATATAAAAATATTTAGAATTATTTTTCATATAATATTTATGTATACGTTTTTTTTTAAAAATGCGCAAACTTTGAAAAGATCTCAAAAATATATATTATATTTGTATTGTATACTGTTTTACGATATTTACTTAACAATAGTGTAAATGTAACAATGAAAATATAAAAACTATAATATTAAACTCAATTATTATTATTAAGATATATTAGGATATAAATAATTATGATCCACATGCCATACAAGCATCACCATTTTCAAGAGAACACATAAATGCATCCATAGTATTAGTGTTATTCTCGTTAAAACTATTTTTTTCTGATTCTGTTGAAGATTTATTCAAATATTGACTTTTGATAGTTGAATTAAGTGAATTATTAGCTTCAGATGTTTTCTTTGTCTTTTTTAATTTACTTTTATCAACGGTAAATTGTAGTGCATTTGCAGCTGGCTTTGTACGTAAATAATACATACCCGTTTTTAATCCCTACAAATAAAATCAAAGTGATCATGATTGAAATACATTTATATAGATTAAGTAGAATCCTCCTAACTATATATATATATATATAAAATATCTTTTTGAAACTTACATTTTGCCAACCATAAAAGTGCATGGATGTAAGTTTTTCTACTGTTGGTTTAGCCATGTAAATATTTATAGATTGCGACTGGTCAATAAATGCTCCACGATCAGCTGCCATTTTAAGAATTGTTTTTTGTGATATTTCCCAAACAGTTTTGTAAAGTAATTTTAATTCATCTGGTATACTATCAATGTTCTATAATAACATAATAAAATATATAATAAAAAGAAATAAACAATTGTTTCAACTTAAAATTTACATAATGTAATTATATAATAAAGAAATGTAATAAGCTATAAAATATCTGACCTGAATAGAACCATTATTTGCAATAATCTCATTTTTCATATCTTCATTCCATAGATTTCTTTCAATAAGATCTTTCAATAAATGAGGATTGACAATTTGATATTCCCCAGATAAAACACGTCTTGAATAAATATTATTTGTGTATGGCTCTATTGATTCATTATTACCAAGAATTTGTGCAGTAGATGCGGTTGGCATAGGTGCCAATAATAAAGAATTTCTTATGCCATGTTTTGCAATTTTTTCTTTCAACACTTTCCAATCCCACAAATTCGTTGGTGTAACACCCCACATATCATATTGCAGTATCTAAATATATTCATACATTTAACATTTGTTGACAAAATAATAAATAATAATTACTTCTTGATAAATGCTTACTCCTTTGCTAACAGGACTTCCTTCATATGTTTCATAACGGCCTTTCTCTTGAGCAAGTTCACAGCTTGCTTCTAAGGCACCATAATATAATGTTTCAAAAATTTGAATATTAAGATTTTTAGCCTCTTCACTTTCAAATGGAAAACGCATTAACAGAAAAGCATCTGCTAATCCTTGTACACCAATACCTAATATATTAAATAATATTATG
Source organism: Polistes dominula (assembly GCF_001465965.1). Next base: position 269,234 of record NW_015149055.1, on the reverse strand, counting down.
CACAACATTAGAAGACAAATGTTAATCGTATAAAATAATAATTGAAGGAATATCTTACCAATAGGTCTATGTTTTAAATTAGAGTTTTTAGCTTCTAAGAGTGGATAATCATTAACATCAATTATTTTATCCAAGTTACGAACTATAATTTTAGTTATGTGTTTTAATTTTTCAAAATTATATGTTTTTGTATTTTTATCAATAAACATATTAACAGCGACTGATGCCAAATTACACACAGCAATTTCATCAGAGCTTGTGTATTGAATTATTTCTGTGCATAAATTGCTACTTCTAATCGTTCCTAAATTTTGTTGATTTGACTTTCTATTACAATGATCTTTGTAAAGCATATAAGGTGTTCCAGTTTCAACTTGTGACTTAAGTATAGCAGTCCATAAATCTCTTGCATTAATTTGACGTTTGTAGCATTTTTCTTCTTCATACCTTTCATAATATTGTTTATTTTCATTTTCATAAATATATTTTTAATTTATCTAAATTATTCATTAATTCAATTTAGTTACCTAATGTATAGGTCTTCGAATTCCTTTCCCCAAACATCTTCTAAACCTGGGGATTCATGTGGACACATTAAACTCCAAACACCATCATCCAAAACACGTTTCATAAACAAATCTGGGATCCACAAAGCATAAAATAATTCTCTTGCCCTAATCTCAGAATTTCCTATTTAGTTGAACAAATACAAAGAGTTAGTTTAAAAGTATTTATATTTGTTGTTATGCCATACTGTAATATTTTATAATTATATTCAACCATTACCAGTATTTTTCTTAAGATCTAGGAATTCAAATATATCTGCATGCCATGGTTCAATATATATAGCAAATGCTCCTGGTCTTTTATTTCCACCTTGATCAACATAGCGGGACATGTCATTAAATACTCTAAGCATAGGAATTAATCCTCTTGCTTCGCCACGGTTACCACTTATAGGTGTACCTTTTGCTCTAACGCAATGTATACTTAGACCAACACCACCGGCCCATTTACTAATTAAGGCACACCTTTTTAATGTTTCATAAATTCCTTCAATACTGTCATCAATTATTGTCAGAAGAAAACAACTGCATAATTGTTGTTTTGGAGAACATGCAGCAAACAAAGTTGGAGAAGCATGTGTAAAATAACGTTCCGATAAATAATTATATGTTTCAATAGCTTTCTCAATATCATCTTCGTGAATTGCAACAGCAACTCTCATTAACATATGTTGTGGTCTCTCAACAACTTTGCCATTAATTTTCATTAAGTAACTTCTTTCTAAGGTTTTAAATCCGAAATAATTATAATTAAAATCTCTTTCATAAATAATTGCAGAATTTAGTTTGCTTGCATGTTTTTTTATGATATTATAAGCTTTCTCGCTGATAATAGGTTTGGAAACTTTGGAATATTGATCTACTGCAAATCGCAAGTCTTCAATTACATCTGAAATCAAAAATCATATGACATAAATCATATCAAAACATAGTATGTATATATAGAAAGTGCAATAATTACTTTAACATAAACATAAAATATGACATAAATGGAAATAAAAACTATAATAATACCACTGAAAACCTTCTTTGTTTCTTTATGAAGATTAGATACAGCAATTCTAGCAGCTAAAATAGCATAATCAGGATGTTGTGTGGTCATAGTTGCACAAATTTCAGCTGCTAAGTTGTCTAGTTCAACAGTAGTAACACCAGTGTATAAACCACGGATTACACGAAATGTTATTGCAGACTATAAAACATAGATAATTAAAGATTTTTTTAATATACTTTGTAGTATGTATATATAATATTTATAAATTTACTTACTGGATCAACGTATTTCATATTTAAACCATAACATAATTTTTGTATTCTGTATGTTATTTTATCAAAACAAACGTCTTCGTGTCTCCCATCTAATAATAATAAAGGATTCATTAGCAAAATAGACAAATAAAAGTTTCAATCAAATGAACTTAAACTTTAGTTAAATATACTTACCCCGTTTAACTACATACATCTTCGTCATTTTGATAACTAGATTACTATATAAGTACGCTTAACTTAATTAATTGTATTATATATAACACTTTTCACACACAATATTATGCATATATCCTTTTTAGTTTTAAAGAGTTCTGATCTGAAACGGAAATGTAATTTTTCAGCGGAACTGTAAAAAAAAATAATGAGCAATTGTTTATTAGATTTATTTAAAATTGACAAATCTTTTAACAATTTTATACTCAAGCATGAAAGATTACGTTTAATATTTATTATATATTAATTAGAAATAATAAAATCCTTTATCTTTTCGATACACTCAAATTGAGATATGCAAAAATGTTTCATTACCTTCTTCAATTAAGAAAAAGCGGGAACGAGTTGTTAACCATATGTGATGCACCTAGTAACCGTGGTCGTTATTCAAACTAATCTCATATGATACGCTTAGTGACCGTTGGTTGTTATAAAAACCTAACCTCAACGTATGCTTAGCAGTCGATACATTAATTAAAGTGTTATTTACATGTTTACTATTTCATTAAATACTGGTGGTTTATTCATTTACAGTATATATATTGAATATTAAGACATTAATTAATAATTTAATTATAAATATTTATGAAAATATATTTTTAATTTATTTAATATATTTTTAAAAATATTATACTATATTGTTCATATAAGTATGTATAAATTCAATAATTATTATGCTAAATATATCGCAAATATTTTAAATAAATTTGGATAGTGTGACGTGTATATTTATTTGCATCATAGATATTACGTGCGCTGACATAATTGACGTATACACGTCACGCATTGTAAATTTAGCCGCATTATTTGTGTTATACCGTATGTTTAAATTTGCTTGAAACGTGGACTGTAAAGAAAGGAAAACTATTATTTAATAATGACTATAGAAAAGGATGAATGTATTGAATTATTTCAACAAATTGGTTTAAGTGAACAAAAAGCAAAGGAAACGTTGAAAAATGCACAAGTTTCGAAAAATCTTAAACTTGCTATCACAGAGGTTAGTTGTATGATAAAAATGTTGTATTTCAATGTTTATTTTATAAATGAAAAAAGTTTGTTTACTTTTTGAATATATAATGAATTATTATATCTTACAAAAATGTTTATAATTATTATGTTAAAAAATTTGAATATATATTTTGTTATTTTACAGGCAAGAAAATATGTTGACATTACACCAGAGATAGGTACACTCTTGTATCATCTATCTTCAAAAATAAAAGCTCAGATCGCTGACAAAATACCATTTTTATCCAAGTTTATAGCTGAAAGAAAATTGGATACTGTTCAAAGATTAGATGCTGCATTGAATTATATTCTTAGTAACTTGAACGAAGAAATCTCTATTTCAGCCTTTGAAGAAGCTTGTGGAATAGGAATTGTTGTTTTACCAGAACAAATTGAAGAGGAAGTTGAGAAGCTTATTAAAATTCATAAGGATGAAATTTTAGAAAAAAGGTTAATGAGTTATTATTTTGAGCAATATAATTATTGAATAACTATGTAATTATTTTGATATTATTAACATGATTAATTATATATAGATATCGATTTAATCCTGGTCCATTAATGCAACAAGTACGTAATACATTAAAATGGGCTGATGGGAAAGCAATAAAAAATGAATTTGATATTCAAATTTTAAATTTATTAGGACCGAAGCAGAATAGTGATCTTGAATCAGTACCAAAACAAACACAATCAAATAAAGTTAAAAAAGCAGTAAAAGAAGGTACATTCAGAATTATTATTATTTAAATTTTTATTCAAATTGATAATAATAAAAAAATCATATCTTTGTTTTTTTTTAGAACAAAAAAATGCTTTGTCGACGAATGAAAATTCATCAGCTTTAACAATAACAGAACTAATGAAAACAAAAGTTCATTTTCATAAACCTGGAGAAAATTATAAAACTGAGGGATATGTCGTAACACCTAATACTAATAAGTTATTGCAAGAACATTTGAAAATAACCGGTGGTAAAGTAAGAACTAGATTTCCACCAGAACCAAATGGAATTCTACATATTGGTCATGCAAAAGCTATTAACATTAATTTTGGGTATGTGTATATATTTTTGTTGTATATACTCTTATGTATTATTCTACATGGACAAATTATGATACAATACAAAATTTATCCTAGCTATGCTGCTGTAAATGACGGACTGTGCTATTTACGTTATGATGATACAAATCCTGAGAAAGAAGAAGAAAAATTTTTTACTGGAATTCGTGAAATGGTAGAATGGCTTGGTTATAAGCCAGCAAAAATTACACATTCATCTGATTATTTTATGCAATTATATCATTTGGCTGTAGAGCTTATAAAAAAAGGATTTGCATATGTTTGTCATCAATCAAATAAAGACATAAGAGGTTTTAATCCACCACCAAGTCCATGGCGCGATCGTCCAATCGAAGAAAATCTCCAATTATTTGAAGTAAGAAAAATAATGAACAATTATTTGTCAAATATTTACTGCTCTGTTTTTCTTACTTATAACAATACATTTCTTTTTTACAGGATATGAAAGATGGATTATTTGATGAAGGTGAGGCAACATTACGTATGAAAGTTACTTTGGAAGAAGGCAAACAAGATCCTGTAGCATATAGAATTAAATATGTACCACATCATAGAACTGGAGATCAATGGTGTATTTATCCTACTTATGACTTTACACATTGTTTGTGTGATAGCATTGAAAATATAACGCACTCTCTTTGTACTAAAGAGTTTCAATCGCGTAGATCATCTTATTATTGGCTTTGTAATACATTAGACATATATTGTCCTGTTCAATGGGAATATGGCAGATTAAATGTAAACTATACTGTAGTTTCTAAAAGAAAAATTGCTAAACTAATTGAAGAAGGAATTGTTTGCGATTGGGATGATCCAAGGTTTATAAAATTAATTCAATTTAATAGCTTTATATTATATTATATTACTTTGAGAAACTTGTAAAAATAAATGTTTGTTTTTCAGATTGTTCACATTAACAGCATTACGTAGACGTGGATTTCCAGCTGAAGCTATAAATAATTTTTGTGCCCAAATGGGTATAACTGGAGCACAAGCAGTTGTTGATCCAGCTATTTTGGAAGCTGCAGTTAGAGATGTGTTGAATATTACTGCTGCAAGACACATGGTTGTATTAGATCCTATTAAAGTAACTATTAGCAATTTTAATCATAAAGAAGCATTAAAAGTTTCGGTACTAAATTTTCCTAATGCACCTGAGAAAGGGCAGCACGAAATAACTTTCGATAAAATTCTGTACATTGAAGCATCTGATTTTAGAGAGGTTTGTAATGAATACACACACACATATATATATAAGTATAGTGTATTTCTAAGTGAACTATAAGTATATATTAATTTAATATTTTATTTATAGGTAGATGAAAAAGGTTTTCGACGTTTAACACCGAAACAATCAGTTGGTTTAAAGTATGCAGGTGTAGTTCTTACTATTGAATCTGTAGAGAAAAATGATAATGGAAATATTACAAATCTTATTGTCAAACAAGAGCCTGTTTCTGAATCAAATAAGCCTAAAGCATTTATACATTGGGTATCACAACCTACATTAGCATCAATAAGATTATACGAACCCCTGTATGTATAAATAACAAATATTATATAGCTTTATCTATCGTATATATTTCTAATATAATATTTTTTAATAATTATATATAGTTTTAAACATAAAAACCCAGAAGATCCAAATGAAGTACCAAATGGTTTTTTGAGTGACATCAATCTAAATAGTAAAAAGGAAATCGTTGGTTACTTAGATGCTAATTTAGCAAATGCGGTAAAACCTTTTGATAAATTTCAGTTTGAACGTATTGGATTCTTTTCTGTTGATCCCGATACAAAATATGGCAAGGTAATTTCAAACATTTTTCTAATTATTATACATTTGAAAAGATTCATTTTTATTATCATTATTTTTGTTAATCAAATAATTTATCTATTTAATTATATTTTTAGATCGTTTTTAATAGAACAGTTACATTAAAAGAAGACTCTGGCAAAATTTAAATAAAATACAAATATAATATCAATATTATGTTTGGTTTGTATCTTTATACAATTTTAAATAAAAGTCATATGAAATAGTTGAGTTCATTGTTACTGGTTATATTATTTTGTTTGATCAGTAACATTTGATAAAATACAATTATTTGATATATTAGTTCATAACACATGACTCATAAGTTGGAACCATGTATTTAATGTTTATAAATGCATCTTCTCCACCATACATTTCTAAAACTTCAAGTGTTTCTTGTATTATATCTGCTGTATTTTCACCCTTTTGTTGAGAATAATCAATTCCTTCACCAAGGTTGACTACAAAAGATATTTGAATTATTTGGATATAAAAGAAGTATGAAATGTAATACGAATGATAATTTTTTTTTTACCATTTCTATTTTTAAGTAAGTTTAAAATTGGAAGAATTTGTCTAAAATATGGGACTAATGCTTCGCCAATATCATCAGCAGAACGTACTAAATGCTGAAGTACTCTCATTGTAGAGCACATTATTTTTGGTATTTTTGTATTTAAAGCATCTGTTGTAAAAATATTTGGAGATAAATGTTATTGGAGCTGATAATTTATATGATGTAAATTTAATTGTGTTACTTGAAGATAAGATTATACTTTTGATAGGAATAATCAATTTTGGAACAACAGGTAATATTTTTGATCCTCCATGATCTAACAAATCGGAGATACATTGTTCTACTATATGTTTATAAGGTTGCTCTTCTTCTACCAAACCATCAAAGAACAGAGGTAAATAATAATGAAAATCTAAACTTGATATATCTTCTTTCCAATTAACTTTTAATCCAGAAGCATCGTTTTCTATTGAAATAGGAAATACACCACGTTCATAATATTTTCGAAATTGAGATGGTTTTGGACGACACCATTTATATATTTCAACTCGTGGTGGATCAGCAACTACTGTGTTATCCTGAAAAAATACATGTCAAAAATATAAAACATATATAATTTGATAAGTTTATTATAACGGATAGTTTACCTGCATTGCTTGTATGGTAAAGGCAGGAACCACTCTAAATTTTCTTTTTTTATATCGTGGTATATTTTCACAAATTTTTTTCCAAAATTCCTTTTCATTTACCATTTTAAAATCCAAAATTTATTTCATTCATATGTTTTTAACTATTATTACAAATATTCCAATATGCTTGATAGTTCAAAAAAAAAAAAAAACCATGTATTTTATTTTTTCTAATGCATACACAAAATTTATTTAATATGTGTGAATATAACTGAAACACGATGTGTTGTTACCATTCATTAATGATAATGAAAGAAGTTACTTAGCAACAGTATTTACTGATATTATTGAATAAACAGTTTAGTCTCTCTACCTCATCATCATCAGTGACGTAAATAATATAAATGATGCTAATGAACATTTGACTTATTTTAACAGCAGACAACTTAGTTTGTTGCGAATCTTTCATGAGAAAATATTGTGATACAACAACAATAAATGATGATAATAACAAAAGGATAAATTATTAAAACATTAAATTTTTACAATAATAAAATGATGACATAATGTGAGATATTACAATATAATACAACACTGCAATAATACATAATATTAATTAATTAAAGTTTTCACGAAATGTCCTTTGAAAAATTAAAAACAATATTATGTATTTACTTTAATTGAATTACATAAGTATAATATAATATAACAGTATGATATATTATTATCAAATATACAAGAAAGTAAAATTTATTAGAAACGATTTCATAAATTACAATGATATATATTATGAAATATATTAATTAGTCCATATAAAGTAATAACAATATTATATGACAGTTTTTTTTACAATATAGCTTGCGACCCACGCCATGACGTGATAGTATGATGGCCTGTCGAATAATTATCCCCACCCTGAGAAAAGTTATTGCAATCGTATCATTCTTCTCATATAACATAGTTGCATTATTCATGATACAAGTAATATAACTTACCTGTGTGAGCATTAATAATTCATCTTGTGTATCAACAATTTTAACTGGGAATGGTGAACCAGGTACAAGTACACCAGCCCAGCGTACCTCTACTCTATAATCACCAGGCTCAGTTGGATCATAACGACAAAGAATTATCCTGTCCTTTTGAGTTTCTCTTTGCATTTCAACCCTAAATGCACCTTTAGGTCCTCTTACTCTTACCGTTAATTGACCAGCGCCAGCTCCACGAGTATCACAGATAAACCGAGATTGAAATGTTGCTAATACACCGTGTTCGATACCTGGTCCATATACTCGAACCTAAAAAATACAAAAATATATTTACCTCTCTTTATCTCTCTCTTTGATAGTATAAATTAAATTCATGATAGAATACGTATCATAAATAATTATAAATAATATACTTTTGATGCATCAGGGGCTCCAGAAACACGTAACGTGAAAGGTGAACCTGGTACGTGTTCTCCTGCATATTTAATTGTTAAAGCATGTCTGCCAGCTTCTTGAGGTTTTACGTTAAGTGTGAATGTTGCATCACCATGATCATAAAGCTCACAATAAGCTACTTTATGTTGACCAACACAATGAGCTGTTAATTCACCTGAAGATATAAGTTAAATCATGAAATATATTATATGACAATAGATTAAAAATGTTATAAGGATTTTTTTTTTGTACCAGGTCCTGCTCTTCTTGTATCAATAAAACTTCTTATCTCTTGTCCAACTATGCCATGTCTTAAACCATCTCCCGAACAGATAACTCTGGATGCATCTGCTGCACTCGTAACATTAATTTGCAAAGGACATCCTTTTAATTGTCTGCCATTCCATGAGACAGTCATTAAAAGTGGATCTGGTGTTTGTGGTATATAACTTGCACGGTATACACTGTCGCCTGTATATTTTTTTCAAATATATAATGTACAATGTAACACAACTGTATTTATAGTTTTGTTCATTTAACTTACCTAAATGTTGCAGCATTACATTAAGTTCATTAGTAGGAGAGAAAAGTTGTACTTTCGGAGTCCCACTACCAGCTTGAGAACCATCTATTATAAAACTAACTTCTTCACCACATTTTGCTGAAGTTAATCCCCGACCTCGTAATAATACTCTACTAGTGTCTTGTACTGGTGGCTATAAAAAAGACAATATTGATATATTTATTCACATTTCTTCTTAATCTTATAATATTCTTTATTTAAAAACCTCAAGATCCTGAACGTATGCAAGTTTTGGTGCTCCGGGAAAAGGTACACCATTAAAAAATATTTCTAAACGATGCTCTCCGCTAGATAAATGAGGTAGTACTAGTTTCAATCTGTTACTAGAAGTCATTTCAAATGTTAATGGATGATCTCCGATATTTCCAGTTAATTCACCAGGTCCTGCTTCAGCAGTATCAAAACTAATTTTATTAGATGGGTGTAATTTTAAACGACCAATATCGTCACAAACAGCAGTCCAGCCACCTTATATGCAAAGATTTATAAAATGATAAATAAAATTCATTATTGAATATTATTACATAATGATTTTATCAAATAATTTACCAATAACACGGAGATTACGAGTGTCTATAATTTTTGGATGCCAAGGGGATCCAGGTAATTGCTGACCAGCAGAAACAACCCTGATGTCAAACACACCTACTTCAGTAGGAATATAAGATACATTCCAAGTTCCTGGATTAACGCCTGCCTCTACAGTTGCTTTAGAAACACTATCTGGACCATCCACCTATTATTTGTGTGACACAACACATACATTAATATTATTAATTTATATATATATATATATATATATATATATTTAAAATGATTATAAATCATGTATCAATCTTTTTTTATATATACCTGTACTGCTGGAGGACTTCTCGTTCCAGTAACAATAAAGTGAGCTGATTTACCTACATGACCACTTAATAAGCCTTCACCTTTAGCACGAGCTTGTCCAGCAGCATCAACTGTACAAGCTACTGGACTACCAGGAATAGAACATCCGCCTGTTTAAAAACGCTAATGAATATTGTATTCAATTATTTAAAAATTAAATTAGTACATTTAAATTTCTTACCATATGTAATATTAATCATATAAGTTCCAGGAACACTAGGTGAAAATTCAATCATTTCTGCTCCATCGTTAAGAGGAGTGACTTGCAAAGGAAGTTCTTGCCCTAAAGGACTTGTTGCAGTTACATCTAAGTCTGCTATTCCAGCTTCCGTTTTCATTACTATAATCATATATTTTAAGATGTTATTTAAAAATGGAAGAATAATGTGTGAGAATATTATAAAATAATAGATAATTCAACCTACATTTAAGTGCAATGTGATCATGAACAGTTACCGTCATTGGTCCCAATTCTTGAAGTTTTACTTTTGAAGCATCGAATGCCTGACAGAAGAAAGGTGAACCCAAAACTGGTTTTGCACCATGTAAGACATCAATTTTATATGTACCTGAGAAAAATACAATAAAATACATATTATTATAGTATACATATATTAACTAATTATTATACTTACCTACAGAATTAGTGGTAAATTCAGCTAATAAATTTCCATCTCTATGTTGATAACATCTCACAGGTACTGCATTACCTTGTGGACCACTGATTACAACATCAAATTCTTTCCCAGGACGTCCTAATGTCTCGATAGTAAACGAAGTTACTTTACTAACGCATGACTGATACAAACCTAAACCAGTTGCAGTTACTTCTCGTCCACCCGTAGGACTACGTACTGTTACATCTAATGGACTTCCTACAAAATTAAAATATAATATATAGTTAACATATTATATATTAACTGTATTATATAAATATATACCTGAAATATGAACATCGTTATATTTGATATGCACTTTGTGAGGAGCTGCACGTGTTGGATGAAAAACAATTTCATAAACACCATTATCTCCTTCTCGAATTAAACTATCAACGTCAGCTCCACCAGCACGAACATTTACAGTTAATTTCCCAGGACCAGCTTCTTTTGATGCAATAACTACAAAGAATTTCAATATTATAAATCTGTTCTTTCTCCTCTCACATATATNATCAAAAGCTTGCAGAGTTTGAGTACTAATAACTTTGTGACCATCACTAAACATTACACTGTAAGTACCAACTTGACGTGTTCGAATTTCTACTCATTAGAAAATAATAGTACCTAAAATTGTTCCAGGACGATGACAAACTACATCAGCAACTTCTTTAATAGATACTTTACTTGGATCAAAAGCTTGCAGAGTTTGAGTACTAATAACTTTGTGACCATCACTAAACATTACACTGTAAGTACCAACTTGACGTGTTCGAATTTCTACTCGATATAAAGTAGAAGATAATTTAGTCAATGTACTTGGTATAATTATTCCATCTGGACCTGTTGTACAAAATATAAAATATAATAATTATAAAATTATAATAGATAATTTATTTAGCTTAAATTATGGTTTACCTGTTACTTCTGCAGATACTGGTCCTTGTAAACCTAACATATCTAAATCCATATAAGCTGTATTTCCAACTCGTATCATAGAAGGTCCATCTAACATATTTGTAGTAACAGGACATTTAAATGGACTACCTGAAAAAAAATAGATAATTTTATACTCAATTTAAGAAATGCAATAAAGGTATATAAAAATCATTTAAATATTTAACGTTTACAAACCTGGGACATTATCATCATTAAAACTAATGTTAACATAATGGGTACTTGTGGTTTGAGGGACAAATGTTACATCATAAAGACCACGCGCACAAGCAACTACTTCAGCCTTAACTGTGTTATTTTCAGTGCTTACTACCAATTCTAATGTTCCCTCTCCAGCTTCTGCTGCATCTACAGTAAAAGTTGTGGCTTGGCCTAATAAGGCTTCTGTAAGACCAGATACATGGACCTGTTCGTATTTATAATAAAAGATTATATTTTAAATATTGTATATTCATAATATATAATATATCATTTTAAAATTTACCTTAGTAACATCATAAATATTGCAAGCAAATGGTGACCCTTTAATTGGTTCTCCGTCTACTAATATACTAATATTATGTCTCCCAACTTCTGTAGGTACAAAACTTACATTATATTTGCCATCAATAGGCTCTATTGTAATAGGAAGAGCTACATTTGATGGTGGTGTGACGATAACATCACAATTTGTTGAAGGTGCTTGTGGATCAACAGTAAAAGAAATCAATCTCTTAACAGCACCCATTTTCAGATTGTTACCTGTTATTACTGCTTGACCTGCACTAACTACTTTACAACTAAATGGTGAACCTACAAATGATATATCAACGTATAACTTCAATCTTACGATATATATTATATCATGAAAAATAAGAAAAAAAGACTTCTTACCTGGTACAGGTTCTCCATTAAAGCGAACACTAAGACTATGTACTGCAGCTTCTTGGGGTTTAAAGTTAACTCTAAATTTTGCATTACCTTCACTTTGTACATAATTTGGTACATTTTTACCATTGACTGCGACTATGATTTCAAGATTTCCAGCACCTGCTTGACTGGCATTAACTGTAATAATATTAAATATTATAATTATTTACTTCATTATGATTTATTAATCATTGGTTAAAAATATATGTTGGATAACTTACTACTGAAAAAGACAGGTTTGCCCACAACACCACTATTTATGTCAGTTACTTTTACCTTGTCAGCATTATAAGCTTTTACAAGAAAAGGACTACCTTCAACATGGGATCCACCTAATTTTACTTCAACACTATGATCACCTGTATTCAATTTTATTTCATTATTATGTTTGTTATATAATACAGTTGTTATAATAAATTAAGTGCATTATTTTTTTCTACACAAATAACATACCAACATCTTTAGGTGTAAATCCAGCAGTATATGATCCATGACCACTCTGCTTAATGTGAACTAATAAGCTCTCTCTCGTGGGTGATAATACTTCTACTACAGGTGTTCCCAAAGATGAATCTGCTTCTATTGTAAATGATGCAACACGATTTACAGATACTTTTTCTAGACCATCTGTTATCAGTACTTTAGCTGTATCAATGACCTAATATTCGAAAAAATAAATAATAATATTCCATTTTACTATGACTACATATAATAAATCAATCATCATTTAATTATATACAAACAAAACTCACTTGACAGCTAAATGGACTTCCAGGTACATCTTCACCATTGAATCTTAAGTCAACTGTATGCACGATTGGTTCTCTCGGAGTAAACGATATTGCATATGTATGAGGACCTTGTGCTTGAGCAGAAGTTGGCACACGTCCTCCATTTACAGTAACTTCTAGATTCCCTGGTCCTGCTTGACTGGTTTCCACTGAAGTCAACGATTTCAATTAAACAGTTGTGTCAAATTATAAGAAACAATTAAATAGTAAATGCACAATGTATATACCTAAGAATGTAACAGGTGTACCAATAACACCTCGTTTAGCATCCTTCACTTTAATAGCAGTAACATCATATACTTTGCAACTGAAGGGACTGCCAGCCACTGGAATGTTTCTATAATTTACTGCTATTCTGTGTTCGCCTACTACTCTTGGTGTAAATGCCACGGTGCATGTTGTATCTTTGTTGTCAGTGACTTGAGCTGGTACGGCCTGTCCATTGGGCCCTATCAAGTCCGGCGGTTAGTTTTTTAATGCAATTTAGTTAGGCAACTACTAAGGTGGATCGCAAGAACACCAAAGATGAAATGTAATATTTGAATTTATCTATTGTTCTTATTTGTTAAAGTTATAAATTATGATAAGCCCATTATAAAAAAAGCATAATATATTTAAATGAGAGATTATAATTAATGTTAGTTATATGACCTATTACAAGTAAGAATAGATAGTAAGAATATATGCTATGTATAGCTTCTCTTAGTTTATTTTTGCTAATTTTTTTGCTCTTTTTTTGTTCTCCTTTTTTCAAAATAAACTATCATTAAATTTTACATGCTCATTATCAAAGACAATTTAAATGTTATAGACTAATGAGATATTAACAATCTACTAAATAATAATCATTTTTGTATCTATTAAATTCCTCCCTTCAAAAAGCAAAATTCTTCCATTTATGATAATAAAATTAAATCATATTGGCACATTTATTATAGCACTATGTAAACAGATCAAAATCAATGGCTATATGGTCACAATTTAATTTTTAATAATTATTCGTATTAATGTATAGCACCACAAAAATGAATGGCTTGAACATATTAAATATATGTTCATAGATCTAACAATTGTGAGCATGTGATCAAAATATGTTAGTTATTATGTGCATAGCTATTCACAAGGATAAGTTCACAACTACTGATTTTATAGAATTCTAAAATGGTAACTAGTAATGCATAAGGAATATAAAAAGGAGGTGGCAATTGTACTACTCTTACGCAAAGATCTTCAGGAGATTGTAGTTAGGAACCCACCACCATATATTTCATGAAAGTCCAAGTATTAAAGTTAGAGTGAAATTAGTATATTTTTAGAGGTCTAGTAATGTCGTAGTCTGAAAGCTGGCCGACCTGTAACAAACAGAGAATTGCTCTCAAGCAAAAAATTAAGAGAGCATACTAAGACAGATCATTTTCTGTATAATATAACGCTATACTCTTTTAGAAAATCTTATTATAAACAAATTAGATATAAATAGGACATATAATAATATCAAGTAAAAATAATTACAGCTGGTTAATAAAATAGGTGGTGTTTTATATATATATATATATATATTCGACGATCAGTGATTAAAGCCTTGTAAAATTTACATTGCTTATTTGTAATATTACACATTTGTATTTAAAGATCAATCACAAGGTGCATAACATATACCATAATAATACAAGATCTTTGTGTAAAATCGTTGATTTTTGCTTATGCAAAACTTTTGATTGCTTATGCATCATTGTTATCAGTGATGAACACTTTCTATACTAGAAATGTACATGCTGACATAAAGTTAAACCATTAGTAAGAAGAGATAGGAGTAAGAAGGATATAAATATATATATATATTTTACCTTCAACATTAACTTCTAAATCTTCCAAGCTACCGGCAACGTTACTGACGGTAAGATAGCTTTGCCTTCCTAAACCAGCACTGTTTAATGCCTGCCCACTTACGGTTACATGGCTATCGCCACCCACCCTCGTTATTATAGGACAGCCTGGTACAGTTCGTTTGTTGAAGGCTATATTAATAATATGTTCACATGCCTCAAAAGGCACAAAACTGACTGAGAAACGAGCATTGCCTTGCGGTGTAACTTGGGTGGGAATATTTTGACTACGAGCAGATATTGTAATTTCCAAATTTCCTTCACCAGCTTGACTTGCATCAACTATACAAAATATAATAATAAATAAATATTCTATTATTTCACAGAGATAAATGCAATATCGGTATTAATTTTACTCATTTTACTTACCAGTAAAATGTGTAGGTTGTCCAACACTACCTCTTGCAACAGGGCCAATTAATACTTTGTCTGCATTAAATGCTTTAGCTAAAAATGGTGTACCATTAACTGGATGACCATTATATTCAACACTAATTGAGTGTACACCTACATCTCTTGGTACAAATTCAGCTGTGAAGCCATTATTAATGTCACCAGTAACTTTAACTGGCAATTCTATATTTGGTCCTATAATACACAGAATAAAACATTGTATAAAAAAATTAAATATTATAATAATTAATATATATATATACATAACAAATAATTAACTTTTATTCATCCACAAAATTAGAAAGAAAATATTATATAACTAACCCCTTACGGAAACTGCAAGTTCAGCACTTCCACTTCCATCAACATCCATGTGAAAATTAGCTGGTTGATCTACAGGTATCAATTCTAAATGATTTAAATTTAATGTGACTCTACTCGTGTCAGACACATTACAAATAAATGGACATCCACGCACAGCTTCTCCATTAAATTTGATATCAATGTAATGTGGTTTAGCAATTTCAGGAGTAAAAGATACGAGGCAGCGTCCGCCGCCTACAACTTGAACATGATTTGGTACTTCTCCTTCATTTATAGATATTTCTAATTGACCTTCACCAGCTGCACTCGCATCCACTATAAAAAGATAAATTAGGAAGATATACTCATATAAATAAATACAAATTATTCTTTCTGTCATACCTCTAAATTGACAGGCATGACCAACAACAGCGCTAGGTACATCAGTGACTTGTATCAAACTGCTATTATAAACCTTGGCGACGAGAGGACCTGCCGGTAGCTTTTGTCCCGCGATGCTTATTTCTACAAGATGACTTCCGACTTCTGTTGGTGTAAATTCGACACGAAATTCTCCAGAACAACCAGATTCTTCTTCTATTCGTGCAGGTATATGTCGCTTTGAAGGTGCTACAATATTTTTCATAATATACGTATTACTAAAGAATAATAATAGAGACATACATATAGATTTAGAAAATTGATTTCACTTACTTAAAATTTGTACATCTATTTCGTTATTACTGAAGCCAAGTGCAGATAATTCAAATGATGCGGGACTACCAGCAGGTACCAATCTGACAGAATCACCAATAACTGACATCTTTGGTGCTGGCATGATTGTTACTCGCCAAGATGATCCTAAGATTATAATATCACCGTATTAGAGAAAAGTTGACACATGAATTATTAAATAAAATATAAATTATATTATAAATGAATTTGTTAAGTTAAGTATCTCAATATTGTCTATATATTACTAAATAATGTTAATACAAAACTGGATAACACTATAGATTATGTACAACTTTTCGATTAATAAAATTAATAATAATAATTAAGAATTTTCAAGAGGTATTTTAATGATGATTCATTATTCATAAATATTGATTATTATTTTCTTCATTATTTCTATTAAATACAATAATGTACAATAATAATATTTGAAAGAGTATAAAGTCAACGTTCTGCCCGCGCAATTCCCCTTTTTCGTGTCAAATTCCAATTTCCCGGAAGTGCAACGTAACACCAATAAGGAGATTTTCTAACCCTCCTGTCAAATGTAAGTTTATTTTATTTTCGATAAAGATTTAAAAAAAAAAAAAAAAAGAAGATGTAACATCACCAAAGACGGTATTGAACGGAAGTGGGAGAAACGAGTTCGTTTGATGCGATTATAAGAAGAAAGAAGAGAGAAGGTAAGAAAAGAATGCGACCTAACGGACGTAGTATGTATAAGCACTAAACTCATTTTGAAACTCATCGTTGGAATTACCTTATGATCACCTGTAGCTCGACGATGAGAATCCTGAAATGCACTAAAAAGAAAAAGCCCTAAAGAAAAAGAGATTAAAAAAGAAAACAGAGAGAGAGAGAGAGAGAGAGACAAAAAGGAAAAAAGAAATAATTTATCTAGCAATTCGAATTGGGAATTGCGCAAAACAGAGTATTAATCTTAAAATAAGAAACGACGTAAGACTTTTCATTAAAGACGAGAGGGTACTGATTTAACACCTCACAAACAACACACACACACACACATTAACAACACATATTGACGTGTATCCTGATGCGGTGTTCGTTTCTTTCATATAGAATTGGTTGAACTGTTTAATTTTGTTTTCTCTTTTTTTTAAATTTACTTTAATTATTATTGTGTGTTTAACGATGCTCGACGTTACGGCCAAACGGCGAACGATTGAAAAGCAAGCGAGCAAGTAAGCTCGCCTCTCATCGCGAAAAATTTCGTAGGACGATGAACGTGGAACGATCGAGAAAAGCCGTACACACGATGATGATGGTAACGACGACGACAATGATGATGAGGACGAGGACGAGGACGACGACGTAACTAAGGTGGAACGTAAGATACGCAGGTTGTGTATGAAAAAAAAGAGAAGGAGAGAGAAGAGAGAGAGAGAGAGAGAGAGAGAATAAAGAAACGTCAGCGAATCGCGCGATTCACGACGGACTCAACCGAATCAAAAGACGAGAATACGAGACGGGACGAGAATCAATGTTCCTGCTACTCTCTCGACTCTGTTGAGCTGCTGTATTGCTGTTCTCCTGCTTCTTAGTATACCCGGCACTTGGCTCCAAAACCAGGGGCGTACGCATTATAGTTTCCATGTCGTTCTATGTTCTTACGCGTTCGAAACTCCCGTCTTTTCTTCCCACCACTGCTGTTACTACACTAATACTACTTTATCTTTCCTGCATACTTTTAACGCCAACAAGCATTTATTTCTTACATATACATGTATTGCAACGGGTGTGAGACAACTACAGTTACTTGCTAAATGTAGGATGATGCATTTTAGGAATAATGCGAATTAATCCACCCTTTCAATCTATTATTAAAGTTACTTCTTTCTCTTTTCTTTTATCTATTTTGAAAAAACGCGCCATTAATTAAAGTCAAATGAACTTTTAAATTAAATTTATATTCCGAGAGTAATGAAAATATTTTAATATTCTAGCGTAATTTCGATAATTATTCTTTTTATTTTAAATACGTTTATTTGAAAAAACATTAGTTAAAGTTTGAAAAATTGTATTTCTGTTGATTATTAATTATGCGGGAATTTAGTCAAATCAGTTACTTCATTTGATTTCTCGTATTTAAATCATACGTCGAGAATCGATTGTAAATCTTATCGATTAGTAAAATGGCGGAATCTTTTTTAAAGCGTTTATTATACATGTAGTTATTTAATTATCCTAATAACAAATCTATTCATTAACATAAGAGTGAAAATATCATTTAAAAAGAAAGGAAATATATGCCTTGAATATATAATATATCTTTTATATCTGTTCAATGAAGCTCGTTGTTTTTCATAATGTTCTATTATGTATGTATCAGTATGTATCTATTATTTTACAGACATATTATAATAAAACTAATAACTTCATATAAATAAAGAAACAAGTGTGAGGAATGAAAATTAAAGATAAAAACGAATTCTCGGTACGGTAATGAACTCTCATTTTGTTTTCTCTTATTCGTTTGTGCATTTACACATAAAGTACATATACAAAAAAAATATACATGCATACAAGCATATGCAAAAGATATTTGATATGCGTATTTCAATACTTTAAGGTCGCCCGCAAATAGAAACCCTCGTTCGTGATGCGGATCTTTCGACATAAAGAAAAAAAGAAAAAAATACAGTACTACGAGACAGACATTGGTGATCGATTTCACGTGACGAGATCGGCTAAGAATGGAAAGGAAACCGTTGTTTTGTATGAGAATGCAAATCGTCAAGTCAGCATGGAGATGTTGCTTTTTTCGCGACCTGATAATTATTCTACGAGAAATTCTTACGAATCAAATTCAATCGATGTCAATAGGTGTTTACGAATGATCAAGTATATAAATGATTGCTTTGATAGTGGAAATTTTAAATTTATTATTAACTACGATTTTTTGTACACACTATTTAAAACTTAGAAAAGTTAATCTCAATCTAGCAATGAATTCTTCATCGATTTATTTTCTTTATACACAATATTAGACTTATGTAATTTATATTATTGTAATTATTTCAATTCCAGTAATATAGAAGATTCTATATAAGATAAACCACACAATCCATTCTTAGAGATGCTTATGGACGATATTTGTCAACGGGGAATTTACAATTCGTATTTCTCTAATGTAACAACATGTTTATTAAAAGCCATTTCGTTTTAACGAGAACCAATTGATCTTCAATTGAGCTTCACGTTTACGTAAGATATTTTGTTATATTTCGTTTCATTAAGGAGAATCATAATAATAATTTTAACAACAAAATCTATGTAATGAAACTAATCGCGACATCTATGTACCGAGTGTTTAACTTTAATTCGCTAATTACAAGAATGATAGTGTTAAACGACGCTAAATATTGCAACTTTAAGAAATATCGACTAAATGAGAATTATTAAATTACAGAAAGAAATAAGACGAAGTATTTATTTTTAAATAATTAGTAAAATAGTCGTATAATATAAAAGTATGATCTATGTTTAAATCAAAATTTAAGTCAAAGTAAACGAAAAAGGTATTACATCGAAGTAGAAATACGAGAGAAAGATAGGTGATAAGCTCTTTAGTATGGTAATAAGCGCATTCCACGTATCACAAGGCTGTAAGAATTATTCTATAGGGTGTCACGAAGAAAAAAAAAGTGGACATAGATATTTCATCTTCAATAAATGATAGCGATTTTGTTAATGTTCGCTTTAGCAAAAGAACAGTAAATAATAAGAGAATAGAAAATAAATATAAAAAAAAAGAAATATGTAAGTTTGATTATACGAGGAATAAGGATTTATATCATTAATACCATTTAAAATAAAAGAAAACTTTTACGATTAGGTAACGCTCTGTTTGTAATCATTAATAACAATCTAAATGAAAACTTTTAATTGACATGTATCTCGTATATCTTAATACTTAAACAAGATAATTCTTTATTTTCACATTTCTATTTTAATATCAATAAAAAAGAAAGAAAGACTACCTAGTATTTAATCCTGTAATTAAATATCAAGCTGATTTTTCCAAGGCGAGTTACAAAGTGTTATGACGTGTTAATATATCGAAGTTGTTTAGATATACGTAGGTAGAAGTTGAATCCCTTCGTACGCAACCAAATACGCCTATATATACTGTGGCACTACTTTCATAGTTTAATACACCCACGCTTTTATAGATTTGGATTGTTTTCAAACGTTTATCAAGATTTAAATAAATTATTACAATTGATCATTCACGAGCTGAAGCACGACACACTATTTTTAACATTTTCTTTTTCAAAATGTTCTTTTATAGAATTACTTGAACAATAATTAACATCAAAATATAAATTTTCTTAATAATATTATGCTTAACAACAATATTTATGACAGAATTAATTGTTTTTCTCATCTATCTAAAGTTAAACATTAAAACTAAAACTTTGATAACATAGAAGACATCTACGTAGCGTAACGAATAACGTACCTAACGCGGTAACCACTGTAAAGAATGCATTTCTTTATATGGCATCTATATGTATATAATATTCTTCACAATCTATCTAGTGGCGTAACGCATATACTTTAACGTTCCTATTCATGGTCACCGGTTTTACCGTTAAAATGCGACATTTCCGTTCATTGCTAAGATATAAATATGAGGGTTTCCTTTTATAGATATGATAGTTCTCAAAAAGGAACTATTTCGAATGTACTCAATTTTACAAAAGAAATTAACTCGAGCAACCTTTCGTGAGTAGTCACGTATTTATACGGCTGTTATGCCGATCAAGGTGCATAATGCAGTAATCTTAAATGGCGTGGGAGATGTAGATAGATCATAATAACGCCTAAGAAAGCAATCGTTGAAAACATTGTCTTTATACAAAAAGGAAACGTAATATATATAAAAAAAAAAAGAAAATAAAAAAAGCCAAAACGAGAACAAGATAAAAAAGGAAATAAAAATAAATAATGATGATGATGATGATGATGATAAAGAAACCGATGAACGTGTGTATCGTGTATTTGGGTCAGTGGCACAACACGTGAATGCGTGAAATCGTAAGTCAATGACCTGATCGATGACCTGTTGACTTAGAGAGGGTACATTACTTACGAACGAGAAAGAATCTAACCAATGTTCACGGAAGTAAATATGTGTAGTATGTATATGCGAATGGAAGCCAACTTTGGTAATAAACCATAGAGAAAAGAACATCTTTTTCGTTCTCGACGTTGCATTATAGTAAATAAATGATACACTTTAAAATAAATAATAAATTGTTACTAATTGAATTTTCTTTTTTTTCTTTGCCGACGAATATAGAAATTAGTTTCGGTTGTCGTTGTATTACATTATATTATAATGATGTATATGTCACAAGTATTATGATAGTGCTTGAAGAATGAACGGCAACGGTATAAAGCCAGAGTGAAAGTTTCTGGCTATAATAGAAATGGCAATTTTTAATGTTTACAGACTATCGAGTTCCTGCTAAGAGTATAGGCCGTTTTAATAAACTTTTCAAATATTTTTTTAAGTATATGAAGTTTACATAAACACGCTCTGTACGAATATATATATATTTTTTTATTATTACAGATTCTTGTATAAATGAATTATTATTTATGTTATAGCAAAATGAAAAAACTCAATCGTTAAAATGATTACTTTTAATGATGAAGTTAAAGTTAATATTGAAGAATTTAATGATATTTATCAAACTTTTATTGCGTTTGATCAAACGACGCTGGTTTTCCTACTTTTCAACCTGTGACGGTACTACCGAGTGCCATGCATTCCATTTGAATCGCGTACAACTAAGTATGCATGCATGCACGAGATATATGCATATGCATGTAAACTGTATATTTAAATGCAAAGTAATTCGTTCAGCTTTCAATTGCGTTCCTTTTTTTAATGAATAATGTCATTAACGAATACGATGATGATGATGATGATGATGATTGCGACAATGCTTCATTATTTTCTTCATATCTTTTGTTAGACCAAAATTAAAATGATATTTAGAATGAAAACTTACCGGGTACGACTTCCCCATTGAATGTCATTTCAACCAAATGTGTTACAGCCTCGTGAGGTACGAATGATGCCAAGAAACGTTGACTACCTAGCGCTCTAACAAAACTCGTAACATGTCCACCGTTTACCAAAATTTCTAAATTTCCAGAACCAGCTCTCGAACCATCAACTGTAACAATATTCTACATTTAATACCATAGTATGTAAGTATAATTAGGATAAGTTATACAGAAAGTTGCCAACATTTCATTCTATGAGTTGGTAATTTTTTGTTATTTTGAGAATTGGTAAATCATTGCATAGCTAAGCAAAATTATAGATGATAATAATAATAATAATAATACATACTTTCGAATTCAACTGGTTCGTTGACCACCCCATTTGGTATATGACCAACTTGTATAGCTCTTGCATTGTAAGCTTGTGACCTAAAATTAATACAAACGTTGTGATGTATAAAAAAAAATGTTTGTATCCAATATTTATGAATCAATGTACCAACCTAAATGGCGATCCTTTAATGTGTTGTCCATTTAGCAAAATTTGTATAATATGTTCACCGACTTCTTCAGCAGTTATCGTATACGTTAAACCACGAAGAATTGATTTCTGAATGGGTATGGGTTTACCATTTGGACCTACAGGGTGAATAAAAATATTACATAATTTATGAAATTGATTTAATAGGGATTTTATAAACAATTATATTTACCAGTAACGTTAACAGAAACTTTATTGGGATCTATACTCGGATCAATGGTGAAAGTCGTTGGCCTATGAACAGGCAACATTTCAAGAGCACTCCCAGTAACAAGGGATGAATTTTTCATTTGCGTTGATACGTAAGTACCATTATTGAGATATCGATCATGCGTGGTAGAATCAGTAGTATCGACGCTTTTATAATAATTATTAGTTTTATTTTTAAGAATACCATGTGTTTGCGTACGATTACTTTGAATTTCACTTGTGAATTTTTCTGTATTCGTTATATTTTGTGTTGTATTTTTCGTACTGTAAACTTGATGGCTATTTTTATAATCATTACTAGTAAGATCTTGAGTACTTGTTTTATGTTCAGAAATCGGTGAGCTATTAGCAAGATTTGCAAGAGATTCTAAACTACCATAAGATAGCAAAGATTTTGTTTTGGCTATGGCGTCCCAAGAATCTCGACGAGAAGTACCACCCACCATAGACGATACTCTTACGTTACTGCTTGTATCAACGACACTATTATCCGTGAAACTTCTTCCGTTATAACCGGTTTCTTTATCACTTATTCTTGGACTAAAACTTCTATTGACAGGACTTTGCGTGGCACTACGAAACATAGGACTACGATTGGGCGATCGAGATCTATTCAATGAACCAGTTTGATAAATGTCTCTTGATTCCTTGATAGTCGGTGAATTCTGTGATCCTGGAGATGCTGGACTTGGATTTGGTGAACGAGATCTGGTTAAAGTGCTGGATGCATAAATGTCTTTAGATTCCTTTATTAAACTTGGAGTTTGAGTTCCTGGTGATTTTGAATGATTGTATGTCGTTGACGAATACGTTTCTTTCGTTTCTTTGATCATCGAGGGACTATGAACGCTTCTGGATACAGGACTTTGATTAAGATTAGGAGAACGCGAATGATTCAGAGAACTTGTTTTATGATACGTTGATGTTTCGCTTGTATAATTGTTGGAACTTTTATATGTGGATGAATGTTGTTGAACGGGTGAGTAATCAGTTACATTTTGTGTTGGGCTAGCTGATTTATACGTCGAAGTGGAATAAATCTTTTGTACAGGACTGCCACGAGTTGGCGTTGTTGAAATATTTAATCCATTCATACGTCTTTCAAGGGAAGATACTTTTGATCGTTCTAAACTCGATGTTGATTCTTTCGATCTTCTCGAACCTTTCTGAGTACCAACCCTTATTGAAAATGGAGAACCTCTGACGTCTGATCCATTGAAGTAAACATAGACTCTGTATTTTCCAGCATCAGAAGGAACGAAAGACACATGGTATTGCATATGTCCAATATCTTCCATTCTATAGGAAATGGATTGCTTATCGTGTACTATATCTATGATTACATCGCCAAGACCTCCTGTTCCTCTTGCATCAACGATAAAGGAAAATGGTTGACCTGGCATAGCACCATCTGTATCGAGTAACTGTAAAAGATAATTATAACAAAATATTAATATTAAATAAAATGTATTTACGTAATAAGAATGAATTAATATATACCTTAATCCCATTAGGGTCAAAAACGAAACAAGTAAATGGACCACCTTGTATATGATTTCCATTATGTGTTATCGCTATACTCCATTCACCTGTTTCATCTGGTTGAAACGTTGCTGTATGTACCCCATCATTTTTTTTGACGGGACATGCCAATGGTCTTTCTGTCGGTGACCATGCAGTAACATCAATCCCATCGTGACTAGTTCCTAGAATAAATATTTTAATATTCGTCATTATATAGATAAAGCATAATCTTTGAAGTTCTCTGATCAACTCACCATAACTATTGACTAGAACCTCGACGATAGATCCAATTGCACAAGGATCCATACCGGGTGATTTGATTTTGGTCAAGGCAGGCAAAACTCGGAAGTAATAGGGACATCCACTGAGTAATTCTCCGTCGTTGTACACCATTAACTATAAAAATTAATTTATTTCTAATATATTATAAATAATTCGAATTTTTATTATT